>CM060961.1:189362408-189707408 GCA_030765045.1 Tenodera sinensis
CAGTAGGCTATGAGCGTTAGTCAAATCTTTTAAAGCTTTGAGATCTCGTTCTCTTTGCACGCTTAACATATAAAAAAATCTAATGTGTAGCACTCACATGCCTTTTTCTACTCTTGTACAAACCATTATTACGAATTCTTATTCTTTTATCTCGTTCGTGTTAGTTGAGATAAACATTTGCAGAAATTATCTTATTGCACGTTTTCTGGTACGTGCAACGGAATTATGGAGCTTTCAAATTCCGTTCTCTTTGCACGCCTAACATATAAAAAAAAAATGTGTGTTGCACTCACATGACTTTCTCTACTCTTGTACTAACCATTCTTACAAACACTTATTCCTGTATCTTCTTTGTGTTAATTGAGATAAACATTTGTACAAATTATCTTATTGCTTATTTCCTCCTTGTAGGTGCAAGAGGAATATTAGAATACAGTAGGCTTTGTGTGAGAGTCAAATCTTTTAAAACTTTGAGATTCCATTCTCTTTGCACACTTAACATATAAAAAACAAAATGAACGATTTCCATTTCACGAAAGTTTTGTTTTCCGAAACTCACAATCATAGCAAGAAATATCTTCGAAATGGTTCACCCTGCAAGAAAATTTATTTGGACATAAATTATGTATTTTAGCAAGATCTACATTTTTTGTACAGTATGATTTGGTCTATCTCTTAACGGTTTACCAGTTATGCAAAAGTTGTTCAGAGTAAATGCGACTAAAGGGGCTATAGTCAGAACATTCAAAATATACATTTCATTTGTCATAAACATATGTCAAACATACAATATTTTATTCAATATCATTAGAGCCATTTTCAAGAAAATAAAAATGTTCGAAAAATTTTTCATGCAAAGGGTAGTTTAGGGTGAGGCTCTTTTCTTCAAAATCTTCCTGCTACATTCTTGAAAGACATGAAACTTAAATACCAAATTTGGTTTTTAACCTACTTTTTGTTTTCGAGTTATGTTGTCCACAGACTGACAGACACAACACACGCACGCGCTCGCACACACACACACGCACACATACAGACCTTTTTCTAAAAATGCTTTTCTTGGATTCAGAGGGTCTCAAAACATATTTCTGGTGAAATCTCAACATCGAATTTTTGGGTGGAATACAATACTTACCCTACTTACCAGTATAGAAAGTAAAAATGAACAAGGATGTTTCATTTCACCAAAGTTTTCAGTTTTCTGAAACTGACACAAATAACAAGGCATAATCTCTGAAATGGTTTATTCTACAAAAAAATTTGTTCAGATGTAAATTGTGTTTTAGCAAGATCTACATTTTTTGTATTCTCTCAGGGGTCTCCGTCTAGGGGATATGTGAATGGCGACCACAAGGTACCCAAGCTGAGCAGAACATTACTTCCACTTACTGGTGCTTTGCTCCTCACTGTAACTTTTCTATCCGACCTTACCTTGGTCATCTCTTGTTCTCTTCCGACCCTGATGCTATTAGGGTTCCCGAGAGCTAGGGAGTCTTTATTTTTCCAGCCTCTCCATTTCTCTAATTTCTCTATAAAATCTTAACCCCTAACATGCTGACCTGTCATGGCATGTAATACATCCTCTGATTGGTAATCAGAGGATATGGTCGGTGAATTTATTTTGATAACTCTCCCGGTCAGGTCGGTGAGACCCGTAAACCAACGACAGGTGTGGTCCTCCAGACATTCTGGGGGTTGTGAGAGAGCGATGTGACCGCCAAAACATAAAAATATGGTGCTCTCTAAAAAGCGGTTACTATTACTGCTATTGCTCTCTTCAATATCAGTGAAAAATATTGGAGAGCAAGAGGATTAATGACTTCATTGTCAGAAATCCAGCATTAGCTAACAACAACATTTTTTGTATAGTAAGATTTTATTGTCTTACGGTTTATGAGTTATTCAAAAGTCATCCAGAGTAAACAGGACTACATAGGATATAGCCAGAAAATTCAATATATATGGTTCATGCAAATATCTTAAACATGGAATTTTAATCAAAATCGTTGGAACCATTTTCAAGAAAATCAAAATTGTTGAAAAATTGTCCATGTAAAAGGTAGTTTAGGGTGGGGCTATTTTATTCAAAATCTTGGTGTCGCATCCTTGAAAGACATTATTAAACTTAAATACCGACTTTGATTTTTAACCTACTTTTCATTTTTGAGTTATGCTGTCCACAGACTGACAGACATACACACACGGACTGTTTTCTAAAAATGCTTTTTTGGATTCACAGGGCCTCAAAACATATATTTCTGGTGAAATCTCAACATTGAATTTTTGAGTGAAATACAATACTTCCTCTACTCAGTATCAGAGAAAGTAAAAATATGTTTTTTCCTGATACTCTTTATGTTCTTCGATCTGCGAATTATTCCTTTTAAATTGATGGCGAATTAATTCTATTGCATCTACAGGGCACGATCATGAGAAAGGCAAGATTTTAAATTAATAATTATATTTTCATTTAATATATATTTTATTATAATAAATATTATGGAACCTAAAGTAAGAAAAAATCAGAAACTAAAAACTTCACTTACCTTAGTAATATTGCAAGATTTTACGTTGCTGACACATTGACTCCAGTTGAGAATGAGTTGGAGTCAACTTGAAATGAAAAAATAACAACACAGAGAACGAGTATATAATTAGTAAAGTGGCATAAAAATAGAAAGAGGATTGTGAACTTACAAATATATATAGTCCATGTTGGGGAAGTGTGAACCCCATAGCGTGTTGTAGAAAGGACGCCAAGCCATGATACTGTATAATTTATGTGCTTATATATCAGAACAATAAACTAAGTTTTAACATGGATCTGGAGATTAATCATTTTAAGTGTTGACACATACTGCACCATGGATACGAATAGCACTAGAAAAGAGTTATTCAGGCTTGCCGCTGATCTAGCCTGGCAAGATCCAGAACATGGCACGATAGACTGAGTAGTAAGAGGGAGAAAATTCTTGAGTTTGTAGTAAGTAATAAACTACACTTGATGAACAATAACACCGATATCACAACATTTGAATCAAACTTAGGATCTAGTGATGTAGATGTAACAGTTATAAATCAAAATTTGTTAACATACATTAAGAATTGGAAATACTGTAACGAAGAATGTTTCTCAGAACACAAAATGCTTACACACATCCTGGAAAAGAATGTCTTTTTTTTTTTAATTTTTTATTTAAACATTTGCAAAATTACAATCTGTTCAATAGTTGAACAATAAGTAACAATGATAACATGTTACTTTTACAAACTATGGCCCATTGGCCATAAATTTGCATATAATTTGGGTGCAAATCTGTACTGCAATTCCAAGACTTGGTTTCTCTGTAGTTGGCTTGTTGTGCTGCTGCTGCTGTCAAGTAGATCTTACCAATGGTTCGCAGAGTTTTGGATTGAAAAGTTCTAGTATTTCAATGTCTGAGTTGCTTGCTGTACCCTATAGTTGAATTCCATATGTCCAAATTGGTTTCAGTATAGTTTTGTAGATGGGAAACAAAAATGAATATAATTTTATAGGCACACATGATGTTATTGTTGTTAGCTAATGCTGGATTTCTGACAATGAAGGCATTAATCCTCTTGCTCTCCAATATTTTTCACTGATGGATGGGGCACTAGAAGTGGCCGGGCATAGTTGAAGGTGGTCTTGATCCATTTCCTCTTGCAGATGACACAGAGGGCAGAGTGGTGAAGAATATATCCCTTAAATAAGGCACACAGTATATTACAGTATATTACCCTGTGAAGGATAATAACCATTATGCACATTGCTCTTTATGGCTTTTTAAAATAATGAAATAAGTGAGATTACGAAATTATCATTTTGTAAATATACTCATTGGTTTAAATGTTGAGAATAAATATGTAAAACCTAGTTCCGTGCAATAAGCATACATCTTCTAAAGTCAATACACAGAAAAATCAACATATCAACAATATATTTGGGTATTAAGGAAACATTTTTGAAACCTCCTGTGTTTTTAGCTTGAAAATCTGGCTACCCTAATTCCGTATAGCTCGATGATCTTCTCCTATTTTAATTTTTTTATGTTTTTAACGTTAAGCTTGACTGTAATAATTTCTATAATCCACTGTGTATTCTAAACTGTATAGGTAAATTTTAATTATTGTACATATACAACTTATTGCACTGAAGACATGATGGAGTCGTCATAAAACATGTCTGTGTAATATTTTAAGAACTTGCAGCAATTTATTAAGATAAATGAAACTTTTAGTTTCTAAATAATTGTTTTGTTTAAGACTCAGAAGACTGCTTGACCAACAAATTTAAGAACATAAAAACTTGAATGTACATGATTTGAGAATTAATTACTGGAATTATAACATCTTATGATATTTTGCAATAAATTAGAAGAATTCATGTGTCATTGTATTGATTGACTGTGAAATAGACATCTCCTAGCTCTCCAACCAGCACATTTGACTAAATAACCTGTGTGTTATTACAATGTGTCGTCTCAACTTGTGGCTGGAGTGCTGCAATCATATATTTTATTACATTGTGGTGCTGCAACATGTGGCTAAATATCCATATTACTAAAAACATATGATAATCTTATTACATAATGTAATGACCTACCTAAATAGCTGAGTGGTTACAGCTCTTGTCTCTTGCCATGGTGACTCCAGACACAATCAGTTGTTCAGATGGGATTTATGCTACATGAAGAGTGCTTTGGGGTGTTTTCTATGGCCACTATAAGTTTTTATTCTGTGTATTGCTTCTTAACCACCATAATTCTCATGCACACATTTACTGTGATATACTCTAAGATCCCTTCCTCTCTCTGTTTCTGCTTCCACTCCATCTGCCCCCCCCCCTCCCCACCTCTCTCTCTGTGCAACTTACATGTCATATGATGACTACATTTTCTTGGGCTCCTAGCCAGGTAAATGGTTGATTCGAAACCAATGTTTTGCAGCTGTTCATAATTTTCATCTTCAGGGTAATTATATTTATAGTGCCTGAGTGAAGCTGAAATCTCATTGGTTTACAGGATTTCCTTGGCCATGAAATAACTTGGAATTATGACAATATAGATGTGGACTTGCTTGGTATGTTCATTGAGCATGAACCTGTAGAAAATCTTTTATAGCACACATTGTTTTTTAATTCAAGCAGAAGCGTGGTAGAAATGTTCTAAAACCTTGGAAGACAATGGATTGACAATGAGGTGTCCAGGATTTTTATCACTGCACTATTGCCACACATATAACAAAATACCAAAGAACCGTCAGGCTCATGCAACCCAAAAAAATATGGACTAGTTGAACATTGTGTTGAAAAATGCCAAAGGGCCAATTTGAACAATACTGAGATGGTAAAACGTGTTGCAAATACTGGGAAAGGTCAAGTCATCTCATATGAAATAAATCATTTTAACTGTGATTCAGGCTTTCAATTAAGTTGGGCATGAGAACCAGCAACAAAAAGTTGGAACATCTCATCGTCAATCCATTATCTTCCAAGATTTGGTATTTCACAATGTTTCTAATAGGTTCAAGGTTCATGCTTGAATTAGAAAACATAATGTGTGCTATCCCTGCTGAAACTAAACATGTCAAGGATACACAAATTATGTAAAGAATTTCTTTCTATGTCCATACCTATATTTCAGTCACAGTAAACACAAATTAGTGATGGCCAAGAAAATCATGTGAACCAACAAGTTTTCGGCATCTCTCTAGTGCTATAAATATAGAAATACCTACTTCCATTTCCATCAATTTATCCTGAAGATGAAAATGATGAATGTCTTTGAAATGATAGTTTCAAAGCTTTCATTTATAGTTCACACATTCGATTTTGAACACTGATCTTTGTTGGAATCTTGTCCCTCTCCTTCTATCATCTGATTAAGTGACCTTATCTCTTGTATTGGTGCAGTATACTGTATAAATCGTCTGCTTCCCCCCCCCCCCCTCCAACTTCACTGTGGAGACATGTATGAAATAAACAATCCAGTGTATTTGAAGGGATGACAAATGACATCACAATGAGATAACACTGCCACTGAAGGTAGGTAAGAGCTCTCATCATAGCTCACATTTAGGTATTTCAGTGTTCTAAAACAATTGTGCGAGCTATACCTGGCTAGAAGTCCAAGAAAATTTAAGTTAGTATCCATCAAAAAAGCTTCAACTTTAATTTTAAATTTATATGATGTTTTGAAAACTGGCAATAAAACTTATTTTTCTGGGTATTAATAAATATTCAAATATAAGTAAAAGAGTTAAAAGTATATAAATTTGTGTTACTTCCTTATATTATACTGCCATAAAATTAGAATTGTCTTTTTCATGGTAATCAGTTTATATACATAAATTGTTTCAACTTTGTGTAGTTATCATATCAAAATGTTTTAAATAAAGGAACTATTTAGAATTATTATGCTTAAAACTTTATTTATATAAAATTTTTTAAAAAAAATATAAGATGTATGATTCAAATACCAGCTGTGGCATTGAATTTTGCAGTCCATTTTACTTTTTGATCAAGCCTACATATTAAATGTGTGAAAGAACAATTAAATATTACCACTGTAATTAATGTTCTTCCACACAATAGCCATGTGTATGACAGGATTGGAGAGGATAGAGTGAGACTGAAAAATTCAATGCCATGACCGAGATTTGAACCACGGGTCTACTTGTTACTATCTGGTTGCTCTAACCAATAAGGTTTCATGGCCAACATGCTGACATGACACTAAATTCTCCAACTCACTCGCATTTCTCCTGGTAAACCACAGAAGGAAATCTCAATTTATATGAGATAACATGCCTTAATGGTGACTTATGGGCTTCTATTTTAACCAATTATAAGGTCAATCAATGTAATTAATGCTCTTCCACACAATAGCCATATGTAGGACGGGACTGGAAAAGGTCTCACTCTACCCTTTCCAATTATTACCATTGATTGACCTAATACATACTTGGTTAAATATAAACTCAGGACTTAAAGTACTTAAAAGATTGTAAGCTACTTTATCTCAAAATGAATTGGAATATACCTCATGGTTTACCAGAAAAACTGCAAGTCAACTGCAGAATTTAATGTCATATTGGCATGTTGCTATGTAATTGTACTGAGATAGTTACCAAGTTCTGAAACAGCTGCACAGTTTTGCCTGTCTGCATCCTTGGCACTTATTGCTATCTGCCACTATCATAGAAAGGCATGGATGAAACAATACAATACTTTTAAAAGTACTTTCAAGGGCTTTACTTAACAACTGTAGGAAAGGAGATGCTGAAGCTGGCCACCGTAATTTTGTGCATACATACATTTTTGGTACCTCTTTAGGAAACTATCACTTGCATAGTTCACATTGAGAAATGTTGGCAATTTCCTGGCAGATATTTAGATTTAATTCTTCCAGGGTTTGTAGACTTTGTTTTAAGTTACCCCAGAGATAGAAATCGCAGGGTGTTAGGTCGGGGACTGAGGGGGCCGCAAATCTCAACTACTAATTCTGTCCTGAAACACACTTTCAATTGTTCTCATTGAAGATTGTATGAGCTGTTGCAGAGCCTTGTTGAAAAGAAACAAATATTGGGTTTCCCAGGGCTCCAATAACAATTTCCTTCCACATAGTTGGTAAGTAAAGCCTTCAAAAGTAGCTGTAAAAATATTTTATGGTTTTATTTGCACCTTTCTATGATAGAAGTAGACGGTAATGAGTGCCAAGGATGCAGACAGGCAAAACACCTGGTTTGGAATTTTTTGACTTTCTCGGTAGTTGGTCAGAGCAACAGCACTAAAAGCTGAAGCTCTATGATTCAAATCCCATTAATGAATTTTTCCAATCTTATCCCACCTTTCCAATAATTTATATTTTTAAAGTTTCTCTCCCTTCTCCCCTCTCTTTCTCTCTTATCACATGCACACAAACACGCACAAGCACACGCACACACTCATGCTTGTGCACACACACACACACACACACACACACACACACACACACACACACACACACTTCTAAAAATATAATTTGTGGTTTTGTGATATCCAAAATTGAGAATGAGCAGAACAGTTTTGATTACATTTGTATCATATGTATAGGATTATGATTTTTATTTCCATAAGTTGAAAGATAGTACTTCAAAGATTTGATAGCATTTGAATTGGCTATTCCTTATAAGCACACAGTGGAAAGAGGTTATCAAAGTGGTATGTTCATAAAATTAAAGAAACATAATTTTTACATGTGTATTTCTCTAAATCAATGTATGCATAAAAGAGGTACATATAGGTTTTGCACAACAGTTTAACTTGTCACTGCATTACAAATCTCTTCATATACAAGCTTAGAAACTATATATAAATTTATTGTACTTATGGTTTTAAGAGGCTTATGAGTCACTTCAAAAATAGACAAATCATAGACTAACAAGGGGAATAAACAAAATATATTTTCTAAACTGCCTCGTTAAGGGATTAATAAATATGTGGGCGGATGTTTTGTCATTCTTCAAGCTTATTATAATGCAAAATGGGAAAGAAGAACATTAATATTGAGTAAGACTTTTCGTGGAAGAAAAACAGATCCATGGTGATATAACAGTTATTGATAATAATGTAAGATGGAAGAAGAGATACTGTGCAATATTTTAAGGGATATCTGTCTAAGCTACAGAGCTGGAAGAATGACACACTTTTGAAAAAAAAAACTGACCATGGTTCAGGTAAACCAGTAATAAGATATAACTATACAACAAAAAAATAACTAATATACATGAGAAGTTACAATTTTTAAACAGCAAGATCTATAAAAATAAAGTTAGTAATATTTAACAGCCAAAATTAGTAATTTCTTACATTCAAATTCAAACGAGCACATCATGCTACTTATGGCTGAAATATAACAGGTATATTTCTTTTTAAAACCATGTCTCATTTGCTGATGAGCACAATCATTTTATTGGGGAGATCATGTAACAAAAGTGATGGCTTTTTTTTTTTTTTACGAGTTCTTGGGCAAATTGTGCACAATATTATTATTAATTATTATTTCTCTTTATTCTTAATACAATGGACTGAAAAATTATTTGTTTAGAATATATTATTTATTGTATACAAAAGGTTTCTATATCTAATTTCCAAGTACCATATCACTAGTTTCATGTTTTCTTGCCCAGTTCTGTTGAAGAATACAGGCCAAGTCTTACGCCTAATTCTTTTGGCTGTCTTGTAGATGGTCTTGGAGGGAATGGATCAAATTTGGAAGAGCTAGTTCTAGTTGGACTACCAAAACTGGATGATTTAATAGGAGGAAACGACATATGAATGTCTTTGCTCTTCTTTGGTGAAGCTCCAGGAGAAAGCTGAGTGATGCTGCTTTCCGATTCTTGTTTATCACTTCTGTAGGCTGAAGGTGATGAATCCTTTGATGAAGAGATAAAGTCATCAAAAAAGGATGATTTAGATAAGGCTTTCTCTTTAGAAGATCTTTCTGACTCATAAATAGGAGAATAAGATCTTCCAGTGTAAGATTTCAGATCATCATTATCATCAATATTTGTTGTGGTAGCCGAACGTTTTGATTTAGGAAGATATCTATCAATGGAACTTGATGAATAAGACCGGTTCAGAATTTCGCTATTGGATAAATCTGAAATTATAGTGGAATGAGGCCTGGTCTTACGAGTACCATCTGAATGATCATAGTATCTTCTTCTTGGAGATGAATAAATATCATCAGATGTACCTTTCTGATTTTCAGCAGAGGACGAGAGGGTAAAGGCATCTTTGCTAATTCTAGGAGAGGTGTACTCCCTGTATGTCCTAGAGCTATACTCAAATGATTCTTTCCCCAAGTCCCTGCTATAAGATCTGGTTCCAGATGACAATGAAGAGGAATAATCACAGCCCGAAATTCTATCATAAGACTTTGGGAAATCTGATGAATATTTGTAAGTAGTATAAGGTGAGCGAGTAAGAAAATTATCATCTTTCGAATAATCAGATTTACTTTCTCTTTCATGAAGCCAGGATGAACTTAAAGGCTCATATTTAGAAGTGTCTTTATCTGCATAGTCTTTTTTAACAGAAACAGAAGAGCGAAAAGGTTTATACTCTTCTTCCAACTCCTTATCTTTCCTCAAGGTTTTTATATCAGGAGACACATCACTTAAATTGGATCTCTGCCTTGCTAGATAAGAGGAATACTTTTCATCTAAGGAGTCATTACTACTGCTGTCTTCTCCAGTAAACCTGCTTATTCTAGATAAAGCAATTGAGGTCCTGTAAGTGGTAGTGCCTAAAAGATCATCATCATTGAGCCTGAAAGATGACTTCTCAAATAAATTTTTATCCAGAGAGGTTGTGGGTATTTCTTCTGTAGAAGTGGATGTTTGTTCTTCTTTAGTTTTCATTTTATCATTTTCATGAGAAGAAATTGACTGTGGTGTAGGAGAAATGTAAGTAAATAATTTATTAGAATCAACAGTTATAGCTTTAGAATCTGAAGATTTATCAATATCATCTTTAGTTGCCTTTGTGGTGCTTTTAGAATAACTAAATATTTCAATAGATTCTGGAGCTCTAGATGAAAAAGGTGCCTCTGTTTCATCCCCTATTCCATTTATTAAACTACTTGTCCTGTCAATCACAGTATGATCTATTACAGGACTTACAGTTCTGCTGCCTTCAAGAGCACTTTTAAGTACATTTTCTTGAGATTCTAAGGCTTGACTTGCAACAACTTGTACATTTTCAGTGCTTGAGGATGAAGGAACAGATGGTACATTGGACCCAGAATCTGAAGGAAGAGTTCCACCATTGGACTCCTCTTCAGACAGTCTGCTAGGTCGCCTTGCTTGGCACTGCAATATCCTTTGAAGAATCTCAGAGTTTTCTTGTATAATTTGAAGTGCACGCTCACTATTCCTGCGACCAGATCTCAATTGCTGATCCATTTCTACCAATTTCTCTACATCTTTATCATGTAAGCTTTCTAATTTTCCATCACTAATATTTTGATCTTGAGCAACATCTCTTATTCCCCTTACATGTTCATGTAGTTTTTGATTTAATTCCAGTAACCTTAATACTTCAACATGGTCATTAAGAATGGATGCATCTAGTTCTACTTTGGTACCTATGTCACTACTTTCAGTCTTTGATTTTTGGACAATGTTATGATTACTTTCACTTGTTATCTCACTTTGTTTATGCATGTCTGAATCAGATAATATCTGTGAAATGTCAAGATGTGAAGAAGGGGACACTGAAATTTGGTATTTAGAATCAGATGCATAAACAGGAGATATAGAACTAGTAATTTTCTCCAAGGAAGAAAATGCATCTATAGGAGAATAAGATGGGGAAGAAACAGGAACCTGCTGCTCATTCTGTACAACAATAGAAGTTTGTGATGTAGAGGTGATAACATTGTTGGCAGAAGTTGTTTCCAAAGTAGAAATTTCATCATCCGGTTCAGGAGGTACCAAAAGTTCAGATGGTGAATCAGCTGCAATGGCTAATTTAGTTGGAAAGGATAAATGAACAAGTGTATCAGCTTGAAACTCTTTAGAAGGTGAGTGAGGTAAAGTAACTGTAGGACTAGAAGGAACAAAAGGCTTCTCAATAACCGGACTTTTAGATTGTGAAGAAGTGAGTGAAAGTTCAGGTGAGGATCTACAAATGGTAGGATGTTCCTGCAAAGGGGAAACTCTAGGGATTTCTATTGGAGAATGACTGATATCTCTTTTTGGGAAACTCGGAGTTGCATCTGACTTGGGAGAAGATGGGCTTATGCTTTTACATGGAGATGTAGGAGAATTGATAGAAGAAGAAGCAGATGATGCACTTACAGGAGGTGGTAATGTGAGAATTGCAGATGATGGAGAAGTTGGAAATACTGCATTCTGTTCATTATTTAAAGCATTTGTAGAGTAAACTGGGGAAGAAGTATTTATGGATGAAGAACTAGGAGAACTGTCAGTTTTAAGAGGAGATGTTGGAGAAATGCTTACTCCAGCCTTAGACATAGGGCTTGTGGATAGAGTAAGAGAAGATCTTGCAGGAAAAACCTCAGTAGGAGAAGATTGTACTGCTGTAACTGCATTATCACAAGAAGCTGAAATATCTGTCTTAGGAACATCATCTTTGTCTTTTGAAAACGTCACATTTGCTGAAGATGATGGAACACTTTGTAAACACTCAGAAGGCAAAACATTTTCTTCCACTGCAGGCAAGACACTTTCCAGGCACTGTGTAGTTGGCAGCTCAGAACTGTCACTAATAGTTGCAGACACATTTTGTTCAGGTGAGGGAGTGTCTTCTTCAAGAGGAGATAAGATGGGGGCAGAATCTGGAGACTGCATCTTGGATGCTGTTTGATCACCTGATACAGCAAGGTAAGATGAGGTATCACTGTGTTCCTCTGAATCAAAGTCACTAAGTCTGTCTGGCTCATCACACAATTCTGTTGAAGTACTGCTGCTGCTGCTGCTACTAGAGCTGCTACTGCTGCTGGATTCTGCCTCTGGCTCCACAATTACAGGAATATCTCCTGTAACATGTTCATATTTTGTTACAAACAGGCATACCTACTAATATATAAAGCCAACTTTTCTTTATATGTGGACATACCATAAGATGGAACAATTTTGGCACCTGAATAAACTTGAGGCACTTGAGTAACTTGAGCCAAAATTATTTTTCAGTTCTTCTCTTATGAGAAAACAAGGCAAAAGCCTTTGAATTTTGGAGTGGCTGGAGTTAAAAATTATTTGTAATTTTTATGTTTTGAAAATAAGAGGATTAAGTTTTACATATTACATACAAAGGTTGAATCTTCAATTACTCTAGTTTTACTGTGAAGCTATAATAATTAGATTCAATTCATGTATATAAATTTACATAATTTTGCAAAATTATTGCAGAATATTACTATGAAAAATCAAAAAATAAAAGATGGGAACTACCAAACATTGAAACAGTAATTCCTGGGTATCCTCAAAAAACAGCAGTTGCAACATTCAGGTTGATTACGGGACACGATTGTTTGGCAAAACTTTGAAAAGAATTGGGATATATTCTTCACCACTCTGTCCTCTGTTATTTGCAAGAGGAAATGGACCAAGACCATCCTAACCCTCAACTAGTGGCGTGAAAAACTTGCCACACAACTGGTGATGTGACGTCTCTGAGATGTCTTGTATGCATGCGTTTAAAAAAATCATCATTCATGTTATTATTTGAATTCATATTTTATTTGAAGAACACTTTTTGAAATAATTTTATATATGTTGTTATTAATATCTGCAGAAACTGTGAACATTATTTAATACACAACCTTCTAAGGCACTACAAAACAATGTAAATGCAATACTTCTTTTTTTGTTTACACTTGCACTATGCAGTACCTTATTTGTAAAACTGTACTGGTATATGGTTTAACAACAAACACTGATTGCAAAAATATATATCAACACACGCTATAGCTGTATGAGATAAAACATGAATAAGGTAAACTATTGGTTATTTTCTCTCTTTCGTGAGGTGCACATTGTAATGAACTAGTCATCTTCAGCACAGTTTACATATATCTTTCTGGTGCACTCTAAACAGGCCTAAGAAGTTCTTCTCTTCTTTGCTGCTGGACAAAGTCGACAAGTTTTGCGAGTTTCAAATTTCTGCTCTGGTTCTGAAGTGTAAGGCTTTACATTTACGATTCTTGATATGCCAGCCCTTATTTCTCTTGGAATTCTGTCATTCTGAATTCTTTACTGCATGTGGGACTTTATTAGTTGGAATGCTAATGATCTGAGAAAATCCAGTTTTGAAATTTGAGAACTCTCAGGATAGGAATGATATAGAACATAGGCATTAGCAGCTGCTATATCTGCTATTCTTAAAAACACAGCCATGGGCCATCTTCTTGTTCTCCGGCTGGTAGAGTATGAAGAACGTTTCTGATCAAGGCTATCAACACCTCCTTTTGTGGTGTTGTATGCTTCTATTATTTCAAGCTTTCTGGATTCTGTAAGAGCTCCTTTGTTATGGTGCATTGAGGAAATAAAAATTACGGATCTATTTTTTCGAGGAACATAGGAAAAAGAATTATTTTGTTGTTTTTTAACAACACTGTAAATTGCTGGGGTCACATCAGCATCGCCGGTGTGCCGGAATTTTGTCCCACAGGAGTTCTTTTACATGCCAGTAAATCTACTGACATGGAGCTGTCATTTCTAAGCACACTTAAAAACCATCAGTCTGGGCCGGATTTGAACCCGTGACCTTGGGATCAGCAGGCCAGAGTCCAACCAACTGAGCCACCCAGACTGACAAAACATAGGAAGGGAGGGTAAGGCTGTTGGTAAATGCGTATAGTGTTGAATCCACTTCTCTTGTTTTAGATGGCAGGAATTCCTTGGGGATTTCCCTCTTAATCTTCTTTATTGTTCCGATACAGGTTAGTTGCTTTGACCTCAACTTTTCAGCCAGCTCCACGGAGGTGAACCAATTATCGAAAGTAATATTTCTGTTTGTTCCTTTAATTGACTTGTACAAACGAAAAACTGCTTGTGTTGGCTTGCTCAATTTTTTGTCTTCTTCTGAATGGCCAAACCCATCAGTGCTTTTGTTGGGATACAAATAAACATCATAAGAGTAACTTGTTCTTGCATCGGTCAGGCACGTAATTTTTAGCCCATATTTTGCAGGCTTTGAGAGCATTAACATTTTGAACCTGCATCGTCCTCTGAAACGGATTAACATCTTGTCGAGACAGGCATTAGTTCCCATTGAACATGACTTCTGCAAGTTTTCAATTAGCAAGTTCAACAGCTGGGATATAAAGCGCCTCTGCATTGTCAAGACCTCTTTGTTCTCTGTCATCAGGATTATCAAATCTCAGGTATAGCAGGAGATTTGTAAATCTCTTTGTAGACATAACAAGACGAAATATTTCACTTCCTGTACCATCTGTTGCAAAAATAGACAATATATCTTCATCATTTGACTTGAAGGCAGCAGTCCAAGATAAGCCCCAAACTCAGATTGGATAACATCCTGTATTTCAGAATGGTCCTTACGATGATATTTGTCATGCACTTTACCCAATTTCACATTGGTCCACTGTATGATTAATTGCATCATTTCAAAAGAAAACGTGTATTCCAGACAGTCTTACAGTCTATTTTACCTCCAGTTCGTCTAAGAGCGCGCAATGTAAGCAGTTGGATAATATTATGACTTGGTGTGCGAACATTTCTCTATTTCTTCACCCAATGCAGCTTTTCAGTTTCTGTAGCTGTATCATGTTCACTATTTATTGCACACTTGCTATCCACATCACTTTCAATGTCACTGACATCTTCATTTAACCATTCATTGACTTTGGATTCAAAATCAGGATCATTTCTCTTGTCCAAGCCCTCTAAAATATTTACTTTAAAAACCACTTAAACAGAGGAAACAAGAGATAGTGCTTCACTTTTTTGCCATAGTGACAAGAATGATTGATTATAAATCTTTTCAATATACCAGAAGTGTATCACTAATAGATGATATAAAAAAATATTCGTTACAATTGGGTTTCTATTCGAGTATTCATTTCTCTACACCTATACGACCCTGGGATGATATCCGGCTGACTAGCTGACTGGCAAGATTAATGGTGAAGTTTGGATTTCTACATGCAAAAGAAGTAGCAATTTAGAAGGTACAAAGGCTCCTAGGTACATCAAGAAACTACTGCCGCAAATTCTACTTCTCAAATGTTCCCCACACATGACTTGTATGCTTAAAAACACCCACAACAGTAAGTTTTTTGGCATAAATAAATAACAAGTACCCAGGCTACCTTGTCTTTTTTGTCTATCATTCATGCTTCAAAATGTCAGTCTTGAAGTTGCCGAATCTCAGAACCCACAAATACACATTCTTTAATTTTAGCAGCTGATAAACGAAGGAATTTGTCAGTAAGGTATGTAAACCCTCTGGCTATTGGATCCATCGCCTTTACCAATGTGGAATTTGTTGGACTTCTTCAGAGGCATGACAAGCCGCAGTTACATTGGAGGGTGAGGGATATGAATCTGCAACTTGAAAGTGCCCTGTTGAGTCCTATCACTTCCCACATTGAAATGATAGATGCTAAAGGGATAGGCAGAGATGGTTACACATCTCATGGTCTTCACCTTAACTCTGGAGGCAAAAACCAGCTTTCGCAGCTAATTGCCAATAGAATTAGTGATAGAATTCCTGTTGTCAGGCGTAATGGGCTTTTTTTAGGTTAGATGAGGTTCCCAAATATAACCATAAAAACAATATAATGAAAAAAGATGTACATAAAGGGATAACCATAAACAATATTAATGTACAAAATTCAAATAATACTAAAAACTCTTTTTGTATATTTCACCAAAACATAAGAGGTTTAAGAAACAAGACAGATGAACTTTCCCTTAGCCTTACTTCTGAAAAACTACGGCCACATGTAATATGTCTATCTGAACATCATTTAACACAACAGGAATTCTTACCGATTTCATTACATGGGTACTCTTTGGGGACGACGTTTTCAAGACAAAACTTACAAAAAGGTGGGGTTTGCATATTTGTAAGAGATGATGTCCCTTATAAGGTTATAAATGTTTCTAAGTTTTGCATTGAACAGGACATAGAGATGTGTGCAGTTCAGTTAAATATAAATGAAGTAAATTTAATAATTATAGCTTTATACCGGTCACCATTAGGTAACTATGAGGTGTTCAAAAAGCAATTAGAAGGTTCCCTAAAGCTTCTTTTTAAACCTAAAAGAGAATTAATTATATGCGGTGATATAAACATTGACTACTTAACTCCTAATTCTCGGAGGGATCAAGTCAGTTCTATATTTGCAACATATAACATGTCCCACACAGTAAACTTTCCCACAAGAATACAAAATACTTCATCCACAGCAATAGATAATATGTTTATAAGTATAGATAGAATAAAATCACACACCATTGAACCATTCGCAAATGGCCTATCAGATCACGAGGCACAAATATTACACTTGAAAGAAATAAATCTAAAGTTAAAATCAAAATACAAGCATAAAAGATCCAGAATAATAGATGAAAGTAACATAAAAAGTTTTAAGCAAGCACTAAAACAAGAATCTTGGAATGAAATTTATGTAATGGAGGGACTAAACAACAAGTTTAATAAATTTTTGCAGCTGTTCAAAATTAATTTTGAAGCATGCTTCCCAATTAAATATGCTAAAGTACACAATCACAAGCAAAATAACCCCTGGATTACATTAGGTATTAAAACTTCATGTAGGCGGAAAAAAGAATTATATCAGGAAATAAAATATAATAACAACAAAAATTTAGAAATTTACTATAAAAGATATTGCAAAATCCTCAAAGAAACAAGAAAAGCCGCTAAAATATTGCATGATAACAAACAGATATGTAATTGTGGAAATAAAATAAAAACAATTTGGAATATAATAAAGAGAGAAACAGGAAGGTGCGCCCAAGAAACCCCCCCAATAATACTGAACACTGATAATCTAGTAATTAGTGATCCTCAGATGGTAGCAGATACTTTTAACAATTTCTTTCTGAATGTAACAGACAAATTAAACATCAAAGTTGGAAACAAGGAATCGTCCCTAAACTTTTTAAGAACTTCATTAACTGATGAAATCCCTAAATTTAACATGGATATGACAACTGCATTTGAAATTAACAGTGTAATAAATTCCCTTAAGTCTAAAAACTCGTCTGGATATGATGAAGTAACAAGCAAAATGCTAAAAGCATGTTCACATGAAATAAGCATTCCTCTCAGTTATTTATGTAATGAATCACTAAAGACTGGAATATTTCCTGACAGAATGAAATACTCAACTGTCAAACCCCTTTTCAAAAAAGGCAAACAAAATGATGTCTCAAATTACAGACCAATATCCCTCTTACCAATATTCTCGAAAGTATTTGAGAAAGTAATGTTTAACAGACTGTATAACCATATGGAAATTAATAATCTGTTTGTCCGAGAGCAGTTTGGATTTAGAAAACGAATATCAACCAATAATGCAATCTACAAACTCTCTCATGAAGTGTTGACAGCGTTAAATGATAGTATGCATGTGGGTGGCATTTTTTGTGATCTAGCAAAAGCATTTGATTGTGTAAACCATGAAATTTTGATAGGAAAACTACAGTTCTATGGGATAAAAAATGAAAATCTAAATTGGTTTATATCATACTTAAAAGGAAGAAAACAAAGGGTCGAAATCAGCAATCCCAACCAGTATAACAACAACACATCGGATTGGAAATCAATTAAACATGGTGTTCCCCAGGGATCGATATTGGGGCCTCTATTATTTTTAATCTACATAAATGACCTCCCACTATACATAAATAACATTGCTAGTATCTATCTATTTGCAGATGATACCAGTGTCCTCGTGAAAAGCAAAAATTTAAGTGAGTGCGTTATCAAATTAAATTGTGTACTAAACTGCATGTCAAATTGGTTTAAAGCAAACAAACTGTCAGTAAACCTTGAAAAAACAAAATTCATTAAATTCATAACTAATCATTCACCACATACCCATATAGAAATAGGAATCAATGATATTTTACTGGAACAACCTAATGAGGTAAAATTTCTAGGTCTCCAAGTAGACAACCACCTGGATTGGAAGTCACATATTAATTACATTACACCTAAGCTTAATGCAGCATGTTATGCCATCCGATCTCTGGTTAACTTCCACACGATTGACACACTGAAGTTAGTTTATTTCGCTTATTTTAACTCCATTATGGAATATGGAATAATGTCCTGGGGAAATTCAGTGTATAGTAAGAACATATTCCTAATACAAAAGAAGGTTATACGAATAATATGCAACACCCATAGAAGGCAGTCATGTAGAGATCTATTTCGGAAACTGGGTATATTAACCTTACCTTGCGTATATATACTATCTATTTTAAAATTTTATGCTAATAACCAGAATTGCTTTACAACTAACATGGAAATTCATACGTTTAACACTAGGCAAAAAAGAAATATACATCGTCCCAATGCCAAAATCTCTTGCTTCCAGAAAGGTGTTTATTGTGAAACAATTAAAATATTTAATGCTCTCCCCAGTAATCTAAAGGAAAATGTTAGCAATTTCAGAGTTTTTAAAGCTTCCCTCAAAGAGTATCTCTGTGATAAGTCATTTCATTCTGTAGAGGAATATTTAAATCAATAATCAGCCTAATGTCAGATCAGTTGTATTGTTCGATAGGTACCAATTAGGGAATTAAGTATAACAAGGGTAGCTGAAAATACAATAATGACGTGCAGGCTACAAAAAGCCAACTAATTGATTACAATTTAAGTTCCAATATTAAGTAACAGTGTTAATATGTTTGTTGATATTTTGAAAATGTATATTTGAACAATCATGTTGGACACGCTTTATGTAAAAGTAAGGATGTAAATAGATATTCTGTATATATGAACATAATTGAAATGTTGTCTACTCTGTACATTACATACTATGTAAGAATTAAAATAGGTATGCTATGATTAATGTGCACAGTTAATATTTTGAGGTCGCTTATCTTAAATTTGACACACTTAACACATGAGTAAGAATATTGTTTACTAATAAGCTAAATGTACATGTGTAACATGTTAGAATGTATTACTTAGCTATAAATTTGGACTGCTTTTTCATACAAGCAAAAATGTAAACATTGAAGCAATGACACAGTCTGTAAAAGCCAAGTAACATGATTTTGTACATGTATAATAACTATGTAAGTGTCAATGCACTAGAAGTATTATCTTCATCTCGTACTTTAACAGCAAAACATGAAACCTATACATGTTTTGCATGTTTTTTATGCATTTAATTGTAAATGCTTTTGACATGTTCTATGTTCAAGGTCTGACTGGCCATCATTGAACCTACAGAACACAATCTAATCTAATCTAATCTAATCTAAGAATTCCTTAATTAGGCAGAGTTTTATGTGGAGGAAGTATATCTTCATGAGCAACCAGATTTTCCATTTGCACATTCTTTAATCAACTTTCCAATTTCATTTAGCCTATTCCTTTGTTATGTAGGGGGATCTTCTATCTTGACTATCCCATTTGCTAAGGAAATGCCCATATTTTGTGTAACCTTGCTCCATCCACACACCACACACCTTCCACTTAGGCTTATTGTACGTACTTTGAGCATGGTTGCTAATATTTCATAACTCTCTCATAGCTCTCTTTATATTATTAGTTTATATCATCATTAATTTATTGTCTATAATAGATTCATTAGCAAGCTGAACCTTTATAGTTTCCCTTATACGAGTTACCGCTACTTTGGAAATGTTTCATATCATGTGTAAAGTGTAAAACATTATCTTTTCCCAAAAAACTGAAAAATCTTCAAAACCTTAAAACTACAAAATTATTGCACTTCAAATTTATACATTTGTGCCCCAAATAAACTGAATAGTAATCTTCCATTCTGACTAAGCCTGAAGCATGCAATTCATGTCTACAGGTGAATAAATCATTATTATTAACATTCACGGATTTAGTACAAGAAGTAGCATAAATTACCATAGATATACATGTAATAAGCAAAGTATTGGAAAGCACGAATGTTAATGGCTTCATTGCCAGATGCAAGGCACTAGAAAACAACATGTAATAAGCAAGTTGTATTTAAGGATATAAATGTAATAGGAACTTTATATAATAAAGTACCTCTAGAGATCAAAACTGTAAGAAAATTTAAATTAAAATTTATTTAAAAAATTATTTGATTAAAAAATGTCTGTATTCTCTGGATGAATTGTAAATATATTGACTGATTATAAATGTAAATATCAAAATGTTGATGACAATTTTTCATAAACATCTTAGGCTGCTAGGACATACAATAAAAAGTAAATGTCATACCCTGAGTCTCTTTAGCATCACTGTCGGCTTGCTGTAGTGGTCTGTGCTGCTTCTTTTTTGTATCCTTCCAGTGCAGCGTTTGCTGTTTTTGAGGGACTTCAACTTCTACAGTAGGTGATGTTATTGTTTGCTCTGAAAAATAAGTTTTGCATTCATGCATTCAGTTCTGTGGATTGAGAAGAACATCCAACATTATGTTATTGGCCTATGAATTAATAAGGTCATTTTAATCACTGTAAGTACTTAGAGGCCAAACTTCTATTGGTCTATAACTTTTTAATTCTGATACTGTAAAATAAAAATTCACCTTTTAACTTTCCCAATATTTCTATATGCAGAACAAGACTACTAAAGAAAGTAAAAAGAAATAGGGACACAAGGTTCAGTGTTTTCATAGCTATGTCATTTCCTAACTCAACACTTTATTACTACCAGATATTGAAGAAAAAAAGTGAGGCACATTTCTTTCGCCATATTTGGGTATCTGATATGTTTTTGTGTGTTCAACTGTACTTCTAACTATATTACTTTGCTTTTTCAGTTCTTCTAACTGGGGGTTCCAAAAGGGTTTGAAATTTTTTATTCTTTCATGAGGAATATGCTTTTTTGTGGTTTCTAGGGTGACTTTACAAAAATTTTTGTTCACATGATCTGGCTGGTCATGCAGCTGTGAGTTTGTTTGTTCTTTAAGTTTATTTTCCAGTTCAGTTTTATATTTATTCCAATCTGCTCTTTTGAAGTTCCAATACAGATTTGTGTCATGTTGACTGACATTTGTATTATCTACTTTTATATCTGCAATTACTGTTCTGTGACCAGAACATGGGTCTTCTACAACTTGTTTTTTAATCTTTGAAACAATATCTATTGTAGCTAAAAAGAGCTCTGGGTTACTGCCTGCTCCAGAGTAATGTATGAAGGTTGTGGGAACTTCTTTATTATAAGTTAGTTCAAGGTTGTGGTATTCAAAAATTCTTCCACTATCTTCCCTGCAGAATCAACTTTTTGATAATCCCATCTTTTGAAATGGGCATTGAAATCCCCAATTATGATTGTTTCATTTAATTGGTCAATAAGTGAGAGATCTGGTTCATTTCTGGGAGGACTGTAAATACTGTATAAATGTTTGTGTGTTATCCATTTCTTTAACAATTTGAAAGGAGGATTTAATATCCTTTTTGATCCAACTAATATTCCACTAATTATCTATTTTTGGATATAAAGATTAGTAAAAATCCAGTAAAATTGAAGTATTTAAGTTGATCACTTGTTAGATTTGCTTCTTGAATGAAAAATATATCTATGTTTTCTTCAAATACAATTCTATTGAGCTCTATTCTTTTTGATTGGGTAAGACCATTGAAGAATTTTGATGTTAGATCTTCCATTAATATGATGTTTTGCTACTCAAGAAGTAGTCCCCACCCAGAGATCTGAATGGGGGACTATTTTAATTCAGGAATATTTCACCCCTCGAGTCATATTTCATAACTTGTATTGGAGATAATTAGCAATAAATGTAACCACCTTTTAGAGAGCACCATATTCTTATGTTTTGGCAGTCACATCCTCTCTCACAACCCCCAAAATGTCTGAAGAACCACACCTGTTGTTGGTTTATGGGACTCAGGAGAATTATCAAAATAAATTCACAGACCATATCCTCTGATTACCAAACAGAGGACGTATTACATGTCATGACAGGTTAGCATGTTAGGGATAAAGGGTTTATAGATAAATTAGAGAAATGGAAAGGTTGGAAAAATAAAGACTCCCTAGACCTTGGGCACCCTAAAAGCATCGGAGTCAGAAGAGAACAAGAGATGACCAAGGTAAGGTCATAACTTCAGATAGAAAAGCTACAGTGAGGAGCAATCCACCACCTTTTCTTTGTTTTGTTTTATTCTTAAGGAAACTCTTGTACAATTAAGTACAATATAGTTTAGCTAGACTAGAAACAGAACAATAATGAAACTTGTAATTGGGGTACCATCTGGTGATAGTCCCAATAATGGTGCATAAAAATAGAGGAAAACAATTACAGCATTCTTTTGTTTTACACAGCTAACTGTTCAGTCGCAAATCGGAATGCCAGCAACACTTCAGTCTTCGTCGTAGAGGTTCAGGGGGAAGATAAATATGGTGGAGAAGAGGATTGCGATGGCGCAGACATGACTGATGCAGCTTCCTGTACTAGATGTGGAGGATACACATCACCTCCGGAACCACCAGTAAGTGGAAGTAATGTTCTGCTCAGCTTGGATACTTGTGGTCACCACCCACATATCCCCCAAGGGGGCCCCAAGGATTTACATAAATTGTAGTATAGACTAACAGGCTGCGATAGTTTACAGATTAGTCACATAAACTGTAGTATAGGCTAGGAGGTTTGGATCGGCTACAGATTAGTTACATAAATTGTAGAATAGGCTAGGAGGTTTGGATAGGCTACAGATTAGTTACATAAACTGTAGTATATGCTAAGGGACTGGGATAGGCTACAGATTAGTAACATAAACTGTACATTAGGCTAAGAGGTTTGGATAGACTACAGATTAGTCACATAAACTGTAGTATATGCTAAGGGACTGGGATAGGCTACAGATTAGTTACATAAACCATAGCATAGGCTAGGAGGTTTGGATAGACTACAGATTAGTCACATAAACTGCAGTATAGGCTAAGGGACTGAGATAGGCTACAGACTAGTTACATAAACTGTAGTATAGGCTCAGGGACTGAGATAGGCTACAGACTAGTTACATAAACTGTAGTATAGGCTCAGGGACTGAGACAGGCTACAGACTAGTTACATAAACTGTAGTATAGGCTAAGGGACTGAGATAGGCTACAAACTAGTTAGATAAACTGTAGTATAAGCTAAGGGACTGAGATAGGCTACAGACTAGTTACATAAACTGTAGTATAGGCTCAGGGACTGAGATAGGCTACAGACTAGTTACATAAACTGTAGTATAGGCTAAGGGACTGAGATAGGCTACAGACTAGCTACCTAAACTGTGGTATAGGCCAAGGGACTGAGATAGGCTACAGACTAGTTACATAAACAGCAGTATAGGCTAAGGGACTGGTATAGGCTACAGAGTAGTTAAATAAACTGCAGTATAGACTAAGGGACCTGTATAGGCTTCAGACTAGTTACATCAACTGCAGTATAGGCTAAGGGACTGGTGTAGGCTACTGACTAGTTACATAAACTGCAGTATAGGCTAAGGGACTGGTGTAGTCTACAGACTAGTTACATAAACTGCAGTAAAGGCTAAGGGTCGGAGATAGGCTGCAGACTAGTTACATAAACTGTAGTATAGGCCAAGGGACTGAGATAGGCTACAGATTAGATACATAAGCTGTGGTATAGGCTAAGGGACTGAGATAGGCTACAGACTAGTTACATTAACTGTAGTATAGGCCAAGGGACTGAGATAGGCTACAGACTAGTTACATAAATTGTAGTACAGGCTAAGGGACTGAGATAGGCTGGACACTAGTTACATAAACTGCAGCATAGGCTAAGGGACTGGTGTAGGCTACAGACTAGTTACATAAACTGTAGTATAGGCTAAGGGACTGAGATAGGCTACAGACTAGTTACATAAACTGTAGTATGGGCTAAGGGACTGAATTAGGCTGCAGAGTAGTTACATAAACTGTAGTATAGGCTAAGGGACTGAGATAGGCTACATACTAGTTACATAAACTGCAGTATAGGCTAAGGGACTGATGTAGGCTACAGACTAGTTACATAAACTGTAGTATAGGCTAAGGGACTGAGATAGGCTACAGACTAGTTACATAAACTGCAGTATAGGTTAAGGGACTGAGATAGGCTACAGATTAGTTACATAAACTGCAGTATAGACTAAGGGACTGAGATAGGCTACATACTCGTTACATAAACTGTAGCATAGGCTAAGGGACTGAGATAGGCTACAGACTAGTTACATAAACTTTAGTATAGCGTAAGGGCCTGGGATGGGCTACAGACTAGTTACATAAACTGTAGTATGGGCTAAGGGACTGAGATAGGCTACAGACTAGTCACATAAACTGCAGTATAGGCTAAGGGACTGAGATAGGCTACAGACTAGTTACATAAACTGTAGTATAGGCTCAGGGACTGAGATAGGCTACAGACTAGTTACATAAACTGTAGTATAGGCTCAGGGACTGAGACAGGCTACAGACTAGTTACATAAACTGTAGTATAGGCTAAGGGACTGAGATAGGCTACAAACTAGTTAGATAAACTGTAGTATAAGCTAAGGGACTGAGATAGGCTACAGACTAGTTACATAAACTGTAGTATAGGCTCAGGGACTGAGATAGGCTACAGACTAGTTACATAAACTGTAGTATAGGCTAAGGGACTGAGATAGGCTACAGACTAGTTACATAAACTGTAGTATAGGCTAAGGGACTGAGATAGGCTACAAACTAGTTAGATAAACTGTAGTATAAGCTAAGGGACTGAGATAGGCTGCAGACTAGTTACATAAACAGCAGTATAGGCTAAGGGACTGGTATAGGCTACAGAGTAGTTAAATAAACTGCAGTATAGACTAAGGGACCTGTATAGGCTTCAGACTAGTTACATCAACTGCAGTATAGGCTAAGGGACTGGTGTAGGCTACTGACTAGTTACATAAACTGCAGTATAGGCTAAGGGACTGGTGTAGTCTACAGACTAGTTACATAAACTGCAGTAAAGGCTAAGGGTCGGAGATAGGCTGCAGACTAGTTACATAAACTGTAGTATAGGCCAAGGGACTGAGATGGGCTACAGATTAGATACATAAGCTGTGGTATAGGCTAAGGGACTGAGATAGGCTACAGACTAGTTACATTAACTGTAGTATAGGCCAAGGGACTGAGATAGGCTACAGACTAGTTACATAAATTGTAGTACAGGCTAAGGGACTGAGATAGGCTGGACACTAGTTACATAAACTGCAGCATAGGCTAAGGGACTGGTGTAGGCTACAGACTAGTTACATAAACTGTAGTATAGGCTAAGGGACTGAGATAGGCTACAGACTAGTTACATAAACTGTAGTATGGGCTAAGGGACTGAGATAGGCTGCAGAGTAGTTACATAAACTGTAGTATAGGCTAAGGGACTGAGATAGGCTACATACTAGTTACATAAACTGCAGTATAGGCTAAGGGACTGATGTAGGCTACAGACTAGTTACATAAACTGTAGTATAGGCTAAGGGACTGAGATAGGCTAAAGACTAGTTACATAAACTGTAGTATAGGCTAAGGGACTGAGATAGGCTACAGACTAGTTACATAAACTGCAGTATAGGTTAAGGGACTGAGATAGGCTACAGATTAGTTACATAAACTGCAGTATAGACTAAGGGACTGAGATAGGCTACATACTGGTTACATAAACTGTAGCATAGGCTAAGGGACTGAGATAGGCTACAGACTAGTTACATAAACTTTAGTATAGCGTAAGGGCCTGGGATGGGCTACAGACTAGTTACATAAACTGTAGTATGGGCTAAGGGACTGAGATAGGCTACAGACTAGTTACATAAACTGTAGTATAGGCTAAGGGACTGAGATAGGCTACAGACTAGTTACATAAACTGTAGTATGGGCTAAGGGACTGAGATAGGCTACAGACTAGTTACATAAACTGCAGTATAGGCTAAGGGACTGAGATAGCCTACAGACTAGTTACATAAACTGTAGTATGGGCTAAGGGACTGAGATAGGCTACAGACTAGTTACATAAACTGCAGTGTAGGCTAATGGACTGAGATAGGCTACAGCCTAGTTACATAATCTGTAGTGTAGGCTAATGGGCTGGTATAGGCTACAGACTAGTTACATAAACTGTAGTGTAGGCTAAGGGACTGAGATAGGCTACAGACTAGTTACATAAACTGCAGTATAGGCTAAGGGACTGAGATAGGTTACAGACTAGTTACATAAACTGCAGTATAGGCTAAGGGGCTGAGGTAGGCTACAGACTAGTTACATAAACTGTAGTATAGGCTAAGGGACTGAGATAGGTTACAGACTAGTCACATAAACTGCAGTATAGGCTAAGGGGCTGAGATAGGCTACAGACTAGTTACATAAACTGTAGTGTAGGCTAATGGGCTGGTATAGGCTACAGACTAGTTACATAAACTGTAGTATAGGCTAAGGGATTGAGATAGGCTAAAGACTAGTTACATAAACTGTATTATGGGCTAAGGGACTGAGATAGGCTAAAGACTAGTTACATAAACTGCAGTATAGGCTAAGGGCCTGAGATAGGTTACAGACTAGTTAGATAAACTGCAGTATAGGCTAAGGGACTGAGATAGGCTACAGACTAGTTACATAAACTGCAGTATAGGCTAAGGTGCGGAGATAGGCTACAGACTAGTTACATAAACTGCAGTATAGGCTAAGGGACTGAGATAGGCTACAGACTAGTTACATAAACTGCAGTATAGGCTAAGGGACTGAGATAGGCTACAGACTAGTTACATAAACTGCAGTATAGGTTAAGGGGCTGAGATAGTCTACAGAGTAGTTACATAAGCTGCAGTATAGGCTAAGGGACTGAGATAGGCTAAAGACTAGTTACATAAACTGTAGTATGGGCTAATGGACTGAGATAGGCTAAAGACTAGTTACATAAACTGCAGTATAGGCTAAGGGACTGAGATAGGTTACAGACTAGTTAGATAAACTGCAGTATAGGCTAAGGGACTGAGATAGGCTGCAGAGTAGTTACATAAACTGTAGTATAGGCTAAGGGACTGAGATAGGCTACATACTAGTTACATAAACTGCAGTATAGGCTAAGGGACTGAGGTAGGCTACAGACTAGTTACATAAACTGTAGTATAGGCTAAGGGACTGAGATAGGCTAAAGACTAGTTACATAAACTGTAGTATAGGCTAAGGGACTGAGATAGGCTACAGGCTAGTTACATAAACTGTAGTATAGGCTAAGGGACTGAGATAGGCTACAGACTAGTTACATAAACTGCAGTATAGGCTAAGGGACTGAGATAGGCTACAGACTAGTTACATAAACTGTAGTATAGGCTAAGGGACTGAGATAGGCTACAGACTAGTTACATAAACTGTAGTATAGACTAAGGGACTGAGATAGGCTACAGACCCATTACATAAACTGTAGTATAGGCTAAGGGACTGAGATGGGCTACAGACTGGTTACATAAACTGTAGTATAGGCTAAGGGACTGAGATGGGCTACAGACTAGTTACATAAACTGTAGTATAGGCTAAGGGACTGAGATGGGCTACAGACTGGTTACATAAACTGCAGTATAGGCTAAGGGACTGAGGTAGGCTACAGACTAGTTACATAAACTGTAGTATAGGCTAAGGGACTGAGATAGGCTAAAGACTAGTTACATAAACTGTAGTATAGGCTAAGGGACTGAGATAGGCTACAGGCTAGTTACATAAACTGTAGTATAGGCTAAGGGACTGAGATAGGCTACAGACTAGTTACATAAACTGCAGTATAGGCTAAGGGACTGAGATAGGCTACAGACTAGTTACATAAACTGTAGTATAGGCTAAGGGACTGAGATAGGCTACAGACCCATTACATAAACTGTAGTATAGGCTAAGGGACTGAGATGGGCTACAGACTGGTTACATAAACTGTAGTATAGGCTAAGGGACTGAGATGGGCTACAGACTAGTTACATAAACTGTAGTATAGGCTAAGGGACTGAGATGGGCTACAGACTGGTTACATAAACTGTAGTATAGGCTAAGGGACTGAGATGGGCTACAGACTAGTTACATAAACTGTAGTATAGGCTAAGGGACTGAGATGGGCTACAGACTGGTTACATAAACTGTAGTATAGGCTAAGGGACTGAGATGGGCTACAGATTAGTTACATAAGCTGTGGTATAGGCTAAGGGACTGAGATGGGCTACAGACTAGTTACATAAACTGTAGTATAGGCTAAGGGACTGAGATGGGCTACAGACTAGTTACATAAACTGTAGTATAGGCTAAGGGACTGAGATGGGCTACAGACTGGTTACATAAACTGTAGTATAGGCTAAGGGACTGAGATGGGCTACAGACTAGTTACATAAACTGTAGTATAGGCTAAGGGACTGAGATGGGCTACAGACTGGTTACATAAACTGTAGTATAGGCTAAGGGACTGAGATGGGCTACAGATTAGTTACATAAGCTGTGGTATAGGCTAAGGGACTGAGATGGGCTACAGACTGGTTACATAAACTGTAGTATAGGCTAAGGGACTGAGATGGGCTACAGATTAGTTACATAAGCTGTGGTATAGGCTAAGGGACTGAGATGGGCTACAGACTGGTTACATAAACCGTAGTATAGGCTAAGGGACTGAGATGGGCTACAGATTAGTTACATAAGCTGTGGTATAGGCTAAGGGACTGAGATGGGCTACAGACTGGTTACATAAACTGTAGTATAGGCTAAGGGACTGAGATGGGCTACAGACTAGTTACATAAACTGTAGTATAGGCTAAGGGACTGAGATGGGCTACAGACTGGTTACATAAACTGTAGTATAGGCTAAGGGACTGAGATGGGCTACAGACTAGTTACATAAACTGTAGTATAGGCTAAGGGACTGAGATGGGCTACAGACTGGTTACATAAACTGTAGTATAGGCTAAGGGACTGAGATGGGCTACAGACTGGTTACATAAACTGTAGTATAGGCTAAGGGACTGAGATGGGCTACAGATTAGTTACATAAGCTGTGGTATAGGCTAAGGGACTGAGATAGGCTACAGACTAGTTACATACATTGTAGTATAGGCTAAGGGACTGGTATAGGCTACAGATTAGTTACATAAACTTTAGTATAGGTTAAGGGCCTGGGATAGGCTACATAAATTGTAATAGAAGTTTGAAGCTATGAAATATCCATTTTAGTCATGAGGGACTTACATCAAGGTTCCTCTATCAGAAGGGCATGCTGATCTCTGTCATCATAATGATTTATGCGTTAAGCTGCTTGGTATTCAACTAAAAACTTTGTTTTAGCTCTTGTGTTAATGGGATTTTTGGTCATGGCTATTGAAATAAGCCCAAGAATGATAAACTGTTTTCAAGACTATAATCTATGGGTTGGATAAATACATACAAATAGGGTCAGTTGATTTGCCTAGTATAGAGTGCTAACTTTGTGAGTGCAGCATTTGACAAGTTTTATGTGTATGAAATTACTAATGGACAGTCAAAACTGAAGCTAATTGATGCTTCACAGTAGAATATACACTTAAAAACAACCAAATTATGAACATAGAGGTAATGAATAAATATTGGGGTAATGATGCATTTGTGTTTGTTCAGAAAAACAGTTCCTGTTATTAGTGTAAGTGTGTATAGGTGGACTCATTTACTTCTGAAACATTAGTTCCTGTTTTTGTTAGTGAGCATGAGGCTCACAATTCAGGTTGAATTATACTTTTTATGGCTAAAGCTGTTAAAAGTTTGAGTAATGTATGGAAGTTATAAGACATACCTGGTGGCTTTGCTTTGTGCTGCCGGGGAGCAGAGCGAAGGGCAATATTTGCTGGAGGTGGCACAGCTCCTGGAGGTGGACCCCCTCTCCTTCCTCTCACACTAAGCAAAGCACTTTTTCCAAGAAGAAGATGGTTCATAGCAACCGGATTGGGAGCAGAAGGTCCAAGAGGCTGACGTGCACACGCTGCTGAGAGAAGAAAACCTACATGAATGGCATTAGCATAAAATGACGTATAAGTTTAGTACTATAATGAAAATAGTTCATAATGAATAAAAAAATCTTTTATCTCATTTTATTTGTGATTAACAGCTGGAAAATTGAGATACCAAACATCACTTAATATAAATACCGCGAACATGTTTAGGGTGCTTCTTTTAAATCCTCAGCATGAATCCAACTGGTTCCTGGTGAAATGTATTGTTGTGGAACTGTCCGAAGTGGTGATATCTGTTGGAAACATTATGAACTTCCAGAGGTGGTTCGATGGTGGAAAATGAATATTAATTAGGTAATCCTCATTTCCTCACTGTATATTTTCTCTCACGTGCAACTCCACTGCATAACAAATGCAGAGGCAGTCTACTGCAGACCATAATTTCTGATTAAACAATTAGAAATCACACTCAGTCCTCCTGAGGCTGTCAATTATTCAGACAAATTACTTACATTGGAGAAAATACACATGCTAAGGAACATGGATTATGTATATAAGTTTGATTTATCACTCTGAACCACCTTTGTAACTTCACAACATTGCCAAAAGAGGCCACAACTTTGGACAATTTCATGAACTTTTCCACTGGGAATCATTTGGGCATCTGCTGAGGGTGAGTACAAGTGGTGCCTGAAACATGTTCAAGGTATTTAAGGAAGAGAAGTTTAACGTTTCAATTTTCTGAACACCTATCCCTTATATTAGTAACATCACTGTTTATGAGCTTCTACTTCATTAATATTCATTTTATTTGTAGTGAAAGCCATTTGATGAAACATTGCTTTTCAGTTGTTCATAAAATAGTAACATACTGAAGAATCAACTTCTCGTAAAGCAGGAACTCATTTGGCTAAAATAAATTTAATGAAACCAAAGCATGTTAAAATGTACGCTGCAAATAAAATATAAATATAGTATGTACTATAGTATAATATAGTATGTAATATATAAATTATAGTAATACTATGTTTAACATTAAAAAAGAAAGTTACAGGTTTTATGTCTGTGTTTTGATTGGAAGTACTAGGTACTTTTTCTTTTTTCTTGTAATTCTCTGCTTCACTTATTGTGTTAATAACTAGCTGTATACAGCAAGAATAACCTCAGAAATATATTGAACAATACCCTAAAAGGACACCATACCAAGTGACCAAAAATCAGAAATCTACCGCTTAAATTGTGAAAACTGCAATCAGATAGAAGCCTACAAATCAGCAATTTTTCTTAAACCAGTATCTAAAGAGGAATTATGCTGTATAATAAAATGCCTAAAAAATAAAAAATCTCATGGAGTAGACTGTATTCCAGATTTTTTACTAAAAATTTGCTCTGATTTTGTTGTTAACCCCTTAGTAGACATAGTAATTCCTCTCTAACATTGGGAATATTTCTCAACAGTCTGAAAATTTCCAGAGTACAACCAATTTTCAAAAAGGGGGACAGAAGCAGCATTGAGAATTACAGACCAATATCCTTGTTATCTGTTTTTTCCAAAGTTCTTGAAAAGGTCATGTTAAATAGATTGACACCCTTCTTGGAATTACATGGTATCCTCTCAACATCACAATATGGCTTTCAGAAAGGGAAAACGATGCATTATTTTCATTTATTGATGATATACTCCAAGCCATAGATAATAAACATCAATCTTTGGGATTATTGATCTTAAAAAAGCTTTTGACACAGTCAATCATGCTATCCTGCTTAAAAAGTTAAACTCCTATGGTGTTAGAGGTGTAACAGGGAAATGGCTTGCATCTTACCTGGAAAATAGAAAACAATATGTGGAAGCTGATCAGTTTTGTTCCAATGTTGTAAATCTGAAGCACGGCGTTCCCCAGGGTTCAATTTTAGGCCCAATATTGTTTTTATTATATGTAAATGACTTACCCTTATCCTTACCACAGCAAACACAGTGTTACTTGTGGATGACAAGTAATAAGTAATAATTTAAACCAACTCCAATCTGTTGTAAATAAATCAAACCTAATGATACAAAACTGGTTAGAAAAAAACAAGCTTTACTCAAACATTAGCAAGACTGTTTACATTAATTTTAATCAATTAATTAATTACAGGTGCTATCAAAACCACACCAATAGCAGCTATGGAAATACTAACCAACCAATACCCCACTGAATATGAAATACAAAAAGCGGCTCTTATTCAACACGAAAAGTTGATCAGACTCCCATTCAATACATGGCACAAGAGAAATTTTACACATACACTAAAGACTCAGGAGAGCTTTCTTTCCAAAATTCAGGACATCAAGAAGGATGTACACCTTCCTAATTCAAAGGAAAACTTCATATCTAAAGTCAATCCAATACATACATTAGACATCACATATTATTTACACCTGACAGAAGAAGTTAAGAAAAGTGATACTCCAACTAGTGTTCTAAAATTATTGGCATTAGAGACAATCCATACTAGATTTCCAGAACATGAGTGGCTCCATATTTATACTGATGGATCATTGATATCAAACCAAGATGGAGCAGGTGCTGGAGTCACATGTCACCTCTTTTCCTATTACAAATCTTTAAGTTATGGAACTACAAACTTTGATGGAGAAATTGAAGCAATTTGAATGGCCCTACAAAATCTTTTGTACAGAATTTCACATTTTCAGCAAGCAGTTATTCTCTCAGATTCCAGGGCAGCAATTATAGCAATTACTTCCAAGTTGTCACCAAAAAACCAAACAATTATAGAATGTTGGAAGATGCTTAGCCATCTAACAGCACTTCAAAAACACCTAGTCTTCCAATGGATACCGGCTCACTGTGGACTGAGTGGTAATGAGAAAGCTGATTTTCTTGCAAAAAAGGGTACCAGCGGTGTACAAAAATCTATAGTTAATCTACCATTTTATGCAGCTAAAAGATTAGTCAACACTGAATTCAAAAAAATTGTTGCAAAATATTACTATGAAAAATCAAAGAATAAAAGATGGGAACTACCAAACATCCAAACAGTGATTCCTGAGTATCCTCGAAAAACAGCAGTTGCAACCTTCAGGTTGATTACAGGACATGATTGTCTGGCAAAACATTTAAACAGAATTGGGATATATTCTTCACCACTCTGTCCTCTATGTGATCTGCAAGAGGAAATGGATCGAGACCACCTTCAAATATGCTCGGCCACTTCTAGTGCCCCATCCATCAGTGAAAAATATTGGAGAGCAAGAGGATTAATGACTTCATTGTCAGAAATCCAGCATTAGCTAACAACAATTTAATTTTAATCATCAGAAGGTACTAAAATCACTGAATATTTTTAGGAATAACATACCCATCCAAGAAGTAAATGAAACAAGGTTTCTCTGTGTTTGGATTGATTCACATCTCTCTTGGAGTACCCATATTGATAAATTAATACATAAACTCACTCGTTTGTGCTATGCATTCAGAGTTCTTAGCAATGTTGTTACACTAAATGTCCTGTGGTCAGTATATTTTGGCTATGTGCAGGCTCACATCTCCTATGCCATACCATTATGGGGTGCATCACCAAAAGTATCCTAGGTATTTAAAATTCAAAAGAAAATGATAAGAATAATGAAAAAGGTACCTCCTCGAACCCCCAGTAAGGGCATCTTTCAAGAATTAAAAATACTACCTGTTGCTTCTGTCTATATCTTAGAAACATTGTGCTTTGTCCACCAAAATGCAAGATTGTTTAAAAAAAATTCTGATTTCCATTTGCACAACACCAGAATAGCAAATAATTTGCATTTAAACTCCCATAGGATTAACAAAAGTCTTAATAGCATTACCCATAGAGGAATTTGTTTATATAATAAATTACCACAGAAAATAAAATCATTAAATAATAAACAATTCAAAACTAAATTAAATAAACTTTTATTATTTTACATGCCATATACCACACAGGAATTTCTAAATCTGGGCCTCCCATAAAGTGGTAGTTTTTTTTTCTTTTTTAGTCTTGAGTTTTCTGTGTACAATGAATATATTATTTACTGTATGTATTGTTGATGTGGAGGTTTTGGAGAGAAAAATATAGAACTATAGAATATTGTGATTAATTCCAGCTTAATATTATCAAATATCTTGTGACTTTTTCCTTTGAAGTTATTGTGTTTTGTATATTAAAATGTCACAAAGTGTAACATGCTTGTTATATTACTATATTTGAAGATTATATGTATTATATCACAGTATATTATTGTTTTTGTACTTTAATGATGTCACTGTATATATTACTTTCATTATATTACATTGTTTTTATCGTTTTTGTATACTGACAATGCTATAAATTCCTTGTAAATATTATGACCAAATCTAAATGTATGGATATATAAGTTGACATGTCCTATAACATATGTACCATGTTTCTATGGATGAAATAAATACAATACAATACAATAAGTAGGCATAAAATAGGTGATGACAGCAATTGCTGTCAAAACAATTGTCCAGAATAACATAACCTAGTAAGTGAAACTAAACTGTTATCCTTATCCTACTCATAAATTTTAACAAATTTGACAAAGTGTTTTAAACACTTTCATAACTCATATAAAAGGTCCTGGATTGTTGTTGATTAGTCACTGTGATATTGCACCCCAGTAGTATAAAGCTTTATTTGGCAACAGTTGTATATTGGGTATCCCTAAAACAGCTGAAAGAGGCAGGAAAAAAATTGTTTTCCAAAGGATCCCTTCCCATGTTGGAACAAAAGGGGACGAAAAGACTGACTTCTTGGCAAAAGAGACAAACTTTTTGAATCTAAAGGTATCTATCTACTCTTATCATTTCATTCAGCAAAGACAATTATTAAACATTTATTTAAGGCTGAAAGATACGTATGAAGAACTTCAAAAATTAAGTGAGAGAAAAAATGGGCACCACTCTTAAATAAACCAACACCAAAAGTACCATCTAGAAGTGAAAATGTAGCAGCTTTTCATATAGCAACAGACCATGATTATCTGGCATAACATCTACATCATATGAAAATGATCAACTCCCCAAACTGCATGTTGTGTAACAATGACAATCCCATGACCTTCGAACATCTGAGAAAGTGTGGTGCACTCTAGAGATTATGGAATAGAACAAATGATCAACTCTATTGGGAAGCCAGGAGACTAATGGCAAATGATCCACAAGTCTAGAGTATTAGATAAATAAATAAGTATATTGGTACATGTGACTCATACTTGCGTGTATTTGAAGTAATTAGGTAGACATTGTTTTGGCAGTCATGTTTTCAGTTCTCACTTCCCTATAATTATTATTGAAGGTATTATGATTATGTAGTTCTGTTGCACCCCTGTATTCACTATTGCTTCTGCCTATAACAGTTCTCCAGGCCTTAATTGGCGAGTCTTCTCAGATGCTTTAGAATGCCGTAAATATTGCATTTTGTTTGGCATGCTAGATTACTTTCAATTTATAGATGTCTGACATCCTTATTAATTGCTTGACACACAGGCTGATCAACAGATTTATTCATTGATGCTTATATTTATAATTAAATAGGCTAGATGCATTGTGTCCTAAAGGCTATAACTACATGATTGAAATTTAAAATGTTTGTTTCTTGCACTATTCAGTTTGAAATGTTAATACCAGCATAGTAAAAGCCTCAGTGGCAGGCAGCTATAAATTTTCGCTTTGATACCACTAGCAGTTGCATTATTAAACAATTTCTATAGTTTTTGTTGTGTCATACAAACATTTCCTGATTGTGCAAAAAATTTACCTACAGGATTGAAAAAAGTATGTGTTACTTCAGAAGAAAAAAAAAAAAACAAAAAAAAAAAAAAAAAAAAAAAACAACAAATGCTTATTGAGTTTTATAATTTGTTTTGAGGAGAAAAGATTATGTATCACAACTTTTACACTTGGTGGCATTAACAATTTCAGTAATAATACAAAATGGATATGCGACAAATTATTACCATTAATGAACTGCCATGTAAAGCTAAGTGTAAGCATTACATTTTAATATAGGTACAAATAAATAAAATGTTTCTGCCTTAAATACAGCTACCATAGCCTGTAAAAGCATAACTGAATTTAAAAAATCATACATATTGAAAACAAACTTTGATAAAAACCACTGATAAATAAGGAAGAATATTTTGGAATGTAGCACGTATTTCTAAAGTATGTATTGAAGCTAAGGTGAGTGTTACCGGTGAGAATGATGTGAGCCTGTCTCTGGCGCTCCTTCAACTTGGTGTACTGCTGCTTGAGTGCTGAGATGTCTAGAGCCAGTCGATCCCTGTCTGGAGCGTAATTGATGGCTGAGAGTGTAGAAGAGGGTGAAGGGGCTCGGTTTATGGAGTCTACCAAACAAAAACAAAACAATGTAGATATAACTAATGAAATAGGTAATGCTTATATGTTTTATTGCATTCTACGGTTATTATCTAAACAATACGTATGACAAATTAGAAGGCTAAACTAACAGTTAACAAATGGAGAATTTTGCAATAGGTTAAAGAACTAGAGTTTCAGTGCCATGAAGTATAAAACACATTTATGGAGTGGAGCAAATTCATAACATTTTGGAAAGAGGACACTGCAAACATTAATAAGGATAGGGGGTGAGTGAGTAAGTGAATGAGTGAGCGAGCGAGTGAGTGAGTGAAAGAGAAAGATCAAAACATGCAAATTGAGATATTAAAGGATACAAAGACATACTCAGAAATAATAAAAGTAAACTAAATCAAAAGGAACACAAAGCACTAAGCAAAGAATAATACTCAGTTGTTAGTAATTTTGTAGAAATATTTTAGTCGATCTATAGACAACTTGATTTTTATCTGGGCATGTTTCAAAGACTGGTGTTTGAAGAGGAGGGATCTGTTGTGGTTGTGATTCTGCTGCTATCTGGGTTGACTGATGTAAACTTCAGGATCTCGTCTGCTTGTGGCATATCATAATTAATGGCTAGGTGAACATTTGAAATACCACAAGCAGACAAAATCCTGAAGTTTACATCCAGCAACCCAAATAGCAGCACAACCAGCTTCTCTTCAAACGCCAGTCGAGAAACCATTGATAATGAAGACGATCTTTAAAACACATTTGAATAAAAAATTAGGTGAGTGAAGCTAAGAGTGTCTACAGGTCGACTCAAATAGTTTCACTGTTTATATTACTTTGTATCTATTAAGTGCAGTACTCTGTTACTAGGATCTTTTTCTGATATAACTTATGAATATACTCGTAATATTAAAGAGAACAAAATGAGTACACAGATAACTAACCAACTCCATCCCGTATTTTGCAGTTTGTTGTATCTGACTAAGAATAAGATTTACTACATATATACAGAAAATAGAAGAAAATCTTGCACCACATTACATCATACTTTTAATGCAGAATATAAACTTTTTATAGAACTATGATTTATATAGGGAGCCAGCTTTAAAACTCTTAAGTCAGTCCATCATTGAAATATTCTCCAAAATTGACCCAAAAGTTATTCAAACTTTTATTATATTACTATGTTTGTGCATTCTGGTTTCACCATTGCAATAGCTGTGATATTTATAAAGCAATCAGAAATTTCAAAGTTGGTGTACTCGGTGGCTCAGGTAGTTACTGAGCAGTGGATTGAGTAGCCTACTTGTACAGGGGCTTTGTATTCTTTGGAATTGGTATTACTGCACGGCTGCAACACAAAGTTTACTACTGGACACATGTTACCAGGGTTTTGGTTGGAAAATTAAAACTACCGGTACTCAACTAACTCTTTAAATTTTTCCAGGCTGGCTCAAAGGGATGTCCACTTTTCTTTTGCCAAAGGAGATTCCTTTTGCTGATTGCATCCCAGTTGAATCCTCAATGTCACATAATATGGCATTGGATCTGATTCAGAAAGAGGAGATCCAGTTAGATCAATGAATTGGCCATAACTTTTGGGAGGTGTTCTTTGGTTTTTTGAAGATTGATGGTACAGATCATATAGTTTCCTAAGAATATCTGAAAGTAATTTATTACATTGAATATTTTGCAGTAAGTGCTTCTCTCTGGTTGCAACAATCCCGGATTATGATAAACGTAAAAAATTGTTCAAGTTGTACCCTACAACTCTATCTACTATTGCTGAGGTGCTGTTACATGACAAATAAATGAGATAGTATTTTAAATATTCTTCGACATAAAATTCTATACTTCATTTGGTTTGCCCAAGTGGTCAACAATAGATATTCATTCAGGTGGGTAAAATTACTCATTTTTTCTTTCAATTCTTTTACACACAGACGTGGCAAACCAAATCTTTCTTCAATATTATGCTCTCCCCTCCATTAGGTATTATTAGGCTATATTCTCATCAGAAATGATTAGAATTTTGTGCAAACAAGTAAACACCAATAGTCTTGTAAGAGTAATGTACACTGCATGTTTCAGAACTTTCAGAACTCACTTTGGACAATTCAATACCTACCGGTACTGAGTACTAGTGAGTACCAGCCCAACTAAAGCATTGCATGTTACATCTTGGTAACTATGTGACTTGAACTCCACTGTCATGATTAATTCTTCATTCATGTTATGTGGGAACCATGAACTGGAAACAAGGAATTACTTGACATGTTCTCACTGTTGGTGACTGTCAGCATAACGGACAAACTAGTCAGCTGATTGAAGATGGAAGCTGTAGTTACATAATTTCAGTGGCTAAATTAACACAAGAACTGCATGCAAACAATAGATAAGCAGCATGCAATGTCACCGCAATAAATAAAGATTTCATTTATAGCATGCTGTCATATTGCATGAATCATCGAACCGTTCTTCAGTTCAGCGGAAAATACATTCATTGCAATTCCATTGATGGAATCTATCACTCATTGTTTTGTTGAATTAAAACATATGCCCATTGGCTATGACACTGCCCATCCAGCCGGGCTCCAAGCACTGTGCACACGTGAGAAGGTAGAAAGTAAAAGGACAGGCGCGGAGGGGGACTTCGGCACTTAGACTTCGTGTGCCTATGCCCCAGGAGGGAGGGGTGAGGCGTGAGGGGGCAGAGTCCCTACATTTTCCCAGTTAGAAACTCCCTTACATGAGCCAGTACAGCGGTCCCACCGGTTCGCTCAGAGTGCCACCTGTAGGGGCCTCTCCGAGGCTCGAGGGGCTCGATCTGGACACGATCTGGAGCCCGGCTGCCGTGATAGGGCCCGGAGTCACTCAGAGCATTTCATCCAACCATGCTACAGCCGAACGCCGGCTGACACTTTCGGATGAAAGGATGAACGAAATGAGTAGTGAAGTGAAATGGAGAGGAAAGGATGATGGAGCAATTGGTGAAATGATGGCGGGGGAAACCGGAGAAAACCGCCCCTGCGCTGGTGTGTCCACCACACATTCCACAAGTGGAAGCCTGGGATCGAACCCGGGTCTCTTTGGTGAGAGTCAAGCGGTCTAACCATTTGGCCACCGCTCGCACTCAGCCGAACAGAGCTGGAACAGGTCGTTTGGTTCGCTTTGATGATGATGGTCTGGGTAACCAGAAAGAAGCTATGAGCTTAAACACCCTTGCATTGCTTGCTGTTCTCTGCGAATCAGCAATGAAGCCAGCTATTCTTCAAGTTTTTATATTTTGAATATTTTGTGGTCAGTTGTGTTACTCGGGACGTTTGGCAATGTGCATGGATTGGTGGTGCTGTTATCGTGTTCACATACTGTAACACATGACAATTCGACGACTCCCAGTCCTGATACCAGTGTGACAAAAAACAACATAAGTTCAGTCCAGTTATTCCTTTGTCACTTTATTTTTTTCTAACAGAATGCAGTTTTCTTCTACTAAGGCTAACACAGTCGGTCTTTCGTGATATTACAACACACAACTGTTTTCTTCTTGTAATCTTGACTAACTTTCTGTCATTCTTTAGTTTCTCTGCCTCTCAAAGAGCTGACTTTGATGATACGATCACTCAAAACTCGCTAACTGCTTTGTTATTTTCCTCCACGACGCACCGGTTCTCTCACGACCACTGTACCCAAGCACGCGCCCTTTCTCGAATTTCACCTTTTCTGGAACCTCTACAAATACGTGGGACGCCGGACATCTCTCGAATCATTTCGAAAACCCTTTGTAATGCCGCGCTCATAGTCACGTACACAGAAGCCGAGTGGTGACTAGTATGGGACAGTAAGCTCGCCTGACTCGTATGTGGTGTAAGGCAGCCGGACCCCGAGACTTTGCTGTTGCTGCTGCGTCGGCCGGCCTCACAATACGTAACCTTACATGGTTAGCCAGATCTCGCGTAGTTCCTCCGTTGGCTGAAAATGAACAAATGCAATGATATCTGTTCTGAGTAACGCATCAAAATATCAAGTAATGCTAAATCTGCCCAGGAACTGCGAGCACCAATGGAGAGGGCAGCGGTATAGATAACAGAAGCTATAGGATTCTCCTAAAGCCAAAGGTGGTCCATCAAAATGCCCTCTGGTTACTTTTGTTGAAATGTAGTTTGTTGTGTTGACATCAATAGCAGCAAATGCTCCTAAAATATATATGTGGTAAAGATGTGGTAGTAATTGATGTTCCAGCTGTTATTTTGAGAGTACGGGCAATATCTTGCAGGACGTCAAGTGTTGTGTATGAAGCAAACAATTCTTGGTTGAGCAGAGTCGGAGTGTTTCACATGTGCATTTATTTGGAGTTATTTTAGTGTTTACATAACTTCTCAACACGTTTAATTGTGTTTCAACAACAGAATTTCCCATTAAACTCAACAAGATGGGTTATTGAGCACTAAATGTGGTTTACTCAACTTACGTTGTTTCAAAACAAGATTTTATTTACTGATTAGCATCAAAGTAGCAATTGCCATTATAAGGTTGACAGTATTTCAGTTTAGCGTAAGCAGCCATTTTGAGTTTTTGGGAACTGTTTATACTATACACATGGTATTGCCTCCAGCTCAGTTCTGCGAGGTAGGCGGGGCTAATGCAAAAAAGAAAGCAAGAAACAGATCGCATCATATCAACGATTCCTCTTTGTATTCCTAATGACCCCTGATTTTTCAATTAGAAAAGCAATAAGGTTAAAATATATTATGGTTTATGTAGAACATTCTTGCCACGAATGCAAGACAAGGATTGAGTCTTGCAAAACACAACACCACTGTTCTTTCGGCGATACCAGCGCAATTAAATGTCATTTTGATACTCTAATCTATGTGCATTAATGAAATGCTTTTACAGAGGCATTCTCTTTGGTTTACTGAATGCATTTGTACAAACTATTATGGGATAAATTGAACAGTTAGAAAGACTACAATTAAAGTATTACCTCTTCTACGTGGAGATCGAAAAATACCATATGCTGCAGCAACAGCTATCTTCTCGTCATCTTCATCAGTTCCCTCGTCATCATCATCTGAATAAAATAACCTGAGTCCACGACGAGCAGCAGTTGATACTGTATGTGTCCAAGGAGTAATGTTGTACAAATACTTGTCTCTCAGTTCTGGTAACTCGGGGAATGGGAAGGGAGCGATTGTCACTATCGTCTGAAACAGAGTTTTGAGGAATAAATTCATTATATTGTTTAAGAATAAAAAATAGTATTTGTGATCCTAGAGAGAGTGTATTGAAATACTGTATAGGTGTATACAGTATCCCCCAAAATAAACACCGACAACGCTTAGTATAATTAAGGAAAATGAAGCTATTAACAGTGAAGCAACAAGATTCTAAAGTAAGAACAAATTAGAAACTAAAAACTTCACTTATCTTAGTATAGTTTTGAGAATGAGTTGGAGTCAACTCGAAACTCGAGTCAGTTTTTTGCAAAAATAACTTGCAACATTACTAAGATAAGTGAAGTTTTTAGTTTCTAATTTGTTCTTGCTTTAGAACGCTTAGTATGTTGTGCGAGATGGTAAACCGATTGGTTTTCAAGCAATCCGTTTGGAAACGCACGGTTTGAACGGCGTAGCCCATCGAAATGTGAGATGGGTGTGTATTCAAATTTCGTCAATAAACCCACCATAAACAGCACATCGAGCTGTTAACATTACACACGGGCTTCGAACTGTGTACTGCTACATCATTGCATAGCCTGCATCGGTGGTGCCGAGTCTCGTGTATATGATCCAATACGTGTGGTTATCTTTGAAGATTTTCACTAGGTCCGTGGACTAGAGCAATAAAGTCCTGTGCTGATGTTACAGGAGTGCCATACACCATACTCTTCCTACAATTCCACAGAAAATAGTCGAGAGATGTCAGACCTGGCGGCCGTGCTGGCCAGGGAAGTGGTCCACCTCTGATTTGGACATGTGACGAGGTGATTCCGCACATTTCCGTCAAAGTGTGCTGCAGCTCGTGTCGGCATTTCCACAGATGTTTACTGGTACGTGTCGTACTGCTGTTACAATGTTACTGTACTGGAAACTACACAAGTAACGGAGCAGAATGCACATCAATTGATTGATTGTTGTACGTTTAAGGTCACTGAACTTCATGGCAATAGTTAGATATAAATTTCAATAAAAATAAAATCACGTTAAAGAAAGAAAATATATAAATATACAAAACAGAAGCAAAAGCCAAAATTGAAACAAAGCTACAAATACGTCAAAAGTGTATAAAAATTAGATATATAAAGCTTCAGATCCTCAAAAACATATTGCAGTCCGCTAAAAACCTAAAAACTCTTTCGACTGCGATTTTGTCGTCCGCCAAGACAAGGCAGGCAACTGCAGAGAGTCTCGAAGGTGCGCTACAGAGGAACACTAGCAGCATGTGACAGACTGACAAAAGGTTGTCACATAGTGGACAAAGAGGATCAGGGTCCCTTTTAAATAGGTAACCATGCGAAAAATTGCAGTGGCCTATTCGCAACCGAGCCAACCTAATCTCCTCGCGACGAGATATGCGAGAAGAGGTTACCCAGTTCATCGGAAGTGCTTTTACTTCTCTCAGCTTATTACCGCGGAGAGCTGACCACTCTTCGTAATGCACATGAATGACTATGGAGGAACGTAGCGCATCGCAGGAATGATATATTAGGGAACGAACCTTTATACACAGAACGGAAGGTTGTGGAGTTTGGACTATACTAAGTGGGAGAGGGTCAGTCTGTCACATGATCACTGCACAGAGGAAGCGAGGTACAGCTGACGCACGAACGTTTTAGATAACGCTGTTGCATTAATTTACATTCAATGTCGTCAACATTTGCAGTAAAATATTTGCTTCCAAATTCTTGCACAAGTACAGCAATATGTGAGTATTCCGTTTTTCATGTTGCAGGAATTTTAATGTGTGTGGAACTGAACATATTCGAGAAACACTATGCACTGTAGGCAGTGTACTTTGTGCTGCCACTGTACTGATGCAATGACGTCAAGCTCTGCCCATGTGGTAGCTAACTTGCGGTCACCTCATTTCGCTATAGCTGTATAAAGGTTCGAAGCTTAGTTATTAGGCTCAGATCGTTCGTTCGCAGTACACGGATTGCTATAGGATTGCATACGCTCCGTATTAAGATACCAAAACGAATCTTAAGGAATGGTCACAGCCGTTCGTTCTCAAACTGCGACGCTCTCCAGCGTCCAAACTGCGCATTTCCGGACAGGGGTTCTTTCTTAAAAACCGATGAGTTTGCCATCCCTCACAGCATACTAAGCGTCGTTGGTGTTTTCTGGGACACTTTATAATATACGTAATAACAAGAGACGGAAGGATTAGCTTGGATGATGACAGGAGCGTTACTTTTGAAAGCGAAGAGAGGCAATGAGCTAGACAAGTGTATTACGCAGGGAGCAGGACAGTATTGTTCATTGTTTATGTCAGGAGCGAAAAAATGTTGAATTGGAAGGTAAAATAAGAATAAAAGAAATAATACTTTTTTTTGGAAAAGATAAAAAGAAAACATGGATAAGGATTGAGAGAAAGAGATGGATGGATGGGTAGGTGGGTGGATGGAGGGAGGGATGAATGTATCGAGGAATGGACGGATCCAGGGATGGACGGATGGGTATACAGAGAGAGGAGAGAGAGAAGGAGAGAGAGGAGAGGGAGAAGGAGAAGGAAAGAGAAGGAGATAGAGAAGTAGACAGAGGAGATAGAAAAGTAGAGAGAGGACAGAGAGTAGAGAGAGGAGAGGAGAGAGAAAAGGAGAGAGAGAAGGAGAGAGAAGGAGAGAGAAGAGAGAGGAGAGAGAGAAGGAGAGAGAGAAGAGAGAAGGAGAGAGAAGGAGATAGAGAAGTAGAGAGAGGAGAAAGAAAAGGAGAGAGAGAAGGAGAGAGAGAAGGAGAGAGAGGAGAGAGAGAAGGAGAGAGAGGAGAGAGAGAAGGAGAGAGAAAAAGAGAGGAGAGAGAGAAGGAGAGAGAGAAGGAGAGAGGAGGGAGAGAAGGAGAGAGAGGAGAGAGAGAAGGAGAGAGAAGGAAAGAGAAGGAGAGCGAGTAGGAGAGAGAGAAGGAAAGAGAAGGAGATAGAGAAGTAGAGAGAGGAAAGAGAGAAGGAGAGAGAAAATGAGAGAGAGAAGGAGAGAGAGGAGAGAGAGAAAGAGAGAGAAGGAGAGAGCGGAGAGAGAGAAAGAGAGGAGAGAGAGAAGAAGAGAAGGAGAGAGAGAAGGAGGGAGAGAAGGAGAGGAGAGAGAGAAGAAGAGAAGGAGAGAGAGAGAAAGAGAGAGGAGAGAGAAGGAAAGATAAGGAGAGAGAAGGAGAGAGAGAAGGAGGGAGAGAAGGAGAGAGAGAAGGAGAGAGAGAAGGAGAGGAGAGAGAGAAGAAGAGAAGGAGAGAGAGAGAAAGAGAGAGAGGAGAGAGAAGGAAAGAGAAGGAGAGAGAAGGAGAGCGAGTAGGAGAGAGAGAAGGAGATAGAGAAGTAGAGAGAGGAGAGAGAGAAGGAGAGAGAAAAGGAGAGAGAGGAGAGAGAGGAGAGAGAGAAGGAGAGAGAAAGAGAGAGGAGAGAGAAGAAGAGATAGAAGGAGAGAGAGAAGGAGAGAAGGAAGGAGAGAGAAAGAGAGAGAAGGAGAGAGAGAAGGAGAAAAATCCTAGTGGATGGGGAAGAATAGGTAGCATAGAAAAGAGTTACACTATGATCCAGGAGGGGTAGCGATGATAATATTCTTGTGCTAAGAATACGCTTAAGGAGTACTTTACTCAAACCTGTATTTAACAGTTTCAATATTGGACATAACTCTGTAAAGAATTGAAAATGTAACCTAAGTACAATAAATAATGTTAATTGTTTGTGTTATTAACATAACTTTTTAATACCTTAATTAAGTTATTGGTATCCATAAGGCCAAACTCCAACATTTCTCTCGTCAGGACGCCCATGATGCTGTAGAACTCATCCGCACTGTCCACAGCCATGATTCGACTGCAATGGAAAAACAAATTTAGCACAACAAATCCAAATACTAACTTAAAACAACAATGCTTCAAACAATTAAAATTAAAAAAAAGTCTGGTATGTTGCACTCACATGACTTTTTCTACTCTTGTATTAACTATTATTACGAATTCTTATTCCTCTATCGTCCTTAGTCGAGGTAAAGAGTTGCAGAAATTATCTTATTGCTAATTTGTAGGAATATGGGAATACAGTCAGGATTTAAGAAGGAAACGGAATGGGAGTCATAGTAGATGAGAAAGTGTACCAAAATTCGCCAACTGATCAGGAAAAGGCACGAGAAACCCAAGGTGAGAAAGCGGTCGACGGGAATAGAACCCGGGCCTCAGACGTTCCGTGGACCCATCTGGCCCTGTTACTATAGATAAGCGGTAGAGAACGTGAAAAGGTTCTGACGTGTAACCACCGCAAAATGTGGGTCAAAGTGATCCCCAAGTTTGGGTTGTTTGCTGATAAAGCTAGCCGTAAATGGAAAGTTGTTGTAGAAGCATTTAGTATGTATCAGAAAAGGGCTTACTTGTCCACTCCGAGAGCATTAAGGCTCTTGTGGGGATACAGGGCTATGTGGCATTCTAAAAGAAGAACCAAAGGCGAAAGCAAAGAAGCTCTTGTTTCAAAACAAAAGTTTTAATAATAATGAATAACTTCATTAACATTCTGGAAACAAAAGGACGCATTTAATTATACTGCAAAATGATTTACATTCGATATCCTCGAATGATTGCAGACGAAAAATGGGACTAACGAAAGAAATATTTATGTAAATTGCCCAAAGTCCCTCATTTTAAGCTTTAAGACAATATTTTATAATCAGAATTATATTGTGCGGGGGAAGATAGTTTGTTTCTCAGCTAGAGCTGTAAAACTACCGTAAGTTACCGTAGACTATCATAAGTGTAGACTACAGTAGTTTTCCTAGTAGAACTGTGCGCATTACCTGCACGTTAGGTGTGTTGCATAACTGCCAGGCGTTACCTAATATCGATCACATGTTTTTTGCTCATGCTTTACGAGATTCCTCTAAAAAGCGTTGAACTTTGAACCATCTCAAAACTGAGAGACGTACCACTTAACCTACGGAAAATTAGTGTCTTCAAAAACATTTAGAAGCTCCTCTAGATATGCTACACTTCAAATCGAAGCCGCTGATAGTGATCACGAGTAATGTCACGTTGTACCGAAAAGTACAATTTTTATTTTGATCACAGTTTTTGGAGATTATGATATTTGAATTTCTCATTACATTTCTTAATTCGTTGTATTTTGTATTATGTTGATGAAACCACATGAAACCACTTGCTATAAATAGTGAAAACTAGGATTTTTTTTTACCTCATGGTTCATAAACCTCAACATATTTGTCATTAGTGACACGGGAAATGTTCAACCAGTATGTCGGTCTGAGTGGGTCAGTTAGTTAGACGCTGGCCTACTGATCCCAAGGTCGCGGGTTCAAATCCGGCCCAGACCGATGGTTTTTAAGTGTGCTTACAAACGACAGCTCCATGTCAGTAGATTTACTGGCATGTTAAAGAACTCCTGCGGGACATAATTCCGGCACACCGGTGACGCTGATGTGATCCTGGCAATTGACAGCGTCGTTAAACAACAAAAATAATTTTTTTTTAATTCCAAACAGTATTCAACCTCAACCCATGTGTTATGAAGCAACTGTGATGTAACATTGTCGACAGTAGCTTTATGTAAGTTCGCCAAATCACGTACTGGTGTCTGAGGACCTGATCCTTAATCAATCCCCACAGGAAAAGAACCACGTGGTGTCAGGTCTTACGATCTGGGAGGCCGTGTGACCTACGGTGATCCTCTTCCGATCCATCTTCCAGGGAACTGCCTGTCCAAGAATGTACGTAGACCATTGGTAAAGTGTGGTGGTGCCCCATCTTATTGGAAAATTATCCATATGCTGACTGATGAACGGTATGGTATGCAATGATCTGCATGTGCGCGCGATTATTCTAAACTTAACAACACCAATGGATTAAAACTTCCAAACTTCTTCTTTCAATAGATACCAACAATAACCCATTTGTACATAGAGTTTTAAAATTATAAAGTTTTCTTATAAGCGGAACACAGTGAATGATACAGCAAATGCACTTACTCCGCGAGTCCATCCCAGATTGCCAGAGCCGTGCGAAGAAGTACTTCATTTCCTTCAAGAAAGATGAGGTCCCAAACACGCAGCACTGTTGGCTGAGGCAGGCAGTTGGAAAACAAAGTAAGGAACCACTGCATTGTGAACACATTTGTCAGCGGAGGTTCATAGCTAGTACCTGCAACATGATAACATGTGGTCAACTATTAGTGCTTAAGTCACTACATAGACTATACATTTATTCAACTTGGCTTCCCTCGTCTGTCGAATGCAGATCATATTAGCACTTAAACTATTAAGCGTAAAGTATTTTAACAGACTATTCTTTAGATTTGACAAAAGATGCAGGAAGAACAAGACTTTGATTATGATCAAGATGAATTTAAATTTAGTATCACTGAGGATAAATTAATCAACATATAATCGAAACTGGAAGGAACCAGATAGAATCCTAAGTCTGCCCCGTGATATTTAATCATAATTTTAATTTAGTCTGGTTAAAGCCCTAATTTTTCACTATAGTTGAGTATCCTTTTGTTATAAGGATCTATGACACGAGACTAACATTTTCAGGAAATGAAAATTCCCTTAAATGGGCGAACATTTAGCATGTTATTTTTTGTAGCTTCAGATCACACAGACATTAACCGCGCAGTAATTGTTAAAAACATGGAGAAAGGGTCTAAGATATACTTACAATATACCCTTGTAGCATAACTTAATAAAAGTTTTTGAAATCCCTACTAAAATTACTTCAAGCTGTTAAAGAAAGCTTTGAATTTATAAGATATACACTCATCTATACTCAATTTTCTATTTATTCTTATTTCCTTCACAAAACTCTGCCACTTCCATAGACCAATGGAATTGTGGGATCTTCTACACGCACGGAATGCTCAAAAATGTTAGTACAGCTATGGAAAAAATGATTGAGCCTAGTAGTAGAGCAGAATATTTCTAAGTCCCACGCCATCTTGTAGCGTGGTTTATACTAGTCGAAAGTTATGCAGCTGAGTTTATTGATAATCTTTGTTCCATATGCTATCGACTGAAAAATTCAGTGCCATAGCCGCGATTTGAACAACGTATCTTCCGATTTCCGTTCGGGGGTGGAGGAGGGTTGTAGGTTTAAGGGCACTCAACTTCGTGGTCATCGGCGCCCTTAAAAGCAGTTCATGGTAATAGCCAGATATAATCTTCAATAAAAAATAAAATTACTACTAAAGAAGGAAAATATATAAATTATCAAAACAGTGGCAAAAGCCAAAATTAAAACAAAGTTATAAATATGTAAAAAAAAGGGTATACAAATTAGGTATATAAAGCTTCAAATCCTCAAACTCATGTTGCACTCCGCTAAAAACCTAAAACCTCTTTCGACCGCTATTTTGTCGTCCGCCAAGACCTCTGCAAGTCTGGGATGCAGCTTCACAGAGTCTCGAAGGTGCGCTAGAGAGGAACACTGGCAACACGTAACGGACTGACAAAAGGTTGCTGCGTAGCGGACAAAGAGAAGCAGGGTCCCTTTTAAATAGGTAACTGTGTGCCAATTCGTAACCGAGCCAAGCTAACCTCCTCGCGACAATATTACACACGGCTAGAACAATTTCATATCTCGCTTACAAGTTCCTCAGGTACTCTAGGCTTTATTCCAGACACATATTTCGGCATATTTCAATCTATAGTGGCGTGATACATATTTGTAGCATTTTATTAATTTAGATATAAAACAACTTAGAATATATGTTATCCAAACGTAGAATCTTCCTTACTGATACTATCATCTATGCCCTAATGACCTAGTTGTCGACTGGCCCTTAAACGCCACCACTATCATCTATGTTTCATTTTGACATCATGCTTAATCTGAGGAATCAGGGATAATACTTTAAATCCACGCTAAACGGGGCGAGGGTCCCTAGTGATTTACCTGTTGCTGAATCCCTGGCATCATGCTGCAGTTGTTCCAGATGCTGAGATAGAGCTGGTAAACGTAGCCTTAGAAGATCCCTGAACACAGCCATGTCAACAGATAAACCCCGCAGGTTGTTGGCAAAGTAACTCTCCGGCAGCACACCCTCTATCAGGTAAATCATCACCTATCAACAAATTACAATCTCCATTAGACATCTAAGCACACAGGTTTCATACGGAGTGTCCCAAATTGGTATACACACACACTTTCAGACGCTATTTCTCAGCAATGAAATGAGCCAGAAGTATAATTTTTGTTGTGCATGATTCAGAAGGCACTGGAAAAGCATAGCAACATGTCAATTGTTCTACACTGCTTATAAACAAACATGGCGGTTAGATTATCATTCGATGAATATAAGGGGTTACTGAAATGTTATTGAAAAGTGGAGGATTGTTTGGCATAATTGTGTGTACAGGGCTAAGGAACACGCACACACGTTTGAAGAAAATGCCGTAAATCTTCCGGGAGTAACGGTATGGTGTGGTCTGTCTTTCAAAGGAGTAATTGGAGCCTACTTCTTCGATGAGACGTAACGGGTCAGACTTACCAGAAAATGTTGAAAACCATGATTCCACGTCTTAATGATCGCTTTGAGAATAAAAATGAGGTTTACTTCCAGCAAGACGGGGTTCCACCTCACTCCCATGTCGTGAGAAATTTTTTCGTTCGCATATTCAATCAGATGGATAGGACGAAGAGGAGAAGCAACGAAGTTCCCGTTTATCTACCAAATTAATCCCTCTGACTTCTGCATTCGGAGAACTTGGGGAGGGGAAAAAAACGCGGTGTACGCTACAAAACCAGACATTGGAGGAAATTAGAGTTCAGATTGAACATATCATCAATTATATTCTGCTAGCAACAATCCGGACAGTTTGACGTCGTTTATAGGAATGCATTGTGGCAGAAGGTGGAGATTCAAAACGTGTTACGGGCTTATGGAAGTTTAAGGAATAGAACACAACAAAATCGTACTACTGCCTCATTATGTTGCTGAGAAATACTGTTTCAGAGTGTGCATACATCAATTTGGGACTACATATAGCCTAGAGGAAGGTGATTAAAGTACTGAAAAATCTAATGTGTTGTTTCATACATCTTTCTCTACCTAGTCTTCTAGAAACCTTTCTTATAAAATGTTAGTTTTCTACCTACTTAATGTTAATTGAGATATACATTTAGAAATGATTTAATTACACATCTCGTTATAGGTACAAGAAGGCTGAAGTGACAACCAAATATTTAAAATCGGGTCACTGGTATGCTTGCTTTGAAGTCATCACGAGAAACAAACGAATGAGGACTTCAGCACTTCAAAATAGTATGATATTTGAACATTTAAACCAATAAAAACGAATATATTGGAAATGGCTGATGCTACAAAAATAAGTTTGAATAAATATTAATTTGTTGTGTAGAGTTATGTATCGCTTATGGTTCAATAGTGCTACAAGGTTATATGAAATTCATTCGGAATGAAGAGGCTGTTCGCAGGAAGTTCGTGATATATATTTAATTAGTCATGCAGCTATCATAAATATGTAGTATTTTAGTCGAAATTGTTAAGAGCTATTTTGAGATATGAACATTTAATGAAACATTTTCCATGTAAAGGTTAGTTTAGGTTGGAGGAATGTTTGTTGAAAATCTTCGTGTTGAACCACTGGAAGATGTTGAACTTGTATTTATCCGAATTTTTGCTTTTGAGTTATGTTCTTGACAGAGATATATATATAAAGAGGTACAAACACACACATACACACAGACATATATGCATTTATTTTCTAAGTTTTTATTCAGGGGGCCCTTGGTTTCACAAACTTGCTTGTTTACTTGCTTACTTATTCCTGGTCCTGTGAGGACCTTAGCCTCTTTCATAACAGCAATGCAATCATTTCTATCTTCTGCGTTTTTACTCCATCCCTTAGTTTCAAGCCTTCTCAAATCTTCTACTTTATCGACCCACCTTGTTCTTGGTCGTCCCTTTCCTCTTATTCCATCTATTTTCCCTTTAAAAATCCTTTTCACCGATCTATCTTCATTCATCCTTATTATGTCCTATGCATTCCAATCTCTTTCTCTTATCCAGACCTTTATAAAACATTCTTAATTCATTTGTTCTTACTCTCCATATATTGTTTTGTACAGCTGGTTCATATATTTCAGGCAAGATCTTCCTTTACCAAGTGTTCAATCTCAAAGCATCTCCCTGAGTAACAGTCCATGTTTCACTTCCATAACTTACTCCTGGTTTTTACCATGGTTTTATAAATTCTTATCTTTGCTCTTGCACTTACTGATTTTGATCTAAAATATGCTGCAGTCGATAATAACTATATTTCCTGAAGCTATTTTCGATTTTATTGCCCTCTCTTATCTCATTCTTTACTGTTATTAAGGGCCTTAGATATTTAAAATTACCAACTCCCTCAAATTCCATTCCATCAGTCTTAACGTTTCTTGGTGTCATTCCCTTTCCATTGATTCTTATATATTTTGTTTTTGTCACATTTATCATTAACCCTGCTTTTGTTGCAGTTTCTTTCAGTTGCATTGTCACTTCTTCAATCGCTCTCACCGATCGTTCAAATATCAATACATCATCCGCATATACTATCTCTTGCCTTGTCCTATTGTAAATTGTTCCACATGTTTCTCCAATACAATATTGAACAATGACACTGATGTGGAATCTCCTCTTACTGCTTTAAAGGCTTCTGATAAACACCCTTGAGTTTTAATCTTACACATCGTACTTTCCAAAGTCATTCTATTTAGTCTCATTAATTCAAAGGGGATGCCGAAATTTTTTAATGTTTCATATAAATAGACTCTATTTGCTGAATCATTTGCTTGCTTAAAATTAATAAACAGAAAATGTAACTCACAAATGTTTTACAAGCTAATGTTACTATTTCCCAAATGGAATGACCTAGAAGCAACACGCTTACTATCCACCAACCTCAAATCCATTCGCCAGTTTGCCTCGTAAGATTATTTTCCCTGACTTTCCCTGGGTCTGTAAAGTCTAACACTAAATCAAATATTCATTAAATGTTTCCAACCTTTCGTCCTCCATAGCAAATAACAGAACAAAATTTCTAGTTCTTTTCCGGTCCAGTAGAGCAGCGAATACTTCTTATAATTATTCCTTGTTGAAATGGGCCAAAAGGACCCCAACAACACCTTAGGGTTGATTCTGCAGTCTGCTATTCAATGACTATGAAAATAAATAAAAGCGCATGAGATGGTTACATGGTTTGCAAACTTGTCAAGCCGTGAGTAGCGGCAGGCTGCTGTTTCAATATACGTATTACAATTTTGTCTGAACAGAGGATCTTAATCGAGTTACTACCGGAGAACCCGGAACTTTGATGCGGAAGAGATTGCGCTGCAAGACATTCCTGCAGGTTAATATTGATTTCAAGTTGCACTTATGTCGTGGAAGTCTTCGACCATTGTCGTGTTTGGTCATTAGAGGCTTGAGAGACCCCTAGGGTTATTAAAACGTTATAGTTTGTGAACGAACGCACCTATATAATTGCCTGACTAGAACATCTAACATTACACATTATTCGATTGTTTGTTGCAGTAATAATCTTATCCGTTTATTTCTTTAGCTGCAAGAATGACATCGTCAGTTACGTGTCACACAGGTCGACCAGACCATGCGCCCCTACTCTCGTCACATATTACTGACGTTTGTTTTTCCTCGTTAGTTGTGCAAATTGCCTTGCCATTGCAAATAGTATGTTAGTACTTCTCACAAACATAAGTAAAACATATGATCTACAAAATCCCAAAGAAGGAATTATCTACCTTATGCCTTATCCGTGGATAACAACTTGCATGAATCAGATGATTTCAATTCAGAAAATAAACTGATCTTTAGATTCAGAAACTGATCTTGAGGAATAGGTTGAAAGTAACCTATGTGATAATAACATGTATTTTATAGCATATTTTGATACGCTTATCAAAGTTTATTATTATTATTATTATTATTATTATTATTATTATTATTATTATTATTATTATTATTATTATTATTATTATTATTATTATTATTATTATTATTATTATTGTTGTTGTTGTTGTTGTTATTGTGACCATATTTCAAGTTACAAGTCGTATACCTGAACATCACAATTTATTATGTTTCCATGTTATGTAGCGCAAATAATGATGTATACTATATTCATACTATGTTTCATGTATTTTTGATCTACCTAGTAAGATAATGCAAATAAAAACTGTGTTTCAAGCTAAACAAAGCTGAACATGGAAATGAAGGAAAACTGAAGGAAAAATGAAGGCAAACAAGATTTGCTCCTCAACGGTTACTGGTCAGGGTGCAACGGTCCTTGTGCACCGCTGGTGCAAACTGTACCCAACATAATTGGAGTTGATATTTAAATTTTGAAATCCAAGATCTGTTGGTAGGATTGACAAGGAGCTCAGCTTTTTCTGCTGGTGGGGTTGCTTCGATGTCACGGGATATGCCCGCATGCCATGGTGACGTCTCAAGCGGCGTACTCTAGGGCTATAATCCCCATGAGACCTAACTAGGGCGCTCCAATGGAGTGGCAAAGAGTCGTAAAATGTTGCGACCCGGCACCTAATTTCATCCTCCACATATGGAAGGCATGATATATACGAGTTTCAGACTAAAAAGTGCTTTTGACTTGCATATTGAATTTAAGAGGATGAAGCTATCGACATGCTTGACGTTTATAGTACATATATGCCGAAGTTTAGTTCATAAGCTCCTCTTTAAGCACCAAGTTCCATTTTATACAACAAAGAAAAACTCTGATGTGTTACACTCACATTACTTTCTCTATTCTTGTACTAACCATTCTTGCAAATTCTTATTCCTGTATCTTCTTCGTGTTAGTTGAGGTAAACAATTGCTGAAATTACCTTATTGCTTATTTCCTTGTAGGTACAAGGGGAATATGGGGATACAGTACGCTTTGAGCGAGAGTCAAATCTTTTAAAGCTTTGAGATTCCGCTCTTTCCACGGTTACGTATAAAAGATGAACAACGATGTTGCATTTAACAAAAGTTTAAGCTTTCCGAAACTGACACAAATAGCAAGGAATATCTCTGAAATGGTGCAACACCGAGTTTTTCTGTTGTGCTCTTGTTACACTTGCTTTAATCGCTAACACACATGCATGTGATATGCTTTCAATTGTAAAATATTATAGAAAAGGGCAGAGTGAGACTGAAAAATTTAATGCCACAGCCGGGATTTGAACCGTAAATCTTCCGGTTCCATGGTTCAAATCCCGGCTGTGGCATTGCATGTTTCAGTCTCACTTGTCCTACAAAGGACTAGTGTGGAAGAATTTTTCCATGTAAACTAAGCTTTTACAATTTTCATTAGTGTTTTTAATAGAAAGCAACAAGATCAATGCAACCACAGTCTGATAATACCCGTTTTCATCTACGCGTGTCATTACACCAGTTACTTTACGTGGGTCCTCCCTCATCCTTTACCACAGGCACATTTGACTGCCCTTGCCGAGACTCGAATCCGGGACCTACAGCTTTCAATGGATGGCCAGTTCATTTGTCTCTCCGTAAGGATCTTGGCTATTGAAGTATGAGGCAATCCCTTATGCACATATGAAACCTGGTTTTATGAATTAGAGGAAGACCGGAATACGTAGCAAAACAATTAGGGCTGGAAAGAGTTATCGACTGCGAGTTAACAAAACTCATACTAAGTAGTGAAAAGCTACTATGTCCTTATGAGCCACCGCTTCGATTATTCCTGTCACATCGACAACTGACAGGCGTGTGAAAGTGATTTTGCATTAGGTTTCCTTGAAGCCGTTAATGGGAATATAATGTTGCCTTTCCCAGTAGGAGTCAGCCACATCAAACAGCTCTAGTTTGTTTATCAATTAATGAAGTATCCAGAATATAGTGCGCTATAGCTTCTTTGTTAGATCATCGGTTCAGGACTGTGATTTCTGTATCAGATACGTATAAGCAGTGTGGCCATAGAAGAAAACCTTGCCACATAAATAATGGAAAATGAGCATTAAGTATGAGCTAGCAAAGTGAACTGAGCATTTCTCAGTAGATACTGAAAATAGCAGTTAATAACTGGCTTATCTGGCGCTGTATATTAGCTTTTGTAAGCTCGGATGTAATTAATTCCATTAACCTCTGCCGTTTTTTTTATGAAGTTATTGTACAATGATCTAGATAACTTTTATAGCGAATACTTCCCTTTCCCCTAAATTTTCTGATTTTGTGTCGGATGAAAACTCCTTGGATACTCACAATTGCTTTCTTAACCCCTCCCCAACAGTTTCCCAAGTTCTGGAAATGCTGCATAATCTAAAGTACCCTTTGGTGGTGGAACAATCATCGGTCGAAATGGCTGAGTAAGTCTTTAGATAACCACAGAGTTAAACTTTTAAGCGTTGGGCCCATAGTGATTTAATAACATAAAAGCTACACATTATTTAAATCATACAAAAAACCTTAACATATGCAATGAATAGAGCGCGGAACCGCGTGCAGTCACACGCGTTACGAATGAATTACGTGACCGTACCGCGCAGCCGTCGTATATGAACGCGCATCAGTAGACGCCAGCAGCTGCGTGCATACGAGAGCAACAACAGCAGAAACCAATGCTTATTGCACAATCTTCCGCCGTCCAGTAATGAAACAGGTGAAGCTGGCGAATATGAAGATCGTTCGCTCCCAGGTCACCAAGTTAATGATTTTGGCAAAGACGCTTTGTTTGCGACCATTGAGAAACAATGTTCACAGTTGTTTTATAACATACCGGTTCAGTGATTCCTAATATTCGCTGGGCATGATTTTATATATTTTTTGTTCTCTTATTCAGCATATTTTGCCAAGTAACTTGATTGCAGCATTTATTTGGTATTTCCATTTTGTACTCCATTAGAACGGGGCAAGTAATTAAGACGTCATGTAGCTTACTTTCTAAGTGAGACCTAACGCAACAATGCCCCGCCCACCCCCACCATATAAATAACCCTAACGGACGTTAACTGTCTTTACTTCCACAGTCTCTCCGCTTCCACATTCAAACTCTGACCAGTGCAGACAGCGGATAGTGTTACCCTGATGATACCAAGCGCAGTACTTGGCGAAACGTTGGTATCTACAATGCCTTCTAGACCACGGCCTACACGCCCGGAAAAACTAAATATTTCTAATAGTCAAGACACCGGCCGTGAAAGCCTAAGTTTACACTTAAAATCATTTGCGCGTTTCGTTAAGAATGTAATTCTGAATAGTTGTAAATACAGGAATATACCATACTCAATAAATATGCATATGTCTATTTAATTTGTTATAATAATACGTTTTGAAACTTATTAATACACTGTCAATAAATTCCGTTGTAACAATCTTTGTATCAATCAAATATGACTAATTAAATTTATTATTTATTTGTTTTCTAGCTATCGGGGAACGTTGCCAGAGTAATCATAAAACAATGTATGATCCAATGTTAAATTTGCATTTAAATAATTGAAATGTCAAGTTTCTATAAACCATGTAACATACATATTATGTTATGGGGTATGGTGAAGGCATAAACAAAGAAACAAAAAGGAGTATAGCTAATGGAATATACAGTAAGATGATTAAAAGCTCGCTGTACGCTGGCCTTAAAATGTCAAGTCTTTCCATGACAAGGCGAGAAATAACTGGTCAGAAATGACGGATGCTAAATAAAATACATTTGGAATAACGTGTGTTATATATCTGTATTTTTTGTCTAAGTTTTTGTGTATATCTTTGTAAACCTTTAAACAGATTTTATTTATAGGACAAAAATAGTTTACGTTTGAAATATCTTACCATGTCGTTGATTAAAAACTGCTGATACAAATGTTTAAAGTTATAAAGAGAAGAGTTAAAACGTTTATGAGATCTTATACTAAAAATAACTCAATATTAAATATTAAGAAAACAGTTTAAAATCTATAGTGACGTAAAAACAAAAGAATATTAAAGTATAGGGGCTTTGGAAAACGACAGTCATCCATTGAGAACAAGAAACAACGCTCCAAAGAAGGGACAAAAGACGATATAGTGAACTCTAGACAAAATGGCCTGATGGCCAAAGATTTTAATACATCAAGTGCAGCTGTAATTTACGAGTGCTAAGAATCATTATAAATCCAAGTAAAGAACAAAAGCCAAATGGCACATAAATATGAAGTCTTATTATTTGATTTAATATAAAGGCTCTTCCGTCGCCAACGCCTGCCGAAGAATCCTCGTCAAGAATCCGCTGAGTTAGAACCAGGAACCAGGGGCGTTAAAAAGATAATAGAACTGAAACCTTTTCTCAGAAACATAGGTGAAATATCTTACCAAAAAAATGCAGATACAAAATTATTATGCCCAAAAGCCACAACAACAAACATGCGAACCAGATAATACAGTTAAAATCTTATGGTTTACCAGGTAAATACAAAATGATGCAAATATTTTTCCGAATAAAGAGGATTTTAAGGGTTATTATGAGAAAATGCAAAAAATAAATGTTATTTGACATCTTACTTTTATGGTATTTTAATAAAAATCGTTAGTAATTTTATAGAAAATAAAAATGTTGCGAATATTTTTCATATCAGTGGTTGTTAGGGTGGGAGCAAAATCTTCCAAGATACTGAGCTTTAATATCAAGTTTGCTGTTTATCCGACTTTTCCTTTCTATGCTGTTCACAACCTCAGCCACAAGTATGGGCCGCGCAGTAGCCGAGTGGTTAGACCATTCGCTTCTCACCAAAGCGCCCTGGGTTCAATCCCAGGCAATCGCATGTGGGATTCGTGGTGGACGAAGCGGCGCAGGGGCGGGTTTTCTCCGGGATCTCCGGTTTCCCCCGCCATCTCATTCCACCGGTGCTCCATCTCCATCAGGGTTGCCAACATTTAAAAGTAAAATTATCGTACCAGCCACTTAAAATTACAGATTTGGATTCAAAATTATCGTACATCATAAAGCAAAAGCTACAACAATAAAAATATCAGTATAATACTTATGAAAATATAAGATTATTGATGTTTATTATATCCACCTACAAGATTGATGACCTCAACAAATATTACAACTTTAGCACATATGTTTCTCGCACTATTCATCTGAAAGTTCAGCTTCCTCAACCGTTGCAGCATTGCACAAATTTGTTGTTGAGATTAACCTTAACATCTTCTCGGTGACCGGCAGTTTTTAAGATCTACCACGTTCTTTCATAAGTTGAGACGGCAAAATAAGTTCATTTACCGTATCTAGTGTCAATCTGTTTCTAACTTTGGTTTTTATTAAACCCAGTTTAGAAAAAAAAAAAAAAAAAAAAAAAAAAAAAAAACTCTTTCACAAGAAGTGCTTCTGTAGGGCAAGGAAACCACTGATTATGCAAGTTATTTAAAATCAGTATTTCCACCAAGGTGACATGTTTAACAGCACTCCTGAAACTGCCAGGTTCAGGCATGTTCTTTATTTCACACGGAATAGCACGTATTCCGAGTTTTCTACATTGATCATCAATTTTCTGAACAGTGCCTTCTTCATTGAAATTATCAGACCTGGACACACTTGCAATAAGAGGGTAAAGGTAGCAGACTTAGTAGCTATGGGGTGGAGACAGACAATGAGGACAAAAGTGGTGTTATTTTTAATTAGTTTCACTTCGCTGGAGTGATAAACCAGTGAAACTGATATTTCGCCGATATCGAACTATCATACATTCAAATTATCGTGTGTGTGTGTATAATGATATTATTGATTGATGTTGTGTTTTATGAACGGAAGTGATGGTAGTATCATTTACTTGAGAGTTTATGGCTATTTGACCATCTGAATAGTGTGTGCGTTTTTTGTTGGTTAAACACGACATCTTTGAACTTACTGCGCGTTTGTTTGCGCTAATATCCTTATATTTGTGTACACAACTCTTCAATCTGCAAAGGAATTACTCGAGTTGTAAGTGGAAGTGTAATACTTCACCTGTGGGGCGTGCAAGACTCAAAAATAAGATCTTGAACGGCGAACTTAGCTCTGACAAGGTTGGATTTTTAGTGACGTTTAGATATGGAAAAGAACATGCATTATTGTTATTCAATTGATGGATAGTTCTTTAGAAGAACCGGATTTACGGGACAGGGGCTTCGGATCCCCAGAACCGGTCGGGAGTGTGGGTGATAGAGTGAGCCCCACCCAACCGTCAACAAGCGACTGCTCTGAGTTAGAAAAAGGGACGCAGGAATTAGCAGTACCTGGAATTGCATCTGGAGAAGCTGATTTAGTGAAGGTTGTGGATGACTGTGATTCGTTCTTGCGGCGCATGGAATCAGAACGCGGCGTGTTTAAGGAGCTGTTCCGGAAGATTGTTTCCGAAGTGGATGCTCTCGCACACACTATTGTGAATATTCCGAACACCAAAAAGGAGATAAAACGGGCTGTTGGCAGGTTAGCTGAATACTCTCAGCGGTTACTGCTTGCAACAGATTTTATTGATGAACTATTGAATCAACACGCGGCTGTCGTGCATCAGACATGTTCCGATACGACTCCGGCTGTGACTGAAGTAGGTACGCAAACTTTTAGCCCTCAGCAACTTGCTGCTGACCGACTGATTGCGCAGATTGAACTGGAACTCCGACGTGATCTTCCTGATAAGGAGTTTGTAGATTTAATTGAGCTCAAATGGCCTGAAGAGCTTTACCAACTTTGTACTGTGCAAAGGGACAGTGTTACTAAAGTGGTGTCGGATCAGATCATTATTATGCCCCTGGATGAAGACCGATGCGATCAGATTCTTGAGGATGTGTTACCTACTAATCCCTGCTTGTTGAGGATGCTGGATGAGCAACAATTGGCGTCAGGTAAATTAATATGAAGTGTTGCCAGAAATGGATACCTAGACGAGAGCGAAAGCGTTACCTCTAGCACTGAGCTTTTTACATATCTGATTGTAACGGACGCAGGTGGAGGCAGTGCGATGGATCGGACTGTTTTAAGACGAAATTTAGAAAAGGTGATGGATATTGCTAAGAAACAGGGGAGGATCTCTACCCTCTGTGCTGTCACCCGTCACGTAGATGCTTCCACTGTTTGGAAGGTACTCGAATATGTATGTAGACAACGGTCTGTGTCTATACCATTACAAATGCATCCTACGTGTAAGTCCCGTATGAGGCCTGCCTTGAAATCTGACATGGCGGAATTTGTCCACCCAAAAGGGATTCGGAATGTAGAGACTATTGTCCTAGAGCCACTTCCTGGAACTTCATAAGCTGAAATGCTCAAGAATATGTAAACAGATGTTCCACCAGAAGGGATTTCGGTGGAAAGAGTTACTAAATCGAATGATGGTACCGTGAATATTAAAATCAAAGGTCCAGAGGTGGGAAGACGACAGGCCTTCCAGGAACAACTTACTACGAAAATGAATAATCTGGCTAAGGTCAATCTACAGACAGTGACACAGACAGTAATGATATTAGATATTGACGAGCTTGTCGATGAAACTGGCGTTAAAGAGGTGATTGCCGCTACGCTTGGTAAAACCTTGGGAGACATATCAGTTAAATTGGCGAATAAGCCCAATAGCAATGGCGTTCGATATGCATTTGTTACTATCGATAAAGTTTCGGCCCAGCGGTTGCTGGCGCATCACCGAATAGGTCGTGGTTGGGAGAGATGGAGGGTGCGTGAAACCACCCGTCTGCCCAGATGCTATAATTGTCACCAATTGGGCCATATAGCCAGAGGATGCAAATTGAAACCTGCTGAGGAACTCTGCCATAATTGTGGTAAAAGTGACCACCTGCGAAAGGATTGTACCAACACGCCATCTTGCTATATATGCAATGTTGAAGGACAGAACAGAGTCGATGCGATGTCCCAAGTATAGGGCACTAATCCATCAACAGAGGGAGAAAAGGGATCGGATGCATACTGTTCAATGAAACTTCTACAAATGAATGCTGATCGGAGTAAGAGGGCCATGGATTTATTACGGCACAAATGTACCTCTGAAAATCTACACTTTGCCATTGTGGCGGAACCCAATAAAAATATGACGAAATATAGTTCTAAATGGCTTACAGACAACAGACTTGATGCGGCCATTTATCTACCTCATGATTCTTTTAAAGTGCGTGCGACCGGAGGTGGAGACGGTTTTGTATGGATAGACATTGGTGATTTTGTAGTGTATTCGTGCTACATTTCTCCAGCGTGCAATATTGACGCTTTTCAGCATTTTCTTCTTGCTTTGACCACCAGTTTACAACAACACCGTAGGCGTCTGCTAATAGGTGGAGACTTTAATGCTAAAGCACACTGCTGGGGCTCCCCAATTGAGGACAGAAAGGGTAGTGCATTGGTAGAATGGGCTGGTGAATGTAATCTTATCATTTTAAATGATGGGGTGCTGCCTACTTTTGAAAGAAATGGAGGTTCTTCCTACATTGATCTGACCTTGTGTAGTGTGGATCTTAGGAACAAGGTACGGAATTGGAATGTGAGTGATGAGTAACATTTAAGCTATCATAGAAGTATCTATTTTGAAGTGGTGATATCCGTTCCATCTCTATCGTCTTCCTGTAAATCTATGGGCTGGATTTTTCGAAACGAGAAGAAGGATCAATTGTTGGCACATCTTGAGGAACAAATTAGTTCCAGCTTTCTTCATCAAGCGTATGGAATAGACTATCTGCAACGCCTGTGATTCAGTATTACCAAAGAAATTCTTTTGTGGTCGCCGCAAAGGAGTCTATTGGTGGAATGATGACATAGCTGATTTACGGAGGCAATGCAATAAGGCTAAACGCCACCTTACTAGAATTAACAGACGTAATGTCGGCTATGATGAAAAGCAACTTGCCTTACATACCTATAAGGATTGTCGTAATGCTCTTAAAGGCGCCATTTTTAAAGCGAAAAGAGATGCCTGGAACACTCTTTGTGCAGAAGTTGATGAGGATATTTGGGGTGTAGGTTATAAAATTGTTACTGGAAAATTAGGCTTGCGTTCGCCATTAGTCCTCACCGATGAAGAACAAGTCTTGATGCCCGCCTCGGTAGCGTGATGGTTAGCGTGTCTGCCTCACGTTCAAGAGGTCGCGAGTTCGAATCTCGCTTAGGGTAAGTTAACCGGGTAAGGTTTTTTTCCGAGGTTTTCCCTACCCTGAGAAGACAAATGTCGGGTAACTTAAAGCTCCATGGACCTCGGGCTCATTTGAGCATTATTTCACCCGTTTCATTTCATTCATTCGTCCGATATGACACAATGTTGGAGGACGTTAATTTAAAAAAAAAAAAAAAAAAAAAAAAGTCTTGATAGCCAAAACTTTGTTTCCTGCACATGCTTTGCTCATTTGGCCGGAGATTAATGTTCCCATTGTAACTATTCCCACTTGTACCACTGAGGAGATTCGCGCTGCAGGTCGTCGCATCAAGTCTGGGAAGATGGGCGGCCCGGATGGTGTTCCTCCAGAACTTGTGAAGCTCCTTGCTATAGAGAAACCAGAGTTACTCCTTGATATCTTTAATTCCATTTTATGTACTGGTGAGTTCCCTAGTAAATGGAAACTTGGAAGGTTACTTCTTATTGAAAAACCTAGTTCACGAGGAGGGAGTAAGTCTTACAGACCAATTTGTTTGCTTGATGTTCTGGGTAAACTCATGGAACATATACTTAATATACGTTTAATTGCTGAGATTGAGGCAGGGGATGGATTTTCTCCTCGCCAATTTGGTTTTCGACAAGGATTGTCTACCATAGATGCTATTCACGCTGTGCAAACATTTGTGAACGACGCACAGACCCTCTCTCCTAGGTATGTTGTCCTGGTGACACTGGATGTTAAGAATGCCTTTAATTCAGCACCGTGGAAAGGCATCATTGCTGAACTTAGGCGACGTCAAGTCGCCCCTTACTTAACTAGGCTTCTTTGTAGTTATCTCCATAACCGGATAATTCTGGTGGGTGACACCAAGAAACTGGATATGACGTGCGGTGTGCCTCAAGGTTCGGTTTTGGGACCCACTCTGTGGAACATTTATTATGATGATGTCCTCCGAGTGCAGTTGCCATCGGGAGTTACCTCTCTTGCTTACGCCGATGATTTAGCCCTTCTTGTATCCGGAGAATTCCGCGAAGAGGTGGAGGATAAGATAGAATGGGCTACACACCAAATTGAAATGTGGATGTTGCGAAAGGGCCTTCAGTTGGCTTCACAGAAGACCGAACTTGTCATTCTGGAAGGGAGACGTTCCTTACGAGAAGTGACTGTCAATATTAGCGGAATGTCACTGAGGTCTCAAAGACAATTGCGCTATCTGGGTCTTCAGTTTGGCCATAACATGAACATGGGTGCACACCTTAAATATGTGGTTGGTAGAGCAGAAAAGACTTTGGATTTGGATTTGGATTTGGTTTAAGGGCGCTCAACTTCTAGGTCATTAGCGCCCTTAAGAGACTCATGGCAATAGCCAGATATAAATTTCACTCAAAAAATAAAAATACTAGCAACAAGAAAAATATACAAAGGTAAAAAGCAGTGGCAATAGCCAGATATGAAACAAAATGATAAATATGTCCAAAATCAGAAACAGATAATTAAAAATTTTAAATCCTCAAATTTATATTGCACTGCGCTAAAAAATTAAAAACTCTATCAACCGCTGTTTTGTCGTCCGCTAGGACCTCTGCAAGTCTGGCAGGCAGCTGCAGAGAATCCCGAAGGTGCGCTAGAGAGTAACACTCTAGGAGCACGTGGCGAACCGACAAAACGTTGTCACACAGCGGACATAGAGGCGCAGGGTCCTTTTAAATAGGTAACCGTGCGAAAAATTGCAGTGCCCTATTCTTAATCGAGCCAAACTAACCTCCTCGCGACGAGATGTGCGACAGGAAGTTACCCAGTTTATCGGAAGTTCTTTCACTTCTCTAAGCTTATTACCGCGGAGGGCTGACCACTCGTCGTGCCAGGACGACAGCACCACTCTCCGCACTTCAAGCCTAAAGTCTTCCGAAGTAACACGTGAGATGATAATTCTGGGTTCTGTAGTTGCCGTCTTTGCTGCTAAATCTGCCATTTCATTCCCAGGCAAACCTACGTGACCAGGAATCCATGCACACACCACATCAACACCAGAAGCGTGTAAAACATGGAGGGCATCCTGGATACGTTGTACAATAGGGTGGGGGTTGTACAACTGACAAAGGCTCTGCAGTGCACTAAGGGAATCGCTCAAAATCAGGCAGTCGCCTAATTTACGACGGCGAACATACAAAACGGCTCGATAAATTGCATAAAGCTCTGCAGTAAAAATAGAAGTGCTATTTGGAAAACCGAATGTATATGGTTCGGTTCCATAAACATAAGCACATCCAACACCGTTGGTGTTCTTTGATCCATCGGTGTAAATATACCTACGGTCAGAGTAACCTGACAAAAATTCTAAGAAACACGTGCGGATACTTGAAATAGGCATCGTGGACTTCTGGTGTATGGTCATCCCAAGATCTACATGGGGCGTACCAGATAGCCAAGGGGGATAAAGTCTCTCGCCCTTGGCGAACATCACAGGCAGTTCCACTCCAAGCTTCACTAGGAGCTCTTGGAAACGGAACCCCGCAGGCTTTGGACTAAGGGAGCTATTTCTATATCGTTCTCTTAGCGTGGTGGTGAAAAAAGAAGCGAACGTTGGGTGCTTAGGCATACATCTAAGCGCACAACCATAATTTGCCAAGAGAATCTCACGCCGATATTGCAGAGGAGCTTCTGCGGACTCGGCGTAAAGGCTCACCACTGGGCTTGTTGGAAAAGCTCCTGTTGCAATGCGGATGCCCCTGTTGTGGACCACGTCTAATCTTCTCAGCACAGATGGTCGTGCTGACGAATAAACAATACACCCATAGTCTAGCTTGGATCGGACCAATGCGCGATATATTCGCAACAAAATTGTCCGATCCGCTCCCCACGATTTGCCATTCAGTACTCGCATAATATTTAGGGAACGGTCACATCTCGCTCTTAGCTGTGCAATATGCGACGACCAACTAAGCTTCCTGTCTAAGATCAAACCCACGAAGCGCGTCTCTTCTGCGAAGGGAAGTGAATCTGGACCAAATCGGAGCGAAGGTGGTAATCGTCTCCTACGGCGCCAGAAATTAACGCAGATTGTCTTCTCAGTTGAGAAACGGAAGCCGTTTTTCATGCTCCATTCTCTGAGGTTGTCCAAACATTGCTGCAGGCGCCGTTGTAAAAACGCCGTGCGCTGAGAAGTGCAATAGACAGCGAAGTCGTCTACGAATAGGCATGACGAAACTCCAGGTGGAACACATTTCCAGATGGAGTTTATTGCTATAGCAAAGAGCGTGACACTTAGCACCGAACCCTGAGGTACTCCCTCCTCCTGAACAAAAGAATTAGAAAAAACCGAGCCGACCCTTACTCGGAAAAAGCGGTCCTTCATAAACTCCTGAATGAAAAGTGGTAGGCGTCCACGTATGTTCCAGGCATACAGGGAACGTAGAATCCCTGCTCGCCAGCACGTATCATAAGCCTTCTCAAGATCGAAAAATATGCCAACGGTTTGACAGTTCTTCATAAAGCCGTCCATTATCTGTGTCGATATTGACACAAGATGGTCAACAGTTGAACGGCGTCGTCGAAAACCACACTGGATGTTAGTCAGTAGGTTACGACTTTCTAACCACCATACCAATCGTCCATTGATCATGCGTTCCTTCACCTTGCAAACGCAACTGGTGAGGGAAATAGGACGATAGCTGGAGGGAAGATGACGGTCCTTCCCAGCCTTCAAGATGGGAATAACGGTGGCCTCCCGCCAATTTTCTGGGAGTATAGTGTCAACCCAAACACGGTTATAGACCTCGAGCAGGAATGCCTTACCTTCAGGAGAGAGCTGTTGTAACATTTGTACATGAATACCGTCCGGTCCCGGTGCTGAACATCGCGAAGATTTCAGGGAATACTCCAGCTCTGCCATGGTGAAAAGGCGATTGTAATCTTCTACGTTTCTAGAACGAAACGAGAAGCCTTGAGATTCCACCTGAGTTTTAATTGGAAGGAACTCAGGGGAGTAGTTTTCCGAGCTAGACACTTGTGCGAAAGCACTGCCAAAGGTATTGGCCACTTCAAATGAATCAACAACAGCTCCTGTGGCTGTTTTTAGTCCCGCTATTGGTATTTGGGTCGTTTTAGCTGCAACACGCCTTAATCTATCCCACACAACCGAGGAAGGTGTGTGTCGGTTAAATGAAGCTACAAATTTGCTCCATGATGACTTTTTGCTATACTTAATGACTTGTCTGGACCTGGCGCGCATTTTCTTGTATTCGATTAGGTTTTCCAAAGTAGGGTGACGTTGGAAAACCCTAAGTGCACGCCTTCGAGCACGAATGGCATTCCGACATTCTTCCGTCCACCAGGGAACGGGAAATCGACGGGGGTGTGTAGTCGACCGCGGAATCGACTGTTCAGCAGCAGAGAGAATCGTCTCCGTGAGATGCTGCGCCAAATTATTTACTGAGTCATGCTCGTTGTAGGTAAAGACAGCCAACTGGGTGTAAAGGTTCCAGTTCGCATGGTCCAAACGCCACCTGGGTATACGTGTGGAGTATGTATGTTGCGTCAAGAGACTAATAAGACATGGGAAGTGGTCACTAGAGTGTAAATCAGAGATGACATTCCATTGTAAGGAGACTGCCAACTGAGGTGAACAAACTGCAAGATCAAGGTGTGAGAAGGTGCTGTGGGAGTCCGAAATGAATGTAGGCTCTCCAGTGTTGAGGAGAGCTAGGTTGTGACTGTCCAAGAAATCGGAAATGAGTTTACCTCTCGCACAGGCGCGACTTGAACCCCAAAGTGGGTGGTGCGCATTGAAGTCTCCCACCAACAGAAACGGTGTTGGCAACTGGGAAACTAGATCTTCTAAATCAATGTGCGAGAGGTCATGTGACGGAGGCAAATAAATATTACAGATGGTGAAATGGATGTCTGGCAGTATAATCCTTATTGCAACTGATTGGATATCAGACTGTATTGGTACAATTTGCATATATATGTCATCTCTCACAAGTATCATAGCGCCGCCATGTGCCGGAACACCCTCTTCTGGTGTAACATCACACCGTACTGGGGTGTATCGCCTTAGATAGAAAGCGTCTTGAGGACGCAGTTTAGTCTCTTGCAAACATGCGACCAGAGGTTCGTTGTCTTTGAGCAAGAGCTCAAGTTCTGGCCTTTGAGTTCGAATGCCACGTACGTTCCATTGTAGGATAGTCATATTGCATTGTGTGTGGGATAGGTAATTCCAAGGTAAATCTTCATTACTTTGGAGCAGGCGGTTGTCGAACTAATTTAGCCCTTTTCTCTCTTGGGCTGACGTTCTTTTCGGACGCTTTTTCGCGCCTCTTTTCCACTGGGGGTCTCCCAGTGTGGGCAGATTGGTCCAGATCCATGTCCTCTGCCGAGGACGTGCGTCTTCCCATAGCAAACTTGGGTTCGAGTGTCTCGAACCGGTTGCTAATGGGGACCGGCGAAGATGAAAGACGCCGGTCTGAGTCCACCCCTGAAGATTCTCCAGAAGAGGATCTTCGAGGGGATCTCCTTGGACTCTTATATCCCTTTGATGTACTGGGATGAGCCTTATCTTCCTTGAGGAAGTCGTTTCTTGTATAAGTCTTCTTGAACTTGATCGGTGAGGCATCATATCTTACGGGCTTGCTTCTTTCTTGTGTTGATCTTGATGATTTTGATGGTGATGTGACGATGTTTTTTGCACTTACGGACTTTGTAGACGTTGACGCAGATGTGCGTGCCGATGTTGAGGGCTTTGGAATAGAGCTACGGGCAACAAGTGTCTTTTCAGAAATTGTTGCTCCATTGAAATCGCTGGTCTGCGTTGCGATCTCTCTGCTCGCTACCGCTTTAGCTGCAACAGAGCTATAGGTTCCAGATCTGGGAACAGAGGGTTGGCGTAGTCGCAAGATCTTCCGGGCTTCTGAGAAGGGCACCTTCTCTTTAACCCGTATCTCTTGAATCGCTCTTTCCTCTATAAAGCGGGGGCAGTCTCGGGAACTAGATGGATGTTCACCTCTGCATTTAACACATGAAGGAGCTGTAGTACATGCACCATCGTGGAGTTCATCTCCGCATTGAGGGCATGTAGCTAGTCCCTTACAAAGCTCGCTTGTATGTCCAAAGCGCTGGCACTTGAAACACCTGAGTGGGTTCGGAATGAACGGCCTAACTTCGATGGATTCATACCCTGCCTTAATCCTTTGTGGGAGATCTACCCGATCAAAGGTCAGGAACAGGGTACGAGTAGGCTTCAATTCACCGCTTTCTTTGCGATGAACCCGATACACACAAGTAACACCTTGATCTTCCAGGTTTTCCTTAATTTCTTCAACGCTGAGTCCGTCTAAAGCGCGGGTATTAACGACACCGCGTGACGAGTTTAACGTCTTATGCAGGTCAACACGTATTGGATAGCTGGCCAACAGGTTTGCTTTTTGTATTTTAGCTGCCTGTTCTGCTGAATGCGCTTCTACTAGAAGCGTGCCATTGCGCGATCTAGTGCACGACTTCACTGGACCAGCTATCTTATCCAGGCCCTTCTGGATTATAAATGGGCTCACTGAAAGAAACTTTTTCCCTTCCTCAGTTCTAGTTATCACTAAGTAGCGAGGACCACTCAACTCTGCTACTTCCTTTACACAAACTTTATATTTTTTGTTTTGAGTTTTTGGAGAACTCATGGCGATGTCATCCTCCACCATTGCAAATGTCTCCGATGGCATGCTCACATCCTGGGCACCACCCCGGCTTAGGTGAGAGTCCTGGCCTGGACCTTGCTCACCCTAGGGTCTCACCTCCCAATGTATAGACAGAGGGACCCAATCGCCTTCAGGAGTGCATCAGCTCATGCAATGGCCCCTCCCCGGGACTGACCTTTATCAGCGGATACGCACACAGATCCTACATGATAACCAGGGGCTGGGACTTACGCGATTACCCAGTCACCCCTTGCGTCACCCCATCCTCCGACGACCCGCGCGTAGGTTATCCATCAGACTGTGTACAGGGAGGTAACAGGTGGGAGGTCAAACACAAAAGTGGACCAAAGTTGATTGGGCGTTTGGCATGTGCTCTCTCACCTCTTGGAGGAACCCAATCGAGAGTATGGCATGGGGCCCCGGGTACGCCTAACCCGTACCTACCGTAGTAGGAGCCCCTGGGGGAGTTTGATTTCGGAGTCCTCTTCTCCTAGATGAGTCGTCGACCAAGACTAACGAGCCTCATCTACCCGTTTGGAATGTTCTTAGCTTCCCCTCACCTCTTGCCTACCAGTAATCAAAATGACACTTAGTGGGCCGTCTGGCTCAGGTACTGAGCCCCTCCGCCACGACAAGGCGACACTCCTTCGGAGGGGAGAGCAGAAAAGACGATCACTGCTCTGAGTCGCTTAATGCCCAATGTCTGTGGTCCCAAACCAGGTAGCAGAAAACTCCTTGGAAGCGTGGTAAGTTCCATCCTCCTTTATGGTGCGCCTGCTTGGAAGGACTATATATATGTAATAAAGCAATATACCGTACTTGGCTAGAGCGGGTACAACGGAAGGTTGCACTACGTATATGTAGTGCCTACATTGGATTGGATTTGGTTTAAGGGCGCTCAACTTCTAGGTCATCAGCGCCCTTAACAGGCTCATGGCAATAGCCAGATATAAATTTCACTCAAAAAATAAAAATACTAGCAGCAAGAAAAATATACAAAGGTAAAAAGCAGTGGCAATAGCCAGATATGAAACAAGGTGATAAATATGTCCAAAATCAGAAACAGATAATTAAAAAATTTAAATCCTCAAATTTATATTACACTGCGCTAAAAAATTAAAAACTCTATCAACAGCTGTTTTGTCGTCCGCTAGGACCTCTGCAAGTCTGGCAGGCAGCTGCAGAGAATCCCGAAGGTGCGCTAGAGAACAACACTCTAGGAGCACGTGGCGAACCGACAAACCGTTGTCACACAGCGGACATAGAGGCGCAGGGTCCCTTTTAAATAGGTAACCGTGCGAAAAATTGCAGTGCCCTATTCTTAATCGAGCCAAACTAACCTCCTCGCGACGAGATGTGCGACAGGAAGTTACCCAGTTTATCGGAAGTTCTTTCACTTCTCTAAGCTTATTACCGCGGAGAGCTGACCACTCGTCGTGCCAGGACGACAGCACCGCTCTCCGCACTTCAAGCCTGAAGTCTTCCGAAGTAACACGTGAGATGATAATTCTGGGTTCTGTAGTTGCCGTCTTTGCTGCTAAATCTGCCTTTTCATTCCCAGGCAAACCTACGTGACCAGGAATCCATGCACACACCACGTCAACGCCAGAAGCGTGTAAAACATGGAGGGCATCCTGGATACGTTGTACAATAGGGTGGGGGTTGTACAACTGACAAAGGCTCTGCAGTGCACTAAGGGAATCGCTCAAAATCAGGCAGTCACCTAATTTACGACGGCGAACATACAAAACGGCTCGATAGATTGCATAAAGCTCTGCAGTAAAAATGGAAGTGCTATTTGGAAAACCGAATGTATATGGTTCGGTTCCATAAACATAAGCACATCCAACACCGTTGGTGTTCTTTGATCCATCGGTGTAAATATATTTACGGTCAGAGTAGCCTGACAAAAATTCTAAGAAACACGTGCGGATACTTGAAATAGGCATCGTGGACTTCTGGTGTATGGTCATCCCAAGATCTACATGGGGCGTACCAGATAGCCAAGGGGGGTAAAGTCTCTCGCCTTTGGCGAACATCACAGGCAGTTCCACTCCAAGCTTCACTAGGAGCTCTTGGAAACGGAACCCCGCAGGCTTTGGATTAAGGGTGCTATTTCTATATGGTTCTCTTAGCGTGGTGGTGAAAAAAGAGGCGAACGTTGGGTGCTTAGGCATACATCTAAGCGCACAACCATAATTTGCCAAGAGAATCTCACGCCGATATTGCAGAGGAGCTTCTGCGGACTCGGCGTAAAGGCTTACCACTGGGCTTGTTGGAAAAGCTCCTGTTGCAATGCGGATACCCCTATTATGGACCACGTCTAATCTTCTCAGCACAGATGGTCGTGCTGACGAATAAACAATACACCCATAGTCTAGCTTGGATCGGACTAATGCGCGATATATTCGCAACAAAATTGTTCGATCCGCTCCCCACGATTTGCCATTCAGTACTCGCATAATATTTAGGGAACGGTCACATCTCGCTCTTAGCTGTGCAATATGCGACGACCAACTAAGCTTCCTGTCCAAGATCAAACCCAGGAAGCGCGTCTCTTCTGCGAAGGGAAGTTCATCTGGACCAAATCGGAGCGAAGGTGGTAATCGTCTCCTACGGCGCCAGAAATTAACGCAGATTGACTTCTCAGTTGAGAAACGGAAGCCGTTTTTCATGCTCCATTCTCTAAGGTTGTCCAAACATTGCTGCAGGCGCCGTTGTAAGAACGCCGTGCGCTGAGAAGTGCAATAGACAGCGAAGTCGTCTACGAATAGGCATGACGAAACTCCAGGTGGAACACATTTCCAGATGGAGTTAATTGCTATAGCAAAGAGCGTGACACTTAGCACCGAACCCTGAGGTACTCCCTCTTCCTGAACAAAAGAATTAGAAAAAACCGAGCCGACCCTTACTCGGAAAAAGCGGTCCTTCATAAACTCCTGAATGAAAAGTGGTAGGCGTCCACGTATGTTCCAGGCATACAGGGAACGTAGAATCCCTGCTCGCCAGCACGTATCATAAGCCTTCTCAAGATCGAAAAATATGCCAACGGTTTGACAGTTCTTCATAAACCCGTCCATTATCTGTGTCGATATTGACACAAGATGGTCAACAGTTGAACGGCGTCGTCGAAAACCACACTGGATGTTAGTCAGTAGGTTACGACTTTCTAACCACCATACCAATCGTCCATTGATCATGCGTTCCATCACCTTGCAAACGCAACTGGTGAGGGAAATAGGACGATAGCTGGAGGGAAGATGACGGTCCTTCCCAGCCTTCAAGATGGGAATAACGGTGGCCTCCCGCCAATTTTCTGGGAGTATACTGTCAACCCAAACACGATTATAGACCTCGAGCAGGAATGCCTTACCTTCAGGAGAGAGCCGTTGTAACATTTGTACATGAATACCGTCCGGTCCTGGTGCTGAACATCGCGAAGATTTCAGGGAATGCTCCAGCTCTGCCATGGTGAAAAGGCGATTGTAATCTTCTGCGTTTCTAGAACGAAACGAGAAGCCTTGAGATTCCACCTGAGTTTTAATTGGAAGGAACTCAGGGGAGTAGTTTTCCGAGCTAGACACTTGTGCGAAAGCACTGCCAAAGGTATTGGCCACTTCAAATGAATCAACAACAGCTCCTGTGGCTGTTTTTAGTCCCGCTATTGGTATTTGGGTCGTTTTTTTTGCAACACGCCTTAATCTATCCCACACAACCGAGGAAGGTGTGTGTCGGTTAAATGAAGCTACAAATTTGCTCCATGATGACTGTTTGCTATCCTTAATGACTTGTCTGGACCTGGCGCGCATTTTCTTGTATTCGATTAGGTTTTCCAAAGTAGGGTGACGTTGGAAAACCCTAAGTGCACGCCTTCGAGCACGAATGGCATTCCGACATTCTTCCGTCCACCAGGGAACGGGAAATCGACGGGGGTGTGTAGTCGACCTCGGAATCGATTGTTCAGCAGCAGAGAGAATCGTCTCCGTGAGATGCTGCGCCAAATTATTTACTGAGTCATGCTCGTTGTAGGTAAAGACAGCCAACTGGGTGTAAAGGTTCCAGTTCGCATGGTCCAAACGCCACCTGGGCATACGTGTGGAGTATGTATGTTGCGTCAAGAGACTAATATGACATGGGAAGTGGTCACTAGAGTGTAAATCAGAGATGACATTCCATTGTAAGGAGACTGCCAACTGAGGTGAACAAACTGCAAGATCAAGGTGTGAGAAGGTGCTGTGGGAGTCCGAAATGAATGTAGGCTCTCCAGTGTTGAGGAGAGCTAGGTTGTGACTGTCCAAGAAATCGGAAATGAGTTTACCTCTCGCACAGGCGCGACTTGAACCCCAAAGTGGGTGGTGCGCATTGAAGTCTCCCACCAACAGAAACGGTGTTGGCAACTGGGAAACTAGATCTTCTAAATCAATGTGCGAGAGGTCATGTGACGGAGGCAAATAAATATTACAGATGGTGAAATGGATGTCTGGCAGTACAATCCTTATTGCAACTGATTGGATATCAGACTGTATTGGTACAATTTGCATATATATGTCATCTCTCACAAGTATCATAGCGCCGCCATGTGCCGGAACACCCTCTTCTGGTGTAACATCACACCGTACTGGGGTGTATCGCCTTAGATAGAAAGCGTCTTGAGGACGCAGCTTAGTCTCTTGCAAACATGCGACCAGAGGTTCGTTGTCTTTGAGCAAGAGCTCAAGTTCTGGCCTTTGAGTTCGAATGCCACGTACGTTCCATTGTAGGATAGTCATATTGCATTGTGTGTGGGATAGGTAATTCCAAGATAAATCTTCATTACTTTGGAGCAGGCGGTTGTCGAACTAATTTAGCCCTTTTCTCTCTTGGGCTGACGTTCTTTTCGGACGCTTTTTCGCGCCTCTTTTCCACTGGGGGTCTTCCAGTGTGGGCAGATTCTAGTTCCATGTCCTCTGCCGAGGACGTGCGTCTTCCCATAGCAAACTTGGGTTCGAGTGTCTCGAACCGGTTGCTAATGGGGACCGGTGAAGATGAAAGACGCCGGTCTGAGTCCACCCCTGAGGATTCCCCAGAAGAGGATCTTCGAGGGGATCTCCTTGGACTCTTATATCCCTTTGATGTACTGGGATGAGCCTTATCTTCCTTGAGGAAATCGTTCTTTGTGTAGTTCTTCTTAAATTTTATCGGTGAGGCATTGTAAATAACAGGTTTACTAGTCTTCTGTGTCGAGTTTGGCATTTTCGTTGGTGATCGAACAGTTGAATTTTTTTCACCAACAGATTTTGTACACGTTGATACAGATGTGCGCGCTGATGTTGAGGGCTTTGGTATAGAGCTGCGGGCAACAAGTGTTTTTTCGGAAATTGTTGCCCCATTGAAATCGCTGGTCTGAGTTGCGATCTCTCTGCTTGCTACCGCTTTAGCTGCAACTGAGCTATAGGTTCCAGATCTAGGAACAGAGGGTTGGCGTAGACGCAAGATTTTCCGAGCTTCTGAGAAGGGCACCTTCTCTTTGACTCGTATCTCTTGGATCGCTCTTTCCTCTACAAAGCGGGGGCAGTCTCGGGAACTAGATGGATGTTCACCTCTGCAGTTCACACATGTAGGAGCTGTAGTACATGCACCATCGTGGGATTCATCTCCACATTGAGGGCATGTAGCTAGTCCCTTACAAAGCTCGCTGGTATGTCCAAAGCGCTGGCACTTAAAACACCTGAGTGGGTTCGGGATGAACGGCCTAACTTCGATGGATTCATACCCTGCCTTAATCCTTTGCGGGAGATCTACCCGATCAAAGTCAGGAACAGGGTATTAGTTGGCTTTAACTCACCACCTTCTTTACGTTGAACCCGGTAAACGTGTATGACGCCTTGCTCCGTCAGATTCTCTTGAATCTCCTCATTGGATAATCCTTCCAATGCACGGGTGTTTATCACACCGCGCGAGGAGTTCAAGGTTCTGTGCATCTCGACACGTACAGGATAACTTGCTAGCATGTTCGCTTTCAGTATTTTAGCTGCCTGGGTAGCTGAATGTGCTTCAACCAGGAGCGTGCCATTTCGAGATCTAGTGCATGACTTGACTGGACCAGCAATGTTATCTAAACCCTTTTGGATAGTAAATGGGCTCACCGACAAAAATTTCTTATCTCCCTCAGTTCGAGATATAACTAAGTAGCGAGGACCACTCGACTCAGCTACTTCCTTTACAGAAACTTTAAAATTTTTTTTGTTATGAGTTTTTTGTGAACTCATGGCGATGTCATCCTCCACCATTGCAGATGTCTCCGATGCCATGCTCACTTCCTGGGCGCCACCCCGGCTTAGGTGAGAGTCCTGGCCTGGACCTTGCTCACCCTAGGGTCTCACCTCCCAATGTATAGACAGAGGGACCCAATCGCCTTTCAGGAGTGCATCAGCTCATGCAATGGCCCCTCCCCGGGACTGACCTTTATCAGCGGATACGTACACAGATCCTACATGATAACCAGGGGCTGGGACTTACGCGATTACCCAGTCACCCCTTGCGTCACCCCATCCTCCAACCCGCGCGTAGGTTATCCGTCAGACTGTGTACAGGGAGGTAATAGGTGGGAGGTCAAACACAAAAGTGGACCAAAGTTGATTGGGCGTTTGGCATGTGCCCTCTCACCTCTTGGAGGAGCCCAGTCGAGAGTATGGCTCGGGGCCCCGGGTACGCCAAACCCGAACCTACCGTAGTAGGAGCCCCTGGGGGAGTTTGATTTCGGAGTCCTCTTCTCCTAGATGAGTCGTCGACCAAGACTACCGAGCCCCATCTACCCGTTTGGAATGTTCTTTGCTTCCCCTCACCTCTTGCCTACCAGTAGTCGAAAGAACACTTAGTAGGCCGTCTGGCTCAGGTACTGAGCCCCTCCGCCACGACAAGGCGACACTCCTTCGGAGGGGATAGTGCCTACAGAACAACCTCAACGAAGGCTCTACAGGTTATAGCTGGGATCATTCCCATACATCTATTGATCCAAGAACGCACTTATGATGCGGGGGCTAACTCTAGGGGACACAAGATCTTGGTCCGAGAACAGACCCTTCGACAGTGGCAGATGGAGTGGACACAGGAAGTGACAAAAGCTCAATGGACTAAGCTGCTGATTCCTGAGCTCGTCCCCTGGATATCTCGGAGACACGGGGATGTCGGATATTATCTGACACAATTTTTCACTGGTCATGGCCGTTTTAAATCATACCTGCACCGCATGGGGCTGGTCGATAGAGACATATGCTCATACTGCACTCAAATTGACACTCCGGAGCATACGATCCTACACTGCTCCAAATGGACCGCTATACGCCACAGGTCATACGCCCAACTAGGCCAGACTGTCACATTGAACAACATCTTACCTCTAATGCTAGAGTCCCAGGAAAATTGGCGCAGAATTGATCAAATGATTAATTCCATCATCCGGGCGGAGCAAGATGAACTTATCAACCAACCTTGACGTGGCCTGCGCTGCAGAACATGTGATGGCTACACTGGTACATCAGTATGCTGACCATCTTGCAGGCATTTCTTCCCGAAGTAATACCGCTTGGTGGTTCCAGGAAGAACCTCTCATGGCCTATCGACTGTGTTCCTTTCTTTGTATAATAGCCTGAATGTGAATAATTGTAATATAATTTTGAGTAAATAAATTAAAAAAAAAATAAACACCCCCATAATTATCGTACGAGTTGGCAACACTGATCTCCATTCCATGTATCATCAGTGTCAGGGTCCCGGCCCAGGCCGACGGTTTTTAAGTGTGCTTAAAAACGACAGCTCCATGTCAGTAGATTTACTGGCATGTAAAAGAACTCCTGCGGGACGAAATTCCGGGACACCGGCGACGCTGATGTGATCCTGGCAATTGACAGCGTCTTTAAAAAAAAAGTGTCACCGTCTGTGGTGCCGTATGTAGTAAAAGTGGGCGTTAAACACTACAAAAAAAAAAAAAAAAAAAAAAAGCCACAAGTACACACTTACCTTTGTTCTATTTTTAGGCCTCAAAACATATATTTAGAATTTTTGGATGGAAAATAATACTTCTTTACCTTCTTTACACAGGTAAAGCTAAAACTGAGAACTGTTAGACATAAAACTTATTATTTTTTAATGATTTTTGTGTTATGTAACAATTTGACCCGAACATTCCTTGTCGGTCTGGGTGGCTGAGTTGGTTATACGCTGGCCTACTGATCCCAAGGTCGCGGGTTCAAATCCGGCCAAGACCGATGGTTTTTAAGTGTGCTTAAAAACGACAGCTCCATGTCAGTAGATTTACTGGCATGTAAAAGAACTCCTGCGGGACAAAATTCCGGCACACCGGCGACGCTGATGTGATCCTGGCAATTGACAGCGTCGTTAAACAACAAAATAATTTTAATTTTTTTCGAACATTCCTTTTCCTCACTTATTCCAGAAAATATTGCTTTTTATTAAAATAAAGCCAAAAGAAACCTGCGCCTCTTGACAACTAATAAAAATAAAGTGCCATAGTGGGAGTATAGTACTGCCGTTGTCAAAATCTTTTCCTGTTTTCCTTCAGAATATAGTAGAATGTACAAATTAGGAGATGCATTGAGATGTTCGTATAGCTAAACACCACAGTTGCTCTGTGATTCATTCCTTCCTTCTCTTCTGTACATCTGTTTCAAAGACAGCATAGTTAAAACATGTTAGTAAATTTTATTCTTAAAAGAGCTTGTCACTTAATGCAACTTACTGAACTGTTTGTGTCTGAAGTACAGTGCACATAACAGGTAGTCCCGCTTTGTTGCACACATAATAGCTTCGTGTCTTGCTATTTTGTTCTTAAGTTTGTAAAACAATCCAACTCTTTCACCAACAACAGAATGCAGCTATACCAGCTGTAATGTATAACGTCTCATGGGAATTAACGGGCTTTCCCTCTTGTTCACTCTGATGCATAGATGATGGGTCGATTTAGCATAATATGTTTCAATATACAGTTTGAAATTGTTTTGTTTATTCAGCTGAAATATGGGCTGATGTGTTGCGTCAACACCTTTCAGAACAAAAATGCATAAATTCTCATTTCCCACTGTACTACGTGGGAGGAATAACAATGGGATGGGAAAGGATATACAGGGTGCCTCAAAAACAACACCAACAACGCTTAGTATGTTGTACGGGATGGGCAACTGATCGCTTTTCAAGAAGTAAGCCCTGTCCGGAAACGCAGAGTTTGGATGCTGTAGCGCATCGAAGTGTGAGATGGGCGTGTGCTCCTATTCCGTCAATAAACCCAACCTGAGTAGCACATAGAGCTATCTACACTACAAACTGGCTTGAATTGTGTAACTCCTACGTCATTGCAGAGCCTATATCGCATGCTGAGCCTCACGCACATGACACAATACGTGCGCTTGTCTTAGAAGATTTTCAATCGCTCCGTGGACTCGAGCAATAAAGTTCTCCATTGACATAAGAGGAGTGTCATACACCATACTATTCATGCAATCCCATAGAAAATAATCGAGAGGTATCAGATCTGGTGACCGTGCTGGCCCTGAAACTGGTCCACCTCTACCAATCCATCGATTTGGATATGCAACTCGAGGTGATTCTGCACATTTACATCAAAATATTCTGGAGCTTCGTCGAGTTGCAACCACATTACCTGCCGAACACAGCGGCACTACATCCAAGGGTAGGCAAAACATATCCAATAAATGTGAGGTAGATCGGCTTATTAGTCTGTTAGGCAGCAGATATACTCAGGTCACTCATCCGCAGTACACAGACAACTAAAGAGTTGCATTCTTTTCGTATTAAGACGATTTAACGAATCGGAAGGTATTGTCACAACCCTTGTTCTCAGACTTTGGCGCTTTCCAGCGCCCAAACCGTGCATTTCCTTCTTGAAAACTCATCAGTTTGCCATTCGGCAAAACATACTAAGCACTGTCAGTGCTTTTTGGGAAAACTTGTATATTCTCTTCTATGCCGCATTATTGAAAGTGAAACTGCGGATTATAGAAACATACAAGCCGAAATGTGTACGTTGATTTAGGAAAGACCGCGAATAACAATGTCGCATTATTCTCTCGATACGTGAATTGTTTTCTCCAAATATAAGCACAATCAACACTTCGTGTAGAAAAGTACCTTTAGTAATGTACTTATGCTAAGTTTAATTGCTATTTGCACTTGACTACGTTGGAGAAGCACACATCTCAACTGTTATTCTGCTCTCCTTCACATTGCTGTCTAAATCAGAATCAGCCAAGTGGGAACAGTGTGATATCAGAGAATGCACCTCTCTTGTTCCGACGGAGAGATTGCATTTCATTAACTGCAGGGCAGTTATAGTAAAGTTAGTGATAAGGAAAGGCCTGTGCAAATGGAATATACTCGTATATTGTCCTACATGCAGAAATGAATCTGCCACAGCATTCTGGCCTCTGTTGTTTCACTTTTTTAACTACAATTCTCAGAAACCACTCCATTGCTGCACTATGTCACACAGAATTTGCAATGGAGCTACAGATATCAAAGGCTCACCCGCAGTACATTGCAGATCAGGACTGGTATTAGGGGGCTATGACAGTTTACATGCTACCCTCCTCCGAGCTCTCCATATATCACATAGACTCAGTGTCAAAATCAATAAATAGAAATTGTGGATATATAGAAGTGATAGATTACTACGAATGAAGATAAGCTTGTATTCACGTCAGACAGAAGCTGATAAATTAATGTTTCAATTCTGATATCAACCACTGAAAATGCGCTTAATGTAGTTTATTACAGCTTTGTTCCGCTATTTTTAAAGCTTTTTATCATTGGAGCTCGTATAGAAAAATCCAAATAAAAACACATTCAACAATTTGCACAAATAAACAAAAACGGATATATTCACATAGCTTTCTATACTCTCTGTCATTTGTTAGTGACTATACAAATTATTCCTATGGAAGTTTATTCTTCATTTTAATTGAGACAAATCTTTGCAGAAATAGTTACAATACTACTCGCACAGCTTATCTAGAGCTGTCAGGTGGAGTTGTCGAAGACTGCTGCACGACTTTTCATTTCTTTTACGCAATCGTGCCATACAGTATATAATAAAAGGCCATGCGTTCTAGTTTCCGCATTTTTTACAGGTTGGACAACAGACTGAAGTAAAAGGCTACACACGTGACTTATTCATTTAGTACTATTTACAGGAGTTTGCGTTATCAACGCAGTATCTGCTTCAGGCATTTAGTGCTGTAGGAGAAATTGTAAGCCCACGATATTTACTTTAGAATAGCAGGAACAATGCTTCATGCTGCTATTTATTGAGTTTATTTTATGTCTACAAAAATAGTATGTCAATTTTTACTTTCTCTACTACTAAGTAGAGGAAGTATTGTACTCCATCTCGATGTCGAGATTTCATTGGAAATACATGTTTCGAGGACCCGTGAATCCAAAAAGAGCATTTTTAGAAAAAGGTCTGTGTGTGTGTGTGTGTGTGTGTGTGTGTGTGTGTGTGTGTGTGTGTGTGTGTGTGTGTGTGTGTGTGTGTGTGTGTGTGTACAGCATATCTCAGAAACGAAAAGTCCATTAAAAACCAAAGTTGGTATTTAAGTTTAATGTCTTTCAAGGATGCGACACGAAGATTTTGAAGAAAATTACTCCATCCTAAACTACCCTTTGCATGGAAAACTTTTAGACAATTTTGATTTTCTTGAAAATGGTTCTAACGATTTTGATTAAACTACCATATGTTTGGAATATTTGTATGACAAATGACATGTATATTTTGAATTTTCTGGCTATGGCCTATGTATTCCTGTTTACTCTGGATGGTTTTTGAGTAACTAGTAAACCGTAAGAGATAGACAAAATCTTACGCTATAAAAATGTAGATCTCGCTAAAACACACAATTTATGTCCATTTTTTTTTGTAGAGTGATCCATTTCGGAGATATTCCTTGTTATTTGTATAAGTTTTGGAGATTTTATACTTCTGTCAAATGGAACATCGCTATTCATTTTTATGTGCTAGGCGTGCAAAAAGAACGGAATTTGAAAGCTTTAAAAGATTTGACTGTCGCTCAAAGCCTACTGTATTCCAATATTCCCATTGTACGTGCAAGAAAATGAGCAATAAGATAATTTTAGTACAAGAGTAGTCATGTGAGTGCAACACATCAGATTTTTTGTTATGTAAATATTACATTTCATTTTGTAAACTTTATTGTTGCGACCGAAATTATTCGATAGGCACAGTGATGTGGAGAATGACCAACGTTGGTAAGTACAAATTGAGGGAAAAACAACGTAAAAACAGTCGCTCCCAGGGGAACAAATAGTAAATATTTAATATCTTGGCGTCCTATAGTAAAGAAGTGGATTTATGTGCAAATAGTGGCGGATGTACGTCGCAATAAACGGAAAACGCATTGATAATCGAAATTACAAAAATAAATACCAAACAGTCCACTACTGATCGCGCGGAGAAGAAATATCACATCATAAATATTCAAGGATATAAACATGCGTTAGGGAAAGAAAAACCGAAGCTTGTCGTCAAAGTGACGTCGTTTGAACTTCGCATAAGAAAAAATTATAAAAGAAAAACTGCTGCGGGAATAATCCGAATAATTTCGGCCAGTGACTTCAAGAACATGCTAAAAAGTGAAGTGATTTGTGAATGCGTGTTATCTTAATTGAAATAAAGTTAATTTTGGTGAAATCCGATCTTTAACTGAGAAAATCCGCGCCCATATCATCTTATTCTTTATCTGTTGCCCGCTACATTTGATAAAGAACTCGTTCGCTCCCTTTTTTAAAATACCGCCACTGTTTGAGTTGGTTAAATACAAATGTAAAACACAATGTACCTTTGTATAATGCAGATGTATGTGACGTGGAAAGTGACAGAGAGAGAGAGAGAGAGAGAGAGAGAGAGAGCGCTAAGATGTTTTGCTATGTGCCAGATGGTATAAGTACCTTAGTTTTTTAACTTTGAAAAGCGTCTCTCCTTTTCAGGAGTTGCCTCTTACTGCCTTTCTCCAAAAACCTCTATTCTGACATTTAAATTCATTCCTCTGGGTGCTCCACCTAGGTGCAACTACTGCGAAGCCTTGGCCTTTTCCTTCTCCCCTATGTTGGCCATGACAGGATGTGTTCTTGGGCATCCCCTGGATGAAGCCATACCATTGCAGCGTCCTCTTTTCAAGCCTCTTCACTTCATCCCTTCCCTCACCGTTTTATTGTAAACCCGTATTAGGAGCATATTGTAGAGTCACTGCAGCTCCTACGCAGTGCATCCTTTTCTATTGCGTTTAACAATTCTTTCTTTCTCTTCATCAAATCCATTCATCTCCATAAATAGGGCACTTTCAACAATAACATTTAAAATCTTTTTTTTTTTTTTTTTTTTTTTTTTTTCCTATGATAGATTTCTCGACTGCAGAAACACCATTTAATGCGTGAATAGTCCCTTTTGCCTGACATACATGGATGTCATAAGTGTCAGATTATCCAATAATGGAGCCCAAATATTTAAAGCTACTATTTTATCTTCCACAGAGCACGCATATGCATAACTCCTCTATCTTCTCCAAAAATAAGATATTCTGTTTTCTTAACATCTAGTTTCTGACCACTTCGTTATCTACACTTAATTTCTTAACCACATGCCACATACATTCTATGTTAATATGATCTGATCATCGGCAAGAAATAACAAGTAAAGGGTTTTCTCATTTACTGGAATACTCGTGTTACAGTACAGTGCACCTTTTGTTGTATTGATCTTCAGACATGCCCCTCTCCAATTTCACTTTAACATAACGTACCTACCCTGTATATTATTTTAGTAACATGAATCACACGCGCGTGCACACACATATGTAGACGAATGTAGTATATACTGCAACGTCGGCAGTGGCAGTGCATCAGAGATGCTCAAAGTCAGGCTACCTACGTTACACCACTGCCCGGTTTGTAAATATGTGGCCGATTACAATGGAGCAGCAGAACAAAGCGTTTCCAGATTGTTCGCGAACTTTCTACTGCCGGCTTATTTGTGAGAGGTCCTAGAAACGGTGAATTTCGAGAAAAATCTGTGCTATGTCATCTATAAATGGGAGCGCGGTGGCGACAGAAGCCAATGTAATGTGGTGAATTCATGAGTATAAACGAGACAGCTGTTGACAGTGTGTGTGCAGAGAGAGAGAGAGAGAGAGAGAGAGAGAGAGAGAGAGAGAGAGAGAGAGAGAGAGAGAGAGAGAGAGAGAGAGAGAGAGAAATGTGAGCGTGATCATCGAAGCCAGAAGTTGGCAGAGATAACTGAAAGACAGAAAAGTGTAGGTAAGGTCACGAAGAACTGTAGATTGTGTTAACGACGATAAAAGATAACTGTGTTTTTGTGCTTCAGTTTTAGGAGAGAAATAAAGTGACAAGAAGAAAATCAACTGATTTTTCTCACATTGATGTCAGAAGTGGGATTTTTCAAATTGGCACCTGTTAAAATATTTTCACAAAACATTGTATCGAAGGTTTATGTATATTCACCAACATCGTTGTCTTGTTATCTCCGAGGTCTTAATAACTGACATACAGTGTGTGCTTGTGTGTATGTGTGTGTGCGCGTGCGTGCGCGTGCGTGTGTGTGGTCGTTCCAAGTATCGTCCACTATAATGTACCTTCCATATAGAAGCAAGGAAGTGGTGCCTGGAGAGGAAATTAAGTATGGATTGCTGTATCCACAGTCCTAAATGCTTCTGCGTTCTGTCATATCCATTGATTAAATTATCTCTCATATAGAAACGCCAAATGCAGCTGTTCAGAGACCAGTAACGTATTTTTAACTCCTTGAGAAATCCCTGAAAGCGAAGCAAAATTCAAATCCTTCTCTAAGTGCTTAAGTATTAGCAAGTTAAGTACATCTGAAAAGCCCGGATGAATTTAATTTTACTGAAAATGGCAAGCTTGCATTGTCATAATGGAAGAGTATCGTAATCCTAGAGAAAAAGAGGTCACGATAAAGCGCAACTTCTAAATGACACAAATAAAGAGGAGGAAACTCAGCCAAAACGAAAAGGAATTGTAAAGTGTTTGGAGGACCTAGGATAATAACAAGCAAAGCAGTTTGCATCCCTCTGAAAACAGCATGACTGAAAACCTATATAGATAAATAAAAATCAATTGCTGTGTTTTAGTCTCGCAAAAACTCGAAAATGGCTCGGCCGATTTAAATAACTTCTTTTTTGTTTTTTTCGCCTCAGCACTGCGCTGGTTTAGAAAAAACACCAGGAAAAGCCAAAGAAACAGACAAAAATTCGGAAAAATTGAAATTGTTAATTTTGTATAGAGATGTCAATGATCTCAATGAATCCATTCAAAATTTCATTCCGGGCAGCTGTTTTCCTTCAAATCGGTTGATACAGTTCTCAAACACGACGATGCAGTAAACTATCCCAAATAATTTTTGAATTCACTGGAATTGCCTGGATTATCACAAGCTGCAATTAAAAATAGGCTCAGTCATCATATTACGTAATATCAATTCACTGTGCAACGGAACGAGACTTGCTGTGAAAAAGCTCATAAACGTCATTGAGGCGACTATTATCTAGGAAAAGTACAAAGGAGAGGATTGGATTGGATTTGGTTTAAGGGCGCTCAACTTCTAGGTCATCAGCGCCCTTAACAGACTCATGGCAATAGCCAGATATAAATTTCACTCAAAAAATAAAAATACTAGAAACAACAAAATATACAAGGTAGAAATCAGTGGCAATAGCCAGATATGAAGCAATTTGATTTGATTTAGTTTAAGGGCGCTCAACTTCTAGGTCATCAGCGCCCTTAAAGGATTCATGGCAATAGCCAGATATAAATTTCACTCAAAAAATAAAAATACTAGCAACAAGAAACGTTTACAAGTAAAAAGCAGTGGCAATAGCCAGATATGAAACAAGGTGATAAATATGTCCAAAAGCAGAAACAGATAATTAAAAAAATTTAAATCCTCAAATTCATATTACACTCCGCTAAAAAATTAAAAACTCTATCAACCGCTGTTTTGTCGTCCGCTAGAACTTCTGCAAGTCTGGCAGGCAGCTGCAGAGAATCCCGAAGGTGCGCTAGAGAGCAACACTCTAGCAACACGTGGCGAACTGACAAAAGGTTGTCACACAGCGGACATAGAGGCGCAGGGTCCCTTTTAAATAGGTAACCATGCGAAAAATTGCAGTGCCCTATTCTTAATCGAGCCAAACTAACCTCCTCGCGACGAGATGTGCGACAGGAAGTTACCCAGTTTATCGGAAGTTCTTTCACTTCTCTAAGCTTATTACCGCGGAGAGTTGACCACTCGTCGTGCCAGGACGATAGCACCGCTCTCCGCACTTCAAGCCTTAAGTCTTCCGAAGTAACACGTGAGATGGTAATACTGGGTTCTGTAGTTGCCGTCTTTGCTGCTAAATCTGCCATTTCATTCCCAGGCAAACCTACGTGACCAGGAATCCATGCACACACCACGTCAACACCAGAAGCGCGTAAACCATGGAGGGCATCCTGGATACGTTGTACAATAGGGTGGGGGTTGTACAACTGACAAAGGCCCCGCAGTGCACTAAGGGAATCGCTCAAAATCAGGCAGTCACCTAATTTACGACGGCGAACATACAAAACGGCTCGATAAATTGCATAAAGCTCTGCAGTAAAAATGGAGGTGCTATTTGGAAAACCGAATGTATATGGTTCGGTTCCATAAACATAAGCACATCCAACACCGTTGGAGCCCTTTGACCCATCGGTGTAAATACATCGACGGCCAGTGTAGCCTGACAAAAATTCTAAGAAACACGTGCGGATACTTGAAATAGGCATCGTGGACTTCTGGTGTATGGTCATCCCAAGATCTACATGGGGCGTACCAGATAGCCAAGGGGGGTAAAGTCTCTTGGAAACGGAACCCCGCAGGCTTTGGATTAAGGGAGCTATTTCTATATCGTTCTCTTAGCGTGGTGGTGAAAAAAGAAGCGAACGTTGGGTGCTTAGGCATACATCTAAGCGCACAACCATAATTTGCCAAGAGAATCTCACGCCGATAATGCAGAGGAGGTTCTGCGGACTCGGCGTAAAGGCTCACCACTGGGCTTGTTGGAAAAGCTCCTGTTGCAATGCGGATGCCCCTATTATGGACCACGTCTAATCTTCTCAGCACAGATGGTCGTGCTGACGAATAACCAATACACCCATAGTCTAGCTTGGATCGGACTAATGCGCGATATATTCGCAACAAAATTGTCCGATCCGCTCCCCACGATTTGCCATTCAGTACTCGCATAATATTTAGGGAACGGTCACATCTCGCTCTTAGCTGTGCAATATGCGACGACCAACTAAGCTTCCTGTCCAAGATCAAACCCAGGAAGCGCGTCTCTTCTGCGAAGGGAAGTGAATTTGGACCAAATCGGAGCGAAGGTGGTAATCGTCTCCTACGGCGCCAGAAATTAACGCAGATTGACTTCTCAGTTGAGAAACGGAAGCCGTTTTTCATGCTCCATTCTCTAAGGTTGTCCACACATTGCTGCAGGCGCCGTTGTAAGAACGCCGTGCGCTGAGAAGTGCAATAGACAGCAAAATCGTCTACGAATAGGCATGACGAAACTCCAGGTGGAACACATTTCCAGATGGAGTTAATTGCTATAGCAAAGAGCGTGACACTTAGCACCGAACCCTGAGGTACTCCCTCCTCCTGAACAAAAGAATTAGAAAAAACCGAGCCGACCCTTACTCGGAAAAAGCGGTCCTTCATAAACTCCTGAATGAAAAGTGGTAGGCGTCCACGCATATTCCAGGCATACAGGGAACGTAGAATCCCTGCTCGCCAGCACGTATCATAAGCCTTCTCAAGATCGAAAAATATGCCAACGGTTTGACAGTTCTTCATAAAGCCGTCCATTATCTGTGTCGATATTGACACAAGATGGTCAACAGTTGAACGGCGTCGTCGAAAACCACACTGGATGTTAGTCAGTAGGTTACGACTTTCTAACCACCATACCAATCGTCCATTGATCATGCGTTCCATCACCTTGCAAACGCAACTGGTGAGGGAAATAGGACGATAGCTGGAGGGAAGATGACGGTCCTTCCCAGCCTTCAAGATGGGAATAACGGTGGCCTCCCGCCAATTTTCTGGGAGTATACTGTCAACCCAAACACGATTATAGACCTCGAGCAGGAATGCCTTACCTTCAGGAGAGAGCTGTTGTAACATTTGTACATGAATACCGTCCGGTCCTGGTGCTGAACATCGCGAAGATTTCAGGGAATGCTCCAGCTCCGCCATGGTGAAAAGGCGATTGTAATCTTCTACGTTTCTAGAACGAAACGTGAAGCCTTGAGATTCCACCTGAGTTTTAAATGGAAGGAACTCAGGGGAGTAGTTTTCGGAGCTAGACACTTGTGCGAAAGCACTGGCAAAGGTATTGGCCACTTCAAATGAATCAACAACAGCTCCTGTGGCTGTTTTTAGTCCCGCTATTGGTATTTGGGTCGTTTTAGCTGCAACACGCCTTAATCTATCCCACACAACCGAGGAAGGTGTGTGTCGGTTAAATGAAGCTACAAATTTGCTCCATGATGACTTTTTGCTATCCTTAATGACTTGTCTGGACCTGGCGCGCATTTTCTTGTATTCGATCAGGTTTTCCAAAGTAGGGTGACGTTGGAAAACCCTAAGTGCACGCCTTCGAGCACGAATGGCATTCCGGCATTCTTCCGTCCACCAGGGGACGGGAAATCGACGGGGGTGTGCTGTCGACCGCGGAATCGATTGTTCAGCAGCAGAGAGAATCGTCTCCGTGAGATGCTGCGCCAAATTATTTACTGAGTCGTGCTCGTTGTACGTAAAGACAGCCAACTGGGTGTAAAGGTTCCAGTTGGCATGGTCCAAACGCCACCTGGGCATACGTGTGGAGTGTGTATGTTGCGTCAAGAGACTAATAAGACATGGGAAGTGGTCACTAGAGTGTAAATCAGAGATGACATTCCATTGTAAGGAGACTGCCAACTGAGGTGAACAAACTGCAAGATCAAGGTGTGAGAAGGTGCTGTGGGAGTCCGAAATGAATGTAGGCTCTCCAGTGTTGAGGAGAGCTAGGTTGTGACTGTCCAAGAAATCGGAAATGAGTTTACCTCTCGCACAAGCGCGACTTGAACCCCAAAGTGGGTGGTGCGCATTGAAGTCTCCCACCAACAGAAACGGTGTTGGCAACTGGGAAACTAGATCTTCTAAATCAATGTGCGAGAAGTCATGGGACGGAGGCAAATAAACATTACAGATAGTGAAATGTATGTTTGGCAGTTTAATCCATACAGCAACTGATTGTATTTCAGAGTGCAAAGGTAGAGTTTGCGTATATACGTCATCTCTGACAAGTATCATAGCGCCGCCATGTGCCGGTACACCCTCTTCTGGTGTAACATCACACCGTACTGGGGTGTATCGCCTTAGATGGAAAGCGTCTCGAGGACGCAGCTTAGTCTCTTGCAAACATGCGACCAGAGGTTCGTTTTCTTTGAGCAAGAGCTCAAGTTCTGGCCTTTGAGTTCGAATGCCACGTACGTTCCATTGTAGGATAGTCATATTGCATTGTGTATGGGATAGGTAATTCCAAGGTAACTCTTCATTACTTTGGAGCAGGCGGTTGTCGAAGTAATTTAGCCCTTTTCTCTCTTGGGCTGACGTTCTTTTCGGACGCTTTTTCGCGCCTCTTTTCAACTGGGGGTCTCCCAGTGTGGGCAGATTGGTCCAAATCCATGTCCTCTGCCGAGGACGTGCGTCTTCCCATAGCAAACTTGGGTTCGAGTGTCTCGAACCGGTTGCTAATGGGGACCGGCGAAGATGAAAGACGCCGGTCTGAGTCCACCCCTGAAGATTCTCCAGAAGAGGATTTTCGAGATCTTCGAGGAGATGTTCGGGGACTCTTACATCCCTTCGATGTACTGGGACTAGACATTTTATTTTCCTTGAGGAAGTCGGTCTTTGAGTAACTCTTTTTAAATTTGATCGGTGAGGCTTCATATCTTACGGGCTTGCTAGTTTTTTGCGCTGATCTTGATGCTCTTGATGGTGATGTAACGCTAATGTTTTTTGCGCTTACGGATTTTGTAGACGTTGACGTTGACACAGATGTGCGCGCTGATGTTGAAGGCTTTGGAGTAGAGCTACGGGCTACAAGTGTCTTTTCAGATATTGTTGCCCCATTGAAATCGCTGGTCTGGGTTGCGATCTCTCTGCTCGGTACCGGTTTAGCTACAACTGAGCTGTAGGTCCCGGACCTTGGAACAGAGGGTTGGCGTATACGCAAGAGCTTCCGGGCTTCTGAGAAGGGCACCTTCTCTTTGACCCGTATCTCTTGGATCGCTCTTTCCTCTACAAAGCGGGGGCAATCTCGGGAACTGGATGGATGCTCACCTCTGCAGTTCACACATGACGGAGCTGCTGTACATGCACCATCGTGGAATTCATCTCCACATTGAGGGCATGTAGCTTGTCCCTTGCAAAATTCATTTGTATGCCCAAAGCGCTGGCATTTAAAACATCTGAGCGGGTTCGGGATGAACGGCCTAACTTCGATGGACTCATACCCTGCCTTAATCCTTTGCGGGAGATCTACCCGATCAAAGGTCAGGAACAGGGTACGTGTTAGCTTCAGTTCACCACCTTCTTTGCGTTGAACCCGGTAAACATTAGTTACGCCTTGTTCCGTAAGATTTTCTTGAATCTCCTCATTGCTTAAATCATCCAATGCACGGTGTTTATCACGCCGCGCGAGGAGTTCAAAGTTCTGTGCATCTGAACGCTGACAGGATAACTTGCTAGCATATTCGCTTTCAGTATCTTAGCTGCCTGGGTAGCTGAATGTGCTTCAACCAGGAGCGTGCCATTGCGAGATCTAGTGCATGACTTTACTGGACCAGCAATGTTATCCAAACCCTTTTGAATGGTAAATGGGCTCACCGATAAAAATTTCTTATCTCCCTCAGTTCGAGATATAACTAAGTAGCGAGGACCACTCGACTCAGCTACTTCCTTTACACTAACTTTAAAATTTTTTTTCTTGTGAGTTTTTTGTGAACTCATGGCGATGTCATCCTCCACCATTGCAGATGTCTCCGATGGCATGCTCACATCCTGGGCGCCACCCCGGCTTAGGTGAGAGTCCTGGCCTGGACCTTGCTCACCCTAGGGTCTCACCTCCCAATGTATAGACAGAGGGACCCAATCGCCTTCAGGAGTGCATCAGCTCATGCAATGGCCCCTCCCCGGGACTGACCTTTATCAGCGGATACGTACACAGATCCTACATGATAACCAGGGGCTGGGACTTACGCGATTACCCAGTCACCCCTTGCGTCACCCCATCCTCCAACCCGCGCGTAGGTTATCCGTCAGACTGTGTACAGGGAGGTAATAGGTGGGAGGTCAAACACAAAAGTGGACCAAAGTTTATTGGGCGTTTGGCATGTGCCCTCTCACCTCTTGGAGGAACCCAGTCGAGAGTATGGCTCGGGGCCCCGGGTACGCCAAACCCGTACCTACCATAGTAGGAGCCCCTGGGGGAGTTTGATTTCGGAGTCCTCTTCTCCTAGATGAGTCGTCAACCAAGACTAACGAGCCCCATCTACCCGTTTGGAATGTTCTTTGCTTCCCCTCACCTCTTGCCTACCAGTAGTCAAAATGACACTTAGTAGGCCGTCTGGTTCAGGTACTGAGCCCCTCCGCCACGACAAGGCGACACTCCTTCGGAGGGGCAAAGGAGAGGATGTTTTGATTCCGAACATCCCGATGATTACAACGGACTTGCCATTCGATTTCAAACGGCTGCAATTCACCGTGGGTCTGGCATTTGCGACGACGATCAACAAATTACAAGGCCAGTCGTTGGGAGTTTGTATAATTAACTTGGAGTTTCCTGCATGGACAACTTTATGTCGCTTGTTCGCATGTCGAAAAGCCATTATTTTTGTTTATTTACGCACAGAAAAAGAAAAAAAGAACGTAGTATACCAGAAAGCTTTGCATTGAATATTAACTGCATTTATTTTTCATGTAAATAAAAGACATTAAATTCATTTGAATTATAAATGAGTTTCATTTAATAACCAAACAACACTCAAACCGTACAGGATGCGTTTAATATTATTGACCTCAGTGAACTGGAGTTGAAAGCTTGATTAGGATTAATAATCACTAATGAAGAGTTACAACCAAATTAATTTTAGGTGTTACGAAGTTCACCGGGTCATCTAGTTTCGGATGAAAACAAAATTTCAGTCCTAAGTCAAACACTATTTAAGATGCTAGGCAAAGGTTTCCAAAAGTATCTCCTAAACTAGCATATGCTCGGTGTCAATGGCTATCCCTAATGTGGAGAAAGTTGCACATAGTGCAGTATTGAATGAAAACGTTCCAGTGTTTAAAGACTGCAGAATCCTTGACCTACACAATGGTTGCAGCACATGGTAAAAGTAGAACCCTGCCTGGAAATTGGAATTGTGTGATGCAATCAAGAGAAGACAACAGAAAGACGTTTTTCCAATCTCTGTTCATTATCTCACCAAATGAAAATGGAATCATGGGAACTCCTTTCACTGCTACACGGTAACGTTAAACGTTTGTAGCTCTTTAGATAAGAGAAGGTTTCTGGGAAACTGTGGTTACTAGATTCCGGAAATTGACTCCATTTTATGTCTCCTAAATCACGGTAAATAGCGCCACGTCTCCAAGGAGCTGAAGTAATTTTGCGCAGCAATTGCTATTCGTGATGGATTTGAGAAAATGTTATTCAGTAGGTAGGGAAAAGAACGACAAAATGGGGCTTATAGTCAATAAATATCTTTATGCTTAAACATACGTAATATGTACAAGGAAGTTGTAATTTTCAAGGCAACAGCTTCAAAATTTCCAACATAATTAAATTTGAGGACTTATCTGCTCGTAAGTGTTATATAGAGGGTTACTGTATCTAGAATAAGGTACCTTCTGTGTAGTTTAATTATAGTCCCGATGGACTATGATCAAATGTCACATTTCACTTATTATCAAACTAATATTCCACACAGGAGACCGTGGGTGATTGTTTAAAAGTTGCAAGTTTTGTTTATTCCTCAGTATTTAAGAATTTTACAGTGCGTACGATCTGTTGTTCTTGTGCTACGAGTGGGAATAGAAGAGGTTTTGAAGGATTTCTCCGTATCCGGTCCGAGTTCGACTCGGGCCACTTGGATTTTAACAAAAAACCTGCAGCAAACCAAGGTAACCTAAAAATGTCTTTTCAAACGATTAACCCAACTCAAAGTTATTCCTCAATTGCAAAGAGTGGACCAACTAAAGATCAGGCAATTGTAATTGAAGCATATGATGGTATCCCTCTTAAAGAATATATTTATGCTATTGGCAAACTCACTGATCCTTCTCAAATTGGATTTGTATACAGAATCTCAAATAAGAGAATTTGCATTTACTTAGCGAGTAAACAACTGGCTAAAACTCTAAGTAACCAACATCCTAAAATTAAAGTTAGCAACGTTACATTGACGTTGCGGCCACTTCTAACTAAACAACGCAGGATCATACTGTCAAATGTGTGCCCAGTTATACCAAACTTTGTTCTTGAACATGCTTTAAGCAACTTTGGAATTAACACCACCTCTGCAATAATGCATATTCGAGCAGGATTTAACCTCCCAGGTTACTCTCACATATTGAGCTTCCGACGTCAACTCTATCTTCAGCCTGAGGATTTTGAAAAGCTGCCAGATAGCTTTGAGGTGCATTACGAGGGCACTGCATACTGGATATATGTATCTTCAGATGCCCTAACGTGCTTTGTCTGCACGATGGAGGGTCATTTGGCTAAACAATGCACTTGTGGGCTGTATACACGACAGTAAAATAAAAAAAGAGTTGTATCATAGCAACAAGGTTCTGTTGTTGTAGAATGAATGGCAGTAAATAAAGTTTTAAGTAAGCGATAGCATTTTATATATTTACATAGTATTCACACCCCATATAATTGGTGAATCCGACGTGATAATTTACGAGTGCATCGCAAGACAACATGAATGAAAGCGAAAATCCGCTTGAGGAAGCTAATCAGGTAAGCGTGAAGATCCCGCCATTCTGGGTAGAAAAACCAGAAATTTGGTTTTTTCAAGTCGAAGCACAATTTCAAATTTCGAGAATAACCCAGGAAGACACCAAATTTAACTACCTGGTTGCTCAACTTGAACCGAAATATCTAGAAAATATCTGGGACATAATTAAAGGTTCCGAATCGAACAAGTATTCTGCTGCCAAGGAACGTCTTTTGAATACGTTCAAAGAAAGCGAAGAAAAGCAAATAAAACGCTTATTAACGGGTTTGGAGCTCGGAGACATGAAACCAAGCCAACTTTTAAGGAAAATGCAATCTTTAGCTGGTATTAGCATATCCGAGAAAGTACTTCGCACTCTCTGGTTAGAAAAGTTACCGAACTCCATTAAGAATGTTTTGATAGTGTCTGACGAGGGTTTGGAGAAGATTGCTATTATGGGAGATAAAATTATTGAAATTAACCCCCAAAATGAGCTTTACAGCATAAATAAAACAGCTGGTACGGATAATGAAGTATCCGAAAGCAACTGCGACGCCATAACCAAACTTTCTGCACAGATGTCTGCTTTAGAGCAGCGTATAGCCTCATTACAGCCTGTTAGGCCTAGAAGTCGAAGCTCCAGTCGAAATAGACGTAGCAGAAGATATAATCACAATGGAAAATATTGTTATTATCGTTTTAAGTTCGGAAACAAATGCTTTCCTGAAAAATGTCAACCTCCATGCTCATGGAATAACCCGGAAAACTTGAAAAAGTATTCGAGTGGGCAGCGAACTCTGCTACTGAAACTATTAATAATTGCTGCAAATCCCGCTTATTTGTGAGTGGCAAAAAAAAAAAAAAAAAAAAAAAAAAAAAAAACGGGTTTACGATTCCTTGTGGACAGTGGGGCTGATGTCTCCATAATTCCGGCAAATGCCAATAACAAAAATTCACATTCAAATTTTAAACTGTATGCAGCAAATGATACTGAGATTCCAACTTATGGGTTTAAAACCATGAATATTGATTTAGGTCTCCTAAGACAATTCCAATGGCCTTTTATAGTAGCAGAAACTAGCAAGGGCATTTTTGGAGCTGATTTTCTTAAAACATTCAATTTATTAATTGAATTAATAAAAGACAACTAATTGATGGTGAAACAAAACTCTGCACCAAGGGTGAAATAACAGCTGTTACAGCTAATAATATAATTAGCACTATGTCAAAAAATCAAAGATTTGCTGATTTACTATCCAATTACCCAAATTTAACTAAAGCTCAATTGGTACCCACAAAAATTGAACATGGTATCCAGCATTTCATTCCAACAGAAGGAACACCAACACATTGCAGACCAAGACAACTGGATCCTCAGAAGCTTCACATTGCCAAACAGGAATTCCAGTTCATGCAAGATAATGGAATTATTCGGCCATCGAAATCTCAATGGGCTAGTCCCCTGCATATAGTCCCAAAGAAAGATAGAACTTTCCGACCATGTGGTGACTATAGACGGCTGAATGCTCAAACTATCCCTGATAGATACCCAATACCTCAGATTGAAGATTTTCAACATATATTAAGAGGAAAAAAGGTATTTAATAAATTTGAAAGCTTCAAAGCGTACTTCCAGATTCCAGTAGCCGAAGAAGATAAGCCAAAAACAGCAATAATAACTCCATTTGGATTGTATGAATTTAACGTAATGCCATTTGGACTTAGAAATGCCCCAAGCAGTTTCCAACGCTTCATTAATGAAGTATTTAGAGGATTAGACTTTGTATTTCCATATATTGATGATTGAATCTAATGAAATACATCGTGAACATCTCAAGATGGTATTTGAAAGACTTAATAAATTTGGACTCCACTTAAACGTCTCTAAATCAGTATTTGGTGTAGAACAACTGGAATTTTTAGGACATTTAATCACCAGTGAAGGTTCCAGACCTCTACCAGATAAAGTGAAAAAGCGATGTAACGTAAATGCAATAAATGCAGCTGTCAAACGATAGGAAGGGAGGGCGATGCAGGTTTAAGCGCGCTAAACTTCAAGGTCACCAGTGTCCTTAAAAAGCATTTCATGGAAAAAGCCAGATATAAACATCAATAAAAATAAAATTACTAGTAAAAAGGAAAATAGATGTACATAAATATACAAAATAGAGTGGCAAAATCAAAAATTAAAACAAAGTGATAAAGATGTCAAAAGAGTACAAAAACTAGGTAGGTATCTGAAGTTTTAAATCCCCAAACTTATGTTACTCTCTGCTAAACATTTAAAAACTCTTCAAAAATGTATGTGTCGCATCCTTGTAAGGTGCTGAACTACCGACGTTTTATTACTTTTTCTACTACGTTTAGTAAAGCAGAGGAAGTATTGTACATATTCCACTCAGAAATTCGAGCCGAGATTTCGCCGGAAATATGTTTTGAGGCCCCCTGAATCAAAAAAAGCAATTTTAGAAAAAGGTACGCGCGCGCGTTTTATTTTTTTTGTATGTGTGTGTGTGTGTGTGTGTGTGTGTGTGTGTGTGTGTGTGTGTGTGTGTGTGTGTGTGTGTGTGTGTGTGTGTGTCAGTCTGTGGACAGCATAACTCAAAAACGAAAACTCGTTTAAAAACCAAAGTTGGTATTTAAGTTTAATGTCTTTCAAGGATGCGACACGAAGATTTTGCAGAAAATTGCTTCACACCATACTACCCTTTACATGGAAAAGTTTTCCAACATTTTGATTTTCTTGAAAATGGTTCTAACGATTTTGATTAAAATGCCATATGTTTGAGATACTTTTATGACAAATGAAATATATGTCTTGAATTTTCTGGCTATAGCCCCTGTCTTCGTATTTACTCTCGATGACTTTTGCATATCTGGTAAAATGTAAGAGATAGACTAAATCTTACTACAGAACAAATGTAGGTCTTGCTAAAATACACAATTTATATCTAAATACATTTTTTTGTGGAGTGAACCATTTCGGAGGTATGCCTTGTTATTTGTGTGAGTTTAGGAGAACTTACATTTCTGTCAAATATAACGTCGTTATTCATTTTTTATACGTTAACCATGCAAAGAGAACGGAATCTCAAAGCTTTAAAAGATTTGACTATCGCTCAAAGCCTACTGTATTCCCATATTCCCCTTGTTCCGACAAGGAAATAAGCAAAGGGAGTAAACAATAAGATAATTTCTGCAAATGTTTATCTCAACTAACAGGAAGATACAGAAATTACAGTTTGTGAAAATGGTTAGTACAAGAGTACAGCAAGTCATGTGAGTGCAACACATTAGATTTTTTTAGTTGTGCTGTTCACATAACTGTTCAATTCAGTTGTCAAATAAACAATGTATTTTTGGTGTACAGTAATATGCGTGAAGTTTTAAGTGCAGAAGAAAATAAAAATAAAATATTTAGTACTAAAGAATGGCTGTGCAACAAATACCCTCTTTCAATAAGTTACCCTGGTGTATGGTACAGGAAGGCGACTACCGAAATAAGATCATCTGTCCGGCATCGCAATGACTATGTATTTATACCAACAGTGGGAAAATCCCACACAAATGTCCTTCCTATTAAATTAATAGCTAAAGGAATAGAATGTAGAATAGAAGGTATATGATTACGAAACAAAGGACATTGATGAAGTTGATTACACACACACACGCACGCACGCACGCACGCACGCACACACACATACATTCGAATAATCTCATGAATGAGAATCAGTATGGATTCATACCTCAAAGAAATACAATAGACGCTGTAATGGCAATGAAAGAATTCGTAGATAAAAATATCAAAGAGCATAAATACATTGTGATGACCAGTTTAGATGTCAAAGGAGCGTTCGACGCTGCATGGTGGCCCAGCATACTTAAAAATCTTAAGGATCTTAGAAGCCCCCGGAACTTATATATGCTATCACAGAATTATTTCAATAATAGAGTAGCAATACTGCAGACAACAGATTACAAAGAAGAAAAGGAGATGAAAAAAGGCTGCCCACAAGGATCCTGCAGCGGGCCGGGATATTGGAATATTTTGTACAACACCCTCTTAAACATCGAATTCACTCCAAAAACAAAAGTAATAGCATTCGCTGATGACCTACTAATATTGACAAAAGGTAAAAGCGTGGAGGAAGCTGAAGCATATGCTAATGAAGATACAAAGAAAATTGAGAAATGGGCAGAACAAAATAAAATAAAATTTAATGAACAAAAATCAAAAGTTATGCTAGTCGCGAAGAAAAGAACAGGAAATGAGGAAATTAATGTCTACATAAATAACAAGAGAATGGAACAAGTACAGGAAATGAAATACCTAGGAATCTACATAGATAAAAACTTCACGTTTGATCGACATATAAATCATATAACTGAAAAGGCAACAAGCATAACACACGCGTTGGAAAAAATAGCAAAACTACAATGGGGCTTAGGCCATAAAGCATTAAGCACAATATACAAAGTTGCAATAGTACCAATTCTTACATACGGAGCACCGGTGTGGGGAGAGGCAGCAAAGAAATCAAAGAACATAGTGAAATTACAAAGGGTCCAAAGATTGATTAACATAAAGATATCGAAAGCATACAGAACAATATCATACGATGCATCTTGTATAGTAGCTGGAGTGGAACCAATAACAATAATCATCGAAGGAATAGCGGACGTGTACAAGGCAATAAAAGACAAGGGAACTTATGATTCACCAGTGGGGCTAAGTAAATGGCAACACCCTGCAAATAAAATTAAAATCAAGCTAAAGGAAAATGCAGATGAAATAACACACTTTGAGATCTACACTGACGGCAGCAAAATGCAAGATAAAATTGGAGCAGGAGCAGCAATATTCAAGAATGAAGATGTAATCAGGTCATTAAAATACAAGTTACACGAGAACTGCTCAAATAACCAGGCCGAGCAGATAGCTATTCTTCAAGCTCTAAAAGAAATTGAAAAACACACTGTATCAATAGAAGAAAGATCTGTGACAGTTCACACCGACAGTCAAGTAACTCTGGCACTTCTAAATAATAATAGAAAGCATCATTCCATAGCTACAGAAATACATGAAACAGTCAAAACATTAAGTCAGAAACAATGGAAAATTCAATTCAATTGGGTTAAAGCACATGTAGGAATTCCAGGAAACGAGTTGGCAGACAAAATAGCAAAACAAGCAGCACAAGACGATGGAACACAAATTATTTATGACAAGATACCTAAATCTACCATTATATCACAAATTAATGAAAGAATAGTACAACAGTGGCAGAATAGGTGGGACCAAACTACAAAAGGGCCTATAACAAAGTCGTTTTTTCCCTCCGTCAAAGAAAGACTGAAATTAAAATTACCAATTGCCCCCTGCTTTACAGCATTAATAACAGGACACGGAAAGACCAAGTCATACCTGCACAAATTCAAAATAATAGATGACCCCACATGTCCCTGTAATAAAGGACAACAAACAGTACAACATATAATTTATGAATGTCAAGAAACACAAAAACAACGAATAAAGCTGAAAGAAGATATTAAGAAGAATGGAGGCAGCTGGCCAGTCACTACACATCAATTAGTAACAAAGCATTTGAAGGCTTTCAAAGAATTCTGCATCGCACTAGAACTATGAGAAATGAACTATACAGTGAAAAAAGAGAAGATACGAGTTTACCAAACATCAGTAACAATTACTAAAACTGTGGACTATTAAAGTGATCAAGCAAAGCACAAAACAATTGAGTGAAATTAATGCATGTAATATTACTTTGTAATGGGGCATGCTGCCTAATTTCAATAAAGAGTGTTATTGAAAAAAAAAAAAAAAAAAAAAAAAAAAAAAAAAAAAAAAAAAAAAAACACACACACACACACACACACACACACACACACATACATACATGGATTGTTGAGGTATACGGCTTAGATGGTACGTTTAAGTTTGTGTGCGTCAAGAAATTAGACTCTTGTAGCGTTTGTACTGCGTGTTTTGTATAAACTGACTTTCCATTTAGTTCGTTTTAGTGTTCAGTTGTTGTGTTATTGTAGGCATTCAAGGGGATCGACGTGTGTGTGTGTTTAATTAGAATTTCTTTTTGTGTTTTCATAAGGATTTGGTTACACTGTCCTGTAATAGCGAATAAGGAAATCCCAGGATTGCTATATGCTGATGATTTAATGGTAGGATCTATAACAATTGTAGGATTACAAAGGGCAATAAATGAGGTGCAAAAATTTTGTGAGGAATGGGGAATAAAGATAAATATAAGCAAGTCCAAGGTCATGGTTTTCAAAAAGGGATTTAAATTGAGAAAAGAGGAGAGGTGGGTATTAAATGGGAAAAGATTAGAAGTGGTCAAAGATTTTGAATACTTGGGAGTGAGGCTAAATAACAGAGGAGAGTGGGAGGCACATGGAAGAAAGATAGAAGCAAAAGGGAGAGCTGCAATGACAGGAGTCAGAATTTGCAAATACAAGTTAGAGATGACAACCAAGTGGCTGGAAAGGATGTATGAGGCAGTAGTGGAATCAAAAATGCTTTATGCAGTAGAGATCTGGGGGGCCACAGATATAAACAAGAAGGTAGATCATATGTATAGAATGTTCTGCAAAGAATTATTGGGACTACCGAGATCGGCGCCAAGAGAAGTGGCCTTGGTAGAACTTGGGAAAACAAGAAGGAAAGGAATAATAATGGAGAGAATAATAAAATTTTGGTATAAATGTTTGGTTAAAGAAGATGGAGAAATTTTAAAATTGTGTATGAAGCAACAAAAAAATCTAGAGAATGAAAACAGTTGGTGGGCAGGGGTTGGAAAAATTATGGAGAAAATAGGAATGGGAGATATATGGAAACTTGAAGAAAGAAATGAAAGTAATGTAGATAAACTAATAAAGTGTAGGGTAGAAGACATAGAAAGGCAAGAGATATGGGGAAGTTTAGAAAACAAGAAATCATTACAATTCTACAAGCAAATAAAAAGAGGATGGGGGCGAGAACCATATGTGGATTATTGTAACAGACAGGAAAAAGAAGGACTAGCGTGGATGAGAACAGGAGCAATATTTTTAAGAGGGACAAGAAGCGGTAAAATAGGAATATGTGAAATGTGCGGTGAGAAAGAAAGTATAGAACATTATTTGACAGAATGTAAGGAATTAGCATTATGGAGGAAAAAGGTTTGGGAGAAAAAATGGGAAAAAATAGAGGGGAAAATGGTAGCCATAAAAATGTTAACAGTGAAAGAGGAAAGGAAGGTTAGAAGTATAGGTGAGTTTTTGAAGAAAGTAAGAGAAAAATGGGTAAGAAAAGTAAAGAGTGTAAATGAAGAAGGCAGAGTGGGGGAGAGGGACAATTAATTAATATAAGATGGAAAAGATTGATCAGAGCTACCTGGGAGGCAAATGGCCTGGGTGCCATGCAAACCAAGGTAGCAATAAGGTTATGTAAAATTTGTATGTAGTTTAGGTTAGAGTAGGATAATTGTAAAAGTTATGTAAAAGAATTGGTACAAATAAAATTCATTCAAAATTCAAATTCATAAGGATTTGGTTATAAAGCCTCCATAAGGCCTTGATTTTGAATTAACGATTAGTGTTGGCTGAGACAAACTGGAAGTGACGTTAGCATATTTGCCCAAGCTCAGGAGGTTATGTTCATAGTAACTCTAAGTAAAGCAGATTACTTATTATACAATCATAATGACCCAGATTAATTCAGATGATTTAGAGGATGCACTTAATTTGTTGGAGAGTGTGACAGAAGAAAAGAATTCAAAGAAGGATTTAAAGAAGGATAGACTAAAATTATCACAGGCATCACATACACATATAAGAGATCGAGATAAGATGTCTGACACAGTCGATCAGTCCATCGAAAGTGCTCTTGAAAAAATAATAAAAGTTACCGAAGTGAGCAAAAATTTGAGATTTGATTTAAAAGAAAGTTTGGTAAAATCGGTAAATGTACTAAGGAAAGTAATTTGTAAGCTTAAGACTGATTCCAAGGAAAAGGATAGAGAATTGAACGAATTGCGTTTAGAAATGAAGAAAGCAACTACCAGCCAGAAAAAAATTACATGTTGACGCCGCGGTTGGGGTCTCGGCAGATCATAACCAATTACATCAAGGTGTTAAGTGTGTCACTGGCGGATTAAGCACTGGGGAAGGCTGTGACAGTGGTGAGTGGACGAAAGTAACCTATGGTGGTAGACGGAAGAAACAATATTCTGATATTCTGACCAGTAGAGAATATGATTCTGAATTGAATAAGAACAAAGAAAAGAAGATCTACAAATTATTTGTTAAATCCAAAACTGATCAAAGTACAGAGTACACCAAAACTTCACTCAAAACAAAGCTGAATCCAGCTAAGATGAAAGTTGGAGTAACTGCTATGAAATCATTGAAGAATGGACAAATATTAATAGAGTCTGATAAAAAATGCGATTTAGAGAAGGTATGTAGTGAAATAAACAGCGTTTGTGGGCTTGAATTGGAGAGTCACCTACCGAAAGTTAGAAACCCTAGATTGATTATTTTTAATGTCCCAGAAGATATAACAATGGAAAACGCGGTAGAAGTGATTGTATCACAAAATTCGGAAGCAGAACTCAATGAAGAAGATGTTATTCCTAAATTCATATTTGAGGACAGAAAGAAACGCAAGAATTTGATCATAGAAGTCAACTCTGAACTTAGGAAACGACTTCAAGGTAAAAAGTTAAAAATTGGATGGCACATCTGCAATACTGATGATTATATTTCAATTCTAAGATGCTATAAATGTTCTAAATTCAATCATAAAGCAGAAGATTGCAAAGGAGAGTTGACATGCCCTCACTGCGCAATGAAACATAAGATTAGCGAATGTAAGGCCAGCAAAGACAGCTATCGATGCATCAATTGCGTTAATTTCAATAGGTACAATGAAAAATCATTGAATGAAAATCACTCATCCTTGGACAAAAGTTGTATATGCTACATGAACATGATAAAAAGAAATACAGAGAAAATTGACTACTGACATGGCAGAAACTCACAGAAAAATAAATATGAGATCCATAAATTACCTGCAACATAAGCGTGCGGTGAAAAGTAATCCTAATATGGATAGTTATATTCTGAAATGTTATCAAGTAAACGTCAAGTAAACTGTTTTGATAAAGTTTCGTTAATTTTACTTAGTAATATTGTTCTGTGTGGTTATAAGAAGAACATAATGGCGCAGAGTGTAACGAAGGAAGGGAATTTAAATGAACATAACTTACATGTGGAAAAGGATCAGCGAAATACGTAGGTGGACACGGATGAGCTTATTGATGGTGCGTTTAAGTTACTCTTAAATGTAACCGAAACTAGCAAAAATATGCGGCTAGACCTAAAGCAGGACATTGTGCATGCCGTTGGTGATTTACGCAAGGCTATAGCAAAATTAAGAAGTGACGACTGTGCAAAATCGCAGGAGCTAATGAAAGTAAGAATGGAGTTGGAGAAGGCTAACATTCAGTTACAGTCCAGCAGCCAAAGGGGACCTCTAGTTGGGATACCAAATGCAGCACCAATTTTAAGCCTAGAACTGCACGCGGGATGCAACAGGATGTCAGGGACGCTACTGTTCCCGATAGTCAGAAGATGAACTACTCTGATGTTGCACGCGGGACTTTGACTAGAAACGATAAGAAGACATACAAGATGTTTGTTAAAAGTAAAAATAATCAAAGCATGGATTACATCAGATCTCTTATTAAGACGAAAGTAAACCCTGTGCAGCTGAAGGTAGGAATTAAATCTTTTAAAACGGTGAAGAATGGACAACTGCTAATTGAGTCTGGAGAGACAAATGAAATTGATATAATATGCAAAAATATAAATGAGAAATGTGAAGAAGAGCTTGAGGCAGTAACGGCAAAGAAGAGGAACCCAAGGATTATAATTTTTAATGTCTCAGAAGAAATCACCCCTGAAAACGCTGTCGAAGTTCTAATGTTGCAGAATGAAGAATTTCAAAATTTCACACAGGGAGTGAAGGCAGTATTCCAGTTTCATGATAAAAGAAAAAACAAAAATTTAGTAGTTGAAATCAACTCTAGTATAAGAAAAGAAATAATAGGTAAAAAGATTGAACTAGGCTGGAACATGTGTACCTGGAAAGATTATAATAAGGTCACCCGCTGCTTCAAGTGTAGCAAATACAACCATCGAGCAAAGGACTGCAATGGAAACCAAACATGTCCCAAGTGCGCGAAAGACCATGCGCTTAAAGATTGTAAAGCTGATGAAGATAATTACAAATGCATAAATTGCATAAATTATGCTAAACATAATCAGGGCTGTACAATCGATGCTAATCATTCGACACTAGATATCAACTGTCCTAGCTACATAGCAGCATTGAGGATTTTGGATTTGGATTTGGTTTAAGGGCGCTCAACTTCTAGGTCATCAGCGCCCTTAAAGGATTCATGGCAATAGCCAGATATAAATTTCACTCAAAAACTAAAAATACTAGCAACAAGAAAAGTTTACAAGTAAAAAGCAGTGGCAATAGCCAGATATGAAACTAGGTGATAAATATGTCCAAAAGCAGAAACATAATAAAAAAAAATTTAAATCCTCAAATTGATATTACACTCCGCTAAAAAATTAAAAACTCTTATCAACCGCTGTTTTGTCGTCCGCTAGAACCTCTGCAAGTCTGGCAGGCAGCTGCAGAGAATCCCGAAGGTGCGCTAGAGAGCAACACTCTAGCAACACGTGGCGAACTGACAAAAGGTTGTCACACAGCGGACATAGAGGCGCAGGGTCCCTTTTAAATAGGTAACCATGCGAAAAATTGCAGTGCCCTATTCTTAATCGAGCCAAACTAACCTCCTCGCGACGAGATGTGCGACAGGAAGTTACCCAGTTTATCGGAAGTTCTTTCACTTCTCTAAGCTTATTATCGCGGAGAGTTGACCACTCGTCGTGCCAGGACGACAGCACCGCTCTCCGCACTTCAAGCCTAAAGTCTTCCGAAGTAACACGTGAGATGGTAATACTGGGTTGTGTAGTTGCCGCCTTTGCTGCTAAATCTGCCATTTCATTCCCCGGCAAACCTACGTGACCAGGAATCCATGCACACACCACGTCAACGCCAGAAGCGTGTAAAACATGGAGGGCATCCTGGATACGTTGTACAATAGGGTGGGGGTTGTACAACTGACAAAGGCTCTGCAGTGCACTAAGGGAATCGCTCAAAATCAGGCAGTCACCTAATTTACGACGGCGAACATACAAAACGGCTCGATAAATTGCATAAAGCTCTGCAGTAAAAATGGAGGTACTATTTGGAAAACCGAATGTATATGGTTCGGTTCCATAAACATAAGCACATCCAACACCGTTGGAGCCCTTTGACCCATCGGTGTAAATATATCGACGGTCAGTGTAGCCTGACAAAAATTCTAAGAAACACGTGCGGATACTTGAAATAGGCATCGTGGACTTCTGGTGTATGGTCATCCCAAGATCTACATGGGGCGTACCAGATAGCCAAGGGGGGTAAAGTCTCTCGCCCTTGGCGAACATCACAGGCAGTTCCACTCCAAGCTTCACTAGGAGCTCTTGGAAACGGAACCCCGCAGGCTTTGGATTAAGGGAGCTATTTCTGTATCGTTCTCTTAGCGTGGTGGTGAAAAAAGAAGCGAACGTTGGGTGCTTAGGCATACATCTAAGCGCACAACCATAATTTGCCAAGAGAATCTCACGCCGATAATGCAGAGGAGGTTCTGCGGACTCGGCGTAAAGGCTCACCACTGGACTTGTTGGAAAAGCTCCTGTTGCAATGCGGATGCCCCTATTATGGACCACGTCTAATCTTCTCAGCACAGATGGTCGTGCTGACGAATAAACAATACACCCATAGTCTAGCTTGGATCGGACTAATGCGCGATATATTCGCAACAAAATTGTCCGATCCGCTCCCCACGATTTGCCATTCAGTACTCGCATAATATTTAGGGAACGGTCACATCTCGCTCTTAGCTGTGCAATATGCGACGACCAACTAAGCTTCCTGTCCAAAATCAAACCCAGGAAGCGCGTCTCTTCTGCGAAGGGAAGTGAATCTGGACCAAAACGGAGCGAAGGTGGTAATCGTCTCCTACGGCGCCAGAAATTAACGTAGATTGACTTCTCAGTTGAGAAACGGAAGCCGTTTTTCATGCTCCATTCTCTAAGATTGTCCAAACATTGCTGCAGGCGCCATTGTAAGAACGCCGTGCGCTGAGAAGTGCAATAGACAGCGAAATCGTCTACGAATAGGCATGACGAAACTCCAGGTGGAACACATTTCCAGATGGAGTTAATCGCTATAGCAAAGAGCGTGACACTTAGCACCGAACCCTGAGGTACTCCCTCCTCCTGAACAAAAGAATTAGAAAAAACCGAGCCGACCCTTACTCGGAAAAAGCGGTCCTTCATAAACTCCTGAATGAAAAGTGGTAGGCGTCGACGCATATTCCAGGCATACAGGGAACGTAGAATCCCTGCTCGCCAGCACGTATCATAAGCCTTCTCAAGATCGAAAAATATGCCAACGGTTTGACAGTTCTTCATAAAGCCGTCCATTATCTGTGTCGATATTGACACAAGATGGTCAACAGTTGAACGGAGTCGTCGAAAACCACACTGGATGTTAGTCAGTAGGTTACGACTTTCTAACCACCATACCAATCGTCCATTGATCATGCGTTCCATCACCTTGCAAATGCAACTGGTGAGGGAAATAGGACGATAGCTGGAGGGAAGATGACGGTCCTTCCCAGCCTTCAAGATGGGAATAACGGCGGCCTCCCGCCCATTTTCTGGGAGTATACTGTCAACCCAAACACGATTATAGACCTCGAGCAGGAATGCCTTACCTTCAGGAGAGAGCTGTTGTAACATTTGTACATGAATACCGTCCGGTCCTGGTGCTGAACATCGCGAAGATTTCAGGGAATGCGCCAGCTCTGCCATGGTGAAAAGGCGATTGTAATCTTCTACGTTTCTAGAACGAAACGTGAAGCCTTGAGATTCCACCCGAGTTTTAAATGGAAGGAACTCAGGGGAGTAGTTTTCCGAGCTAGACATTTGTGCGAAAGCACTGCCAAAGGTATTGGCCACTTCAAATGAATCAACAACAGCTCCTGTGGCTGTTTTTAGTCCCGCTATTGGTATTTGGGTCGTTTTAGCTGCAACACGCCTTAATCTATCCCACACAACCGAGGAAGGTGTGTGTCGGTTAAATGAAGCTACAAATTTGCTCCATGATGACTTTTTGCTATCCTTAATGACTTGTCTGGACCTGGCGCGCATTTTCTTGTATTCGATTAGGTTTTCCAAAGTAGGGTGACGTTGGAAAACCCTAAGTGCACGCCTTCGAGCACGAATGGCATTGCGACATTCTTCCGTCCACCAGGGGACGGGAAATCGACGGGGGTGTGTAGTCGACCGCGGAATCGATTTTTCAGCAGCAGAGAGAATCGTCTGCGTGAGATGCTGCGCCAAATTATTCACTGAGTCGTGCTCGTAAGTAAAGACAGCCAACTGGGTGTAAAGGTTCCAGTTGGCATGGTCCAAACGCCATCTGGGCATACGTGTGGAATATACATGTTGCGTCAAGAGACTAATAAGACATGGGAAGTGGTCACTAGAGTGTAAATCAGAGATGATTCCATTGTAAGGAGACTGCCAACTGAGGTGAACAAACTGCAAGATCAAGGTGTGAGAAGGTGCTGTGAGAGTCCGAAATGAATGTAGGCTCTCCAGTGTTGAGGAGAGCTAGGTTGTGACTGTCCAAGAAATCGGAAATGAGTTTACCTCTCGCACAAGCGCGACTTGAACCCCAAAGTGGGTGGTGCGCATTGAAGTCTCCCACCAACAGAAACGGTGTTGGCAACTGGGAAACTAGATCTTCTAAATCAATGTGCGAGAAGTCATGGGACGGAGGCAAATAAACATTACAGATGGTGAAATGTATGTTTGGCAGTTTAATCCATACAGCAACTGATTGTATATCAGAGTGCAAAGGTAGAGTTTGCATATATACGTCATCTCTGACAAGTATCATAGCGCCGCCATGTGCTGGTACACCCTCTTCTGGGGTAACATCACACCGTACTGGGGTGTATCGCCTTAGATGGAAAGCGTCTCGAGGACGCAGCTTAGTCTCTTGCAAACATGCGACCAGAGGTTCGTTTTCTTTGAGCAAGAGCTCAAGTTCTGGCCTTTGAGTTCGAATGCCACGTAAGTTCCATTGTAGGATAGTCATATTGCATTGTGTATGGGATAGGTAATTCCAAGGTAACTCCTTATTACTTTGGAGCAGGCGGTTGTCGAACTAATTTAGCCCTTTTCTCTCTTGGGCTGACGTTCTTTTCGGACGCTTTTTCGCGCCTCTTTTCCACTGGGGGTCTCCCAGTGTGGGCAGATTGGTCCAAATCCATGTCCCCTGCCGAGGACGTGCAAACTTGGGTTCGACATTCTCGAACCGGTTGCTAATGGGGACCGGCGAAGATGAAAGACGCCGGTCTGAGTCCACCCCTGAAGATTCTAAAGAAGAGGATTTTCGAGATCTTCGAGGAGATGTTCGGGGACTCTTATATCCCTTAGATGTACGGGGATCGTACGTAGCATTTTCTTTGAGGAAGTCGTTTCTTGTATAAGTCTTCTTGAATTTGATCGGTGAGGCATCATATCTTACGGGCTTGCTTCTTTCTTGTGTTGATCTTGATGATTTTGATGGTGATGTGACGCTGATGTTCTTTGCACTTACGGACTTCGTAGACGTTGACGCAGATGTGCGTGCCGATGTTGAGGGCTTTGGAATAGAGCTACGGGCAACAAGTGTGTTTTCAGAAATTGTTGCCCCATTGAAATCGCTGGTCTGCGTTGCGATCTCTCTGCTCGCTACGCTTTAGCTGCAACAGAGCTATAGGTTCCAGATCTGGGAACAGAGGGTTGGCGTAGACGCAAGATCTTCCGGGCTTCTGAGAAGGGCACCTTCTCTTTAACCCGTATCTCTTGAATCGCTCTTTCCTCTACAAAGCGGGGGCAGTCTCGGGAACTAGATGGATGTTCACCTCTGCAATTAACACATGAAGGAGCTGTAGTACATGCACCATCGTGGAGTTCATCTCCACATTGAGGGCATGTAGCTAGTCCCTTACAAAGCTCGCTTGTATGTCCAAAGCGCTGGCACTGGAAACACCTGAGTGGGTTCGGAATGAACGGCCTAACTTCGATGGATTCATACCCTGCCTTAATCCTTTGTGGGAGATCTACCCGATCAAAGGTCAGGAACAGGGTACGAGTAGGCTTCAATTCACCGCTTTCTTTGCGATGAACCCGATACACACAGGTAACACCTTGATCTTCTAGGTTTTCCTTAATCTCTTCAACACTGAGTCCGTGTAATGCGCGGGTATTAACGACACCGCGTGACGAGTTCAACGTCTTATGCAGGTCAACCCGTATTGGATAGCTGGCCAACAGGTTTGCTTTTTGTATTTTAGCTGCCTGTTCTGCTGAATGCGCTTCTACTAGAAGCGTGCCATTACGCGATCTAGTGCATGACTTCACTGGACCAGCTATCTTATCCAGGCCCTTCTGGATTATAAATGGGCTCACCGAAAGAAACTTTTTCCCTTCCACAGTTCTAGTTATCACTAAGTAGCGAGGACCACTCAACTCTGCTACTTCCTTTACACAAACTTTGTTTTTTTTTGTTTTGAGTTTTTTGAGAACTCATGGCGATGTAATACTCCACCATTGCAAATGTCTCCGATGGCATGCTCACTTCCTGGGCGCCACCCCGGCTTAGGTGAGAGTCCTGGCCTGGACCTTGCTCACCCTAGGGTCTCACCTCCCAATGTATAGACAGAGGGACCCAATCGCCTTCAGGAGTGCATCAGCTCATGCAATGGCCCCTCCCCGGGACTGACCTTTATCAGCGGATACGCACACAGATCCTACATGATAACCAGGGGCTGGGACTTACGCGATTACCCAGTCACCCCTTGCGTCACCCCATCCTCCGACTACCCGCGCGTAGGTTATCCATCAGACTGTGTACAGGGAGGTAACAGGTGGGAGGTCAAACACAAAAGTGGACCAAAGTTGATTGGGCGTTTGGCATATGCCCTCTCACCTCTTGGAGGAACCCAATCGAGAGTATGGCTCGGGGCCCCGGGTACGCCAAACCCGTACCTACCATAGTAGGAGCCCCTGGGGGAGTTTGATTTCGGAGTCCTCTTCTCCTAGATGAGTGGTCAACCAAGACTAACGAGCCCCATCTACCCGTTTGGAATGTTCTTTGCTTCCCCTCACCTCTTGCCTACCAGTAATCTAAATGACACTTAGTAGGCCGTCTGGCTCAGGTACTGAGCCCCTCCGCCACGACAAGGCGACACTCCTTCGGAGGGGAGCATTCAGGAGATACCAGCTTAGAGGAGATACCAGCTTAGTATCGACTATTAAAATGGATGACCACAACCTAAAATGTTTTCAAGTAAATCTGCAACACTCGAGAATAGCGACAAGTAACGTAATACAGCTTATGTATGAACTTAACGTCGACATATCTTTCATACAGGAATCGTACATCATAAATAATAAATTAGCTGGAATACCAAGGTCTATGAGAACCTATGTGTTTGGAAATGGAAGAAAGAGAGCTGCGATAATAATTAGTAATGATAACATCGATGCTACAGTAATAAGCCAACTTTCGAATGAAGGCTGTGTACTGATTGAAATCCAGCATAATGACAACATATTCTATTCTTCAAGTATGTACTTCGACTATGATGCAGATATTGAAACAGGTATAAGGCAAATAGAAAAAATGTTATACCATACTAAAGGACATGGGATGCTTATTCCAGCAGATACTAACGCACGGAACAAGCTATGGTATGATAAAATAAACAATGAACGAGGTAAAGTTCTGGAAGAATTTCTCATCACCTCAACATTCCATATTGTAAATGAAAATACGGGAATACCAACCTTTGAAACTAACAGGGCTCAAAGTTGGATAGATCTAACGATTGCGAACAATCGGCTACTCAAGCACATAAGAAATTGGAAGTGCGGAGAAGAAGATAGTTTTTCCGATCATAAAATTATTTCCTTCAATATCGGTAGACCACAACAAATTAATACAAATACTTATCCGATAAAAGAAGATAATATTATAAGGAAAAGGTATATCGTCAAGAGTGAAGAAAATTTAAAAAAATTCAGCAACATCCTACTCGCCCTCCTGATGCAGGAATTCAAATGTACGACAAGAGAAATTTCCCTGAAAAAGACAGATAACCAAGTTAGTAAAGTTATAAATCTGACAAGTGAAACTGAAAAAGTAATAGAAACATTCCATACATGCATCATAACAGCTTGTGACAGGTCATTTTATAAATGTAAATCAAGAAAAATGTATAGAAATAGGAAAACAGTACCATGGTGGAACGACCAACTGACAGTGCTAAGGAAAAGAGTAAATGCCTTACGCAGAAGATATCAGAGAACAGGAAATAATGAGCAGCTTAGAGAACAAAGAAAAATACTATACTCAGAAGGGAAACGCGAATACCAGTCACAATTACAAAATGCAAAATTAAACTCATGGAAAAAATACTGTACCATAGAAGAAGGAAGTAACCCATGGAATGCAGTATATAAATTGGCTGCAGGAAAGATAAGGACTCAGCTCACGCTAACAACTATTCAAAAAGAAGATGGCACCTACACATGTGATATCAAAGAAACAATTTCTCATATGCTAAACCACTTTGTTCCAGAAGACAAAACAGAAAATGATACTGTACAACAACAAGAACTTCGAAAACAACAAGAAGAACCACTGGCTACACCAGATGACAAGGAATTCACTGCAGAAGAAATATTTCACATAACTGAAAAATTTAATTCTAAGAAAGCACCAGGAGAAGATGGTATAACCAAGGATATCATAATGCGAGTATTTAGAGATTTCCCATCGTCACTGACTTCCATTTATAATAAATGCTTAAAACAAGGATGCTTTCCAAAAATATGGAAAAGATCACAAATAATCCCTATAGTTAAACCAGGAAAGGAGGGAAGCCACGAAGTCACAAAGTTCAGACCAATAAGTTTATTGAACATCGAAGGGAAAATCTTAGAAAAGCTATTGATAGATAGAATAAACCATCACACATATACCAATAATCTAATTAATACAAACCAGTATGGATTTATTCCACAAAAAAGCACCACTGATGCAGCGTTGGCGATCAAAGAATTCATACAAGTTCAATTGGACCAGAAAAAGAGTGTAATAGTAACCAGCCTGGATGTGAAGGGAGTGTTCGATGCTGCTTGGTGGCCCGGAATACTAAAAAATTTAAGGAACTTGCAGTGCCCAAAGAATCTATATAACTTAGTTAAAACATATTTCAGAGACAGAATAGCTAAACTCTCACTCAATCACTGTGAGGTAGAAAAAGAGGTCACAAAGGGCTGCCCTCAGGGATCCTGCTGTGGTCCAGGACTCTGGAATATCTTGTATAACACCTTATTCCACCTAAAATTCACGAAACAAAGTAAGGTGGTGGTATTTGCAGATGATTTGCTGCTGCTAACATCAGGAGAAACGTTCAGAATAGCAGAGCTGTACGCAAATACCGATTTAAAGCTAATAGAAGATTGGGCAAAGCAGTTTGGATTGGATTGGATTTGGTTTAAGGGCGCTCAACTTCTAGGTCATCAGCGCCCTTAACAGACTCATGGCAATAGCCAGATATAAATTTCACTCAAAAAATAAAAATACTAGCAATAAGAAAAATATACAAAGGTAAAAAGCAGTGGCAATAGCCAGATATGAAACAAGGTGATAAATATGTCCAAAATCAGAAACAGATAATTAAAAATTTTAAATCCTCAAATTTATATTGCACTGCGCTAAAAAATTAAAAACTTTATCAACCGCTGTTTTGTCGTCCGCTAGGACCTCTGCAAGTCTGGCAGGCAGCTGCAGAGAATCCCGAAGGTGCGCTAGAGAGTAACACTCTAGGAGCACGTGGCGAACCGACAAAACGTTGTCACACAGCGGACATAGAGGCGCAGGGTCCCTTTTAAATAGGTAACCGTGCGAAAAATTGCAGTGCCCTATTCTTAATCGAGCCAAACTAACCTCCTCGCGACGAGATTGGATTTGGATTTGGATTTGGTTTAAGGGCGCTCAACATCTAGGTCATCAGCGCCCTTAACAGACTCATGGCAATAGCCAGATATAAATTTCACTCAAAAAATAAAAATACTAGAAACAACAAAATATACAAGGTAGAAATCAGTGGCAATAGCCAGATATGAAACAAGCTGATAAATATGTCCAAAAGCAGAACAAGATAATTAAAAAATTTAAATCCTCAAATTTATATTACACTGCGCTAAAAAATTAAGAACTCTATCAACCGCTGTTTTGTCGTCCGCTAGGACCTCTGCAAGTCTGGCAGGCAGCTGCAGAGAATCCCGAAGGTGCGCTAGAGAGTAACACTCTAGGAGCACGTGGCGAACAGACAAAACGTTGTCACACAGCGGACATAGAGGCGCAGGGTCCCTTTTAAATAGGTAACCGTGCGAAAAATTGCAGTGCCCTATTCTTAATCGAGCCAAACTAACCTCCTCGCGACGAGATGTGCGACAGGAAGTTACCCAGTTTATCAGAAGTTCTTTCACTTCTCTAAGCTTATTACCGCGGAGAGTTGACCACTCGTCGTGCCAGGACGACAGCACCGCTCTCCGCACTTCAAGCCTAAAGTCTTCCGAAGTAACACGTGAGATGATAATTCTGGGTTCTGTAGTTGCCGTCTTTGCTGCTAAATCTGCCATTTCATTCCCAGGCAAACCTACGTGACCAGGAATCCATGCACACACCACATCAACACCAGAAGCGTGTAAAACATGGAGGGCATCCTGGATACGTTGCACAATAGGGTGGGGGCTGCACAACTGACAAAGGCCCCGCAGTGCACTAAGGGAATCGCTCAAAATCAGGCAGTCACCCAATTTACGACGGCGAACACACAAAACGGCTCGATAAATTGCACAAAGCTCTGCAGCAAAAATGGAAGTGCCATTTGGAAAACCGAATGTATATGGTTCGGTTCCATAAACATAAGCACATCCAACACCGTTGGTGTTCTTTGATCCATCGGTGTAAATATATCTACGGTCAGAGCAACCTGACAAAAATTCTAAGAAACACGTGCGGACACTTGAAACAGGCATCGTGGACTTCTGGTGTATGGGGCAAAGCAGTACAAGATCCAGTTCAACATCACTAAAACAAAAGCTATGCTGATATTAAGAAAAAGGAAGGAAGAAAAAAGTAAAATGAATTTATATCTAAACAACAGGACAATAGAGCAGGTACAACAACTAAAATACCTGGGTATATTATATGATAATAAATTGAGCTTTGGGGCGCACATAAATCAAGTGTCAGAGAAATGCGTGAAGCTCATAAATGCATTAAGTAAATCTGCCAAGCTGAACTGGGGCCTCGGACAACGAGCATTAAGAATAATATACAAAGGAGCTATACTTCCAATGCTCTTATATGGAGTACAGGTATGGAATGAGGCGGTTCAAAAAAGGAAACATGTTGAAATATCAAAGGGTACAACGATTGATGAACATAAAGATTTCCAAAGCGTACAGAACTGTATCATATGAAGCATCCTGCATACTAGCAGCAGTCCTGCCAATAAATGTAAAAATAAAAGAAGTCTTAGAAATATATAATTCATTCAGCAAGCGCAAATGAAAAAGTTGAAGAAGTTCCCAAACTGAGCGAGTGGCCTCATCCTGCAGACAGATTGATCGTAAAAGAGGCACAGGAAGGAACAAAATGCAACACAGAAATATACACAGACGGTAGCAAAGTAGATGGAAAAGTTGGTGCAGCAGGAGTCATCTTTCAAAATGGGGAACTAGTAAAAAAATTACAATTGAAACTTGCCACACACTGCTCCAATAACCAGGCAGAACAGGTCGCAATTTTACAAACGCTTAAAGAAATACTCTGTAACAGAAGATGGAGGACAGTGAAAAGAAACTAGTAATATACACTGACAGTTTAATTACACTAGAACTCCTTAAAAATGGCAAAGTTCGTAACAAAATAATAGAAGAAATAAAAGCAAACATCAGGTTATTACAGGACAGTGGCTGGGTAGTCTACATGAAATGGGTGAAGGCGCACGTGGGTCTTTATGGGAATGAGATGGCAGATAAGTTGGCGAAGGAAGCAGCACAGAAGGACAGTGGAGACGTCATCTACAATAAGATCCCAAGAAGCCACATCATCAAAGAAGCAGAGGAGCGAGCACTATATACTTGGCAACAACAATGGGACTCAACCACAAAAGGAAGGACCACAAAAATGTTTTTTCCCTCGGTGCAAGAACGCCTAAAAGTGAAGATACCACTAAATGGACAGATTACAGCAATGTTAACAGGACATGGAAAAACAAGAGAATATTACCATCGGTTCAAGATAGTGGAAAGTGCCTTGTGCAAGTGTCATAATCAGAACCAAAATGTAAACCACCTAATATACGAGTGTTCTCTGTTAGATATTGAAAGAAAGAAACTAAAACAAAGTATTGTAAACAAAGGTGGACAGTGGCCAGTAACAAACAATGAACTTGCAAACAAATATATTAAGGAATTTATATATTTCATAAACTATATAGATTTTGACAAACTATAACGAACATTGCAAATAACATAATCAGCCAAATAGTTTAACTTATAAACAATTGTAACTTTGTTAATTAACATATTGTAAAATCTAAAACTATTCAAATGTATAAAAAGCATGTAATATTACTAAGTAATGGGGCATGCTGTATATTAACAATAAATAAAAAAAATACCTACCCTACCCTACCCTACCCTACCCTACCCTACCCTACCCTACCCTACCCTACCCTACCCTACCCTACCCTACCCTACCCTACCCTACCCTACCCTACCCTACCCTACCCTACCCTACCCTACCCTACCCTACCCTACCCTACCCTACCCTACCCTACCCTACCCTACCCTACCCTACCCTACCCTACCCTACCCTACCCTACCCTACCCTACCCTACCCTACCCTACCCTACCCTACCCTACCCTACCCTACCCTACCCTACCCTACCCTACCCTACCCTACCCTACCCTACCCTACCCTACCCTACCCTACCCTACCCTACCCTACCCTACCCTACCCTACCCTACCCTACCCTACCCTACCCTACCCTACCCTACCCTACCCTACCCTACCCTACCCTACCCTACCCTACCCTACCCTACCCTACCCTACCCTACCCTACCCTACCCTACCCTACCCTACCCTACCCTACCCTACCCTACCCTACCCTACCCTACCCTACCCTACCCTACCCTACCCTACCCTACCCTACCCTACCCTACCCTACCCTACCCTAACCTAACCTAACCTAACCTAACCTAACCTAACCTAACCTAACCTAACCTAACCTAACCTAACCTAACCTAACCTACCTACTACATACATACATTTAAATTCAAAACAGTTATATATTATAAACGAAGAAAGTGAAAATACAACATTTGAAAGCACTAATGGAAGAAGTAATATTGATCTCGCTATCACTAACAGTGAGTTGTCGCGAATTGCAGATTGGGAATGCGGCAAAGACGAAAGTTGTTCTGATCATAGAATTATAAGTTACACAGTAAGTCAAAGAGCAAATCATCAAACGGAATATAACTTCCACGTCCCAAAATATATAGTAGATGATAACAAATTAGGAGACTTTGGCAAAGTACTAAAAACAATAGGAGTTCAGAATTTACCGTTTAGAAGAAGCAATTTAGAAGATGTAGATGAAGAACTTAGCAAATTGGTGAACAAGGAAGATGATGTCGATAAAATAATAAAGCAGTTTGAAGAACATTTAGCTGCAGCATGTAATAGCTGTTTTAAGAATTGTAATTCATTAAAGAAAATTAACGAAAGAAAATCTATACCCTGGTGGACAAATGAACTAACCATAATGAGGAAAAGAGCAAATGCATTAAGAAAACGATATCAAAAGACAAAACAAGACGGTGTCTTAAGAGAAGAACGAAAAGCCTTGTATATAAAACAAAAAAGGGAGTATGAAAGAACTATAAGAAAAGAGAAATTAGATTCCTGGAAAAATTATTGCAGTCTAACTCCATCTAACAATCCATGGAATGCGGTATATAGAATAGCTACTGGCAAAATAAGAAAAAATGCACCATTAACAACTCTTACGAGACAGGACGGTTCAGTCACAACAGATTTAAAAGACACATTAGAATATATGCTGAATCATTTTGTACCAGAAGACAATGAAGAAGATGACAATTGTTATCACAAAAATATTAGGGAAGTAATCAACAGACCAATCACAACACAGAATGATAAAGATTTTACTCAGAGAGAAATAAAAGATATTTTAAGTAGAATGGATGCAAGTAAAACTCCTGGAGAAGATGGAATTACAAGTAAAATATTACTTAAGGTCTTTAATGTGTTTCCAAAATATATGACAGCCATCTACAACAATTGTCTAACAAAAGGAAACTTTCCTAAGCAATGGAAGAAAGCCAAATTAATACCTATTGTTAAACCAGGAAAGGAAAAGAGTTCAGAAGTAACAAAATTCCGACCAATCAGTTTACTGAATGTAGGAGGGAAACTACTAGAAAAACTTTTAATCGACAGAATAATGTACCATGCACATTCACAAAACTTAATGAATAACAACCAATTTGGTTTCACTCCACAAACAAGCACAGTATATGCTGCAATGGCAGTTAAAAAATACATAAAGAAAACCCTGGAAGATGGTCAGATGGTAATTTTAACCAGCCTGGATGTTCAGGGAGCTTTTGACGCAGCCTGGTGGCCGAGTATATTGTATACATTGAGGGAATTTAACTGCCTGTGTAACTTATACTACCTTGCTAAAAGTTATTTCAGTCATAGAAGTGCAGTATTGACAGTTAATAATGTAAAACTTGAAAAAAATGTAAGCAAGGGATGTCCACAAGGATCTTGCTGCGGACCAGGCTTTTGGAATTTGCAATACAATTCGCTCTTGAATATTGAATACTCGAGCCATACAAAGGTAGTGGCATTTGCGGATGATTTATTAATAATAACTAGAGGTAAAACCAACTTGGAAGCCGAAAATTACAATAATGTAGACCTGAAAAAGATTGAAACGTGGGCTAAGAATAATAAAATTATTTTTAATGAGCAAAAGTCGAAAACAATGCTAATAACACGCAAACGAAGAGTGGAAAGGGATATAAGCATCTTTATCAATAACAGACAAATAAAACAAGTAGAAAACGTCAAATATTTGGGAATAATCATTGATAAAAATTTCACCTTTAATGATCACATTCAGTATGTAACAGAGAAAGCCAATAAATTGATACACATTTTATCTAAATCAGCAAAACTAGATTGGGGACTGAAACACCAGGCTTTAAAGACTATGTACAACGGTGCAATTCTACCATTACTATCTTATGCAGCTCCAGTATGGATAGAAGCCATTGACAGAAAATATAATGCAAATAAGTTTACAAGAGTGCAAAGACAAATAAATATCAAAATTGCTAAAGCATTCAGGACCACATCTACTGAAGCACTATCCATTATAACGGGACTTACACCTATTACAATCAAACTTCAGGAAATCGCCATTGAATATACAATATTGAAACAAAACTCCGAGAACAAATTAGACAAACCTGTAGAATATAGGAAATGGTGTCATCCAGCCGACATACCAATAATAAAAGAAATAAATCAGAATAAAACATATGCACTGGAAATTTATACAGATGGCAGTAAAACAGAAGAAGGAGTTGGTTCTGGAGTAGCAATTTATCATCAGAACAAACTGAAATATCAGCTACAATATAAGTTAGATAAACAGTGCTCCAATAACCAAGCTGAACAATTTGCAGTGTTGAAAGCATTAGAAACTGTTGAAAATATTTACTTAACTGAAGAAGATAACAAAACTGAAGCGATATACACGGACAGTAGAGTCACATTACAATCATTGCATAACTACAAAATTCACAGTTACCTAACAGAAGCAATTAGAACAATGTTAAAAATTTTAGAAAAACAAAACTGGAATGTAGAAATTGGGTGGGTCAAAGCACACATAGGGATACAAGGCAATGAAATTGCAGACCAACTAGCAAAGAGAGCAATTACAAACGAAGAGGAATGCAGCTATAATAGACTTCCAAAGAGTTTTGTTAGAAGAACGCTAAGACAAGAAAGTCTAAAACATTGGGAAAGTCAATGGCAAGAAACAACTAAAGGTCAGGAAACAAAGCAATACTTTCCTACTGTAGCAGACAGAATGAAGTTAAGGATAAATCTAACGGCAAACCTTACAACACTACTGACAGGACACGGAAGACTTAAAGCATACTACTATAGGTTCCACATCACAGACGACCAAAGTTGTTCATGTAATGGAGGAGAGCAAACAACAGACCATATAATTTATGACTGCAAAAATCTCGAAGAAAAAAGAGCATTCAGAAGGAAAATAATTCAAAGAAGAGGAAAATGGCCACCAACTAAAGTCGAAATTGCTAAGTTATTTTAAAGAATATATTCAGTATGCCAATGCAATTGATCTGACAAAAAATAATTGAACTGTATAAATCTATGTAATTATTAATGTTAAATTTATAATAAGCAAACCCAACATGTAGTATTACATATTGTAATGGAACATGTAGAACAATAAAGAATCTTAAAAAAAAAAAAAAAAAATAAAAAAATACATACATACAAACATACATACATACATACATACATACATACATACATACATACATACATACATACATACATACATACATACATACATACATACATACATACATACATACATACATACATACATACATACATACATACATACATACATACATACATACATACATACATACATACATACATACATACATACATACATACATACATACATACATACATACATACATACATACATACATACATACATACATACATACATACATACATACATACATACATACATACATACATACATACATACATACATACATACATACATACATACATACATACATACATACATACATACATACATACATACATACATACATACATACATACATACATACATACATACATACATACATACATACATACATACATACATACATACATACATACATACATACATACATACATACATACATACATACATACATACATACATACATACATACATACATACATACATACATACATACATACATACATACATACATACATACATACATACATACATACATACATACATACATACATACATACATACATACATACATACATACATACATACATACATACATACATACATACATACATACATACATACATACATACATACATACATACATACATACATACATACATACATACATACATACATACATACATACATACATACATACATACATACATACATACATACATACATACATACATACATACATACATACATACATACATACATACATACATACATACATACATACATACATACATACATACATACATACATACATACATACATACATACATACATACATACATACATACATACATACATACATACATACATACATACATACATACATACATACATACATACATACATACATACATACATACATACATACATACATACATACATACATACATACATACATACATACATACATACATACATACATACATACATACATACATACATACATACATACATACATACATACATACATACATACATACATACATACATACATACATACATACATACATACATACATACATACATACATACATACATACATACATACATACATACATACATACATACATACATACATACATACATACATACATACATACATACATACATACATACATACATACATACATACATACATACATACATACATACATACATACATACATACATACATACATACATACATACATACATACATACATACATACATACATACATACATACATACATACATACATACATACATACATACATACATACATACATACATACATACATACATACATACATACATACATACATACATACATACATACATACATACATACATACATACATACATACATACATACATACATACATACATACATACATACATACATACATACATACATACATACATACATACATACATACATACATACATACATACATACATACATACATACATACATACATACATACATACATACATACATACATACATACATACATACATACATACATACATACATCCCCTCCGAAGGAGTGTCGCCTTGTCGTGGCGGAGGGGCTCAGTACCTGAACCAGACGGCCAACTAAGTGTCATTTTGACTACTGGTAGGCAAGAGGTGAGGGGAAGCTAAGAACATTCCAAACGGGTAGATGAGGCTCGGTAGTCTTGGTCGACAACTCATCTAGGAGAACAGGACTCCGAAATCAAACTCCCCTAGGGGCTCCTACTACGTTAGGTACGGGTTTCGCGTACCCGGGGCCCCGAGCTATACTCTCGATTGGGTTCCTCCAAGAGGTGAGAGGGCACATGCCAAACGCCCAATCAACTTTGGTCCACTTTTGTGTTTGACCTCCCACCTGATACCTCCCTGTACACAGTCTGATGGATAACCTACGCGCGGGTCGTCGGAGGATGGGGTGACGCAAGGGGTGACTGGGTAATTGCGTAAGTCCCAGCCCCTGGTTATCATGTAGGATCTGTGTGCGTATCCGCTGATAAAGGTCAGTCCCGGGGAGGGGCCATTGCATGAGCTGATGCACTCCTGAAGGCGATTGGGTCCCTCTGTCTATACATTGGGAGGTGAGATCCTAGGGTGAGCAAGGTCCAGGCCAGGACTCTCACCTAAGCCGGGGTGGCACCCAGGATGTGAGCATGCCATCGGAGACATCTGCAATGGTGGAGGATGACATCGCCATGAGTTCACAAAAAACTCACAACAACAAAAATTTTAAAGTTAGTGTAAAGGAAGTAGCTGAGTCGAGTGGTCCTCGCTACTTAGTTATATCTCGAACTGAGGGAGATAAGAAATTTTTATCGGTGAGCCCATTTACCATTCAAAAGGGTTTGGATAACATTGCTGGTCCAGTAAAGTCATGCACTAGATCTCGCAATGGCACGCTCCTGGTTGAAGCACATTCAGCTACCCAGGCAGCTAAGATACTGAAAGCGAATATGCTAGCAAGTTATCCTGCCAGCGTTCAGATGCACAGAACTTTGAACTCCTCGCGCGGCGTGATAAACACCCGTGCATTGGATGATTTAAGCAATGAGGAGATTCAAGAAAATCTTACGGAACAAGGCGTAACTAATGTTTACCGGGTTCAACGCAAAGAAGGTGGTGAACTGAAGCCAACACGTGCCCTGTTCCTGACCTTTGATCGGGTAGATCTCCTGCAAAGGATTAAGGCAGGGTATGAGTCCATCGAAGTTAGGCCGTTCATCCCGAACCCGCTCAGATGTTTTAAATGCCAGCGCTTTGGGCATACAAACGAATTTTGCAAGGGACAAGCTACATGCCCTCAATATGGAGATGAATTCCATGATGGTGCATGTACAGCAGCTCCGTCATGTGTGAACTTTAGAGGTGAACATCCATCCAGTTCCCGAGATTGCCCCCGTTTTGTAGAAGAAAGAGCGATCCAAGAGATACGGGTTAAAGAGAAGGTGCCCTTCCCAGAAGCCCGGAAGCTCTTGCGTATACGCCAACCCTCTGTTCCAAGGTCCGGGACCTATAGCTCAGTTGTAGCTAAACCGGTACCGAGCAGAGAGATCGCAACCCAGACCAGCGATTTCAATGGGGCAACAATATCTGAAAAGACACTTGTAGCCCGTAGCTCTATTCCAAAGCCTTCAACATCAGCGCGCACATCTGTGTCAACATCAACGTCTACAAGATCCGCAAGCGCAAAGAACATCAGCGTTACATCACCATCAAGAGCATCAAGATCAGCGCAAAAAACTAGCAAGCCCGTAAGATATGAAGCCTCACCGATCAAATTTAAAAAGAGTTACTCAAAGACCGACTTCCTCAAGGAAAACAATATGTCTAGTCCCAGTACATCGAAGGGATGTAAGAGTCCCCGAACATCTCCTCGAAGATCTCGAAAATCCTCTTCTGGAGAATCTTCAGGAGTGGACTCAGACCGGCGTCTTTCATCTTCGCCGGTCCCCATTAGCAACCGGTTCGAGACACTCGAACCCAAATTTGCTATGGGAAGACGCACGTTCTCGGCAGAGGACATGGATTTGGACCAATCTGCCCACACTGGGAGACCCCCAGTTGAAAAGAGGCGCAAAAAAGCGTCCGAAAAGAACGTCAGCCCAAGAGAGAAAAGGGCTTAATTAGTTCGCCAACCACCTGCTCCAAAGTAATGAAGAGTTACCTTGGAATTACCTATCCCATACACAATGCAATATGACTATCCTACAATGGAACGTACGTGGCATTCGAACTCAAAGGCCAGAACTTGAGCTCTTGCTCAAAGAAAACGAACCTCTGGTCGCATGTTTGCAAGAGACTAAGCTGCGTCCTCGAGACGCTTTCCATCTAAGGCGATACACCCCAGTACGGTGTGATGTTACACCAGAAGAGGGTGTACCGGCACATGGCGGCGCTATGATACTTGTCAGAGATGACGTATATATGCAAACTCTACCTTTGCACTCTGATATACAATCAGTTGCTGTATGGATTAAACTGCCAAACATACATTTCACCATCTGTAATGTTTATTTGCCTCCGTCCCATGACTTCTCGCACATTGATTTAGAAGATCTAGTTTCCCAGTTGTCAACACCGTTTCTGTTGGTGGGAGACTTCAATGCGCACCACCCACTTTGGGGTTCAAGTCGCGCTTGTGCGAGAGGTAAGATCATTGCCGATTTCCTCGACAGTCACAACCTAGCTCTCCTCAACACTGGAGAGCCTACATTCATTTCTGACTCGCACAGCACCTTCTCACACCTCGATCTTGCAGTTTGTTCACCTCAGTCTCCTTACAATGGAATGTCATCTCCGATTTACACTCTAGTGACCACTTCCCATGTCTTATTAGTCTCTTAACACAACATACATTTTCCACACGTATGCCCAGATGGCGTTTGGACCATGCCAACTGGAACCTTTACACCCAGTTGGCTGTCTTTACTTACAACGAGCACGACTCAGTGAATAATTTGGCCCAGCATCTCACGCAGACGATTCTCTCTGCTGCTGAACAATCGATTCCGCGGTCGACTACACACCCCCGTCGATTTCCCGTCCCCTGGTGGACGGAAGAATGTCGGAATGCCATTCGTGCTCGAAGGCGTGCACTTAGGGTTTTCCAACGGCACCCTACTTTGGAAAACCTAATCGAATACAAGAAAATGCGCGCCAGGTCCAGACAAGTCATTAAGGATAGCAAAAAGTCATCATGGAGCAAATTTGTAGCTTCATTTAACCGACACACACCTTCCTCGGTTGTGTGGGATAGATTAAGGCGTGTTGCAGCTAAAACGACCCAAATACCAATAGCGGGACTAAAAACAGCCACAGGAGCTGTTGTTGATTCATTTGAAGTGGCCAATACCTTTGGCAGTGCTTTCGCACAAGTGTCTAGCTCGGAAAACTACTCCCCTGAGTTCCTTCCAATTAAAACTCCGGTGGAATCTCAAGGCTTCTCGTTTCGTTCTAGAAACGTAGAAGATTACAATCGCCTTTTCACCATGGCAGAGCTGGAGTATTCCCTGAAATCTTCGCGATGTTCAGCACCAGGACCGGACGGTATTCATGTACAAATGTTACAACGGCTCTCTCCTGAAGGTAAGGCATTCCTGCTCGAGGTCTATAATCGTGTTTGGGTTGACAGTATACTCCCAGAAAATTGGCGGGAGGCCACCGTTATTCCCATCTTGAAGGCTGGAAAGGACCGTCATCTTCCCTACAGCTACCGTCCTATTTCCCTCACCAGTTGCGTCTGCCAGGTGATGGAACGCATGATCAATGGACGATTGGTATGGTGGTTAGAAAGTCGTAACCTACTGACTAACATCCAGTGTGGTTTTCGACGACGCCGTTCAACTGTTGACCATCTTGTGTCAATATCGACACAGATAATGGACGCGTTTATGAAGAACTGTGAAACCGTTGGCATATTTTTCGATCTTGAGAAGGCTTATGATACGTGCTGGCGAGCAGGGATTCTACGTTCCCTGTATGCCTGGAACATACGTGGACGCCTACCACTTTTCATTTAGGAGTTTATGAAGGACCGCTTTTTCCGAGTAAGGGTCGGCTCGGTTTTTTCTAATTCTTTTGTTCAGGAGGAGGGAGTACCTCAGGGTTCGGTGCTAAGTGTCACGCTCTTTGCTATAGCGATTAACTCCATCTGGAAATGTGTTCCACCTGGAGTTTCGTCATGCCTATTCGTAGACGACTTCGCTGTCTATTGCACTTCTCAGCGCACGGCGTTCTTACAACGGCGCCTGCAGCAATGCTTGGGCAACCTTAGAGAATGGAGCGTGAGAAACGGCTTCCGTTTCTCAACTGAGAAGACAATCTGCGTTAATTTCTGGCGCCGTAGGAGACGATAACCACCTTCGCTCCGATTTGGTCCAGATTCACTTCCCTTCGCAGAAGAGACGCGCTTCCTGGGTTTGATCTTGGACAGGAAGCTTAGTTGGTCGTCGCATATTCCACAGCTAAGAGCGAGATGTGACCGTTCCCTAAATATTATGCGAGTACTGAATGGCAAATCGTGGGGAGCGCATCGAACAATTTTGTTGCGAATATATCGCGCATTGGTCCGATCCAAGCTAGACTATGGGTGTATTGTTTATTCGTCAGCACGACCATCTGTGCTGAGAAGATTAGACGTGGTCCATAATAGGGTCATCCGCATTGCAACAGGAGCTTTTCCAACAACCCAGTGGTGAGCCTTTACGCCGAGTCCGCAGAACCTCCTCTGCAATATCGGCGTGAGATTCTCTTGGCAAATTATGGTTGTGCGCTTAGATGTATTCCTAAGCACCCAACGTTCGCTTCTTTTTTCACCACCACGCTAAGAGAACAATATAGAAATAGCTCCCTTAATCGGACGACAAACCAGCGGTTGATCGAGTTTTTAATTTTTTAGCGCAGTGCAATATAAATTTGAGGATTTAAAATTTTTAATTATCTGTTTCTGATTTTGGACATATTTATCACCTTGTTTCATATCTGGCTATTGCCACTGCTTTTTATCTTGTATATTTTGTTGTTTTTAGTATTTTTATTTTTTGAGTGAAATTTATATCTGGCTATTGCCATGAGTCTGTTAAGGGCGCTGATGACCTAGAAGTTGAGCGCCCTTAAACCAAATCCAAATCCAAGCTCCCTTAATCCTAAGCCTGCGGGGTTCCGTTTCCAAGAGCTCCTAGTGAAGCTTGGAGTGGAACTGCCTGTGATGTTCGCCAAGGGCGAGAGACTTTACCCCCCTTGGCTATCTGGTACGCCCCATGTAGATCTTGGGATGACCATACACCAGAAGTCCACGATGCCTATTTCAAGTATCCGCACGTGTTTCTTAGAATTTTTGTCAGGCTACTCTGACCGTCGATATATTTACACCGATGGATCAAAGAACACCAACGGTGTTGGATGTGCTTATGTTTATGGAACCGAGCCATATACATTCGGTTTTCCAAATAGCACTTCCATTTTTACTGCAGAGCTTTATGCAATTTATCGAGCCGTTTTGTATTTTCGTCGTCGTAAATTAGGTGACTGCCTGATTTTGAGCGATTCCCTTAGTGCACTGCAGAGCCTTTGTCAGTTGTACAACCCCCACCCTATTACAACGTATCCAGGATGCCCTCCATGTTTTACACGTTTCTGGTGTTGACGTGGTGTGTGCATGGATTCCTGGTCACGTAGGTTTGCCTGGGAATGAAATGGCAGATTTAGCAGCAAAGACGGCAACTACAGAACCTAGTATTACCATCTCACGTGTTACTTCGGAAGACTTCAGGCTTGAAGTGCGGAGAGCGGTGCTGTCGTCCTGGCACGACGAGTGGTCAGCTCTCCGCGGTAATAAGCTTAGAGAAGTGAAAGAACTTCCGATAAACTGGGTAACTTCCTGTCGCACATCTCGTTGCGAGGAGATTAGTTTGGCTCGATTAAGAATAGGGCACTGCAATTTTTCGCACGGTTACCTATTTTAAAGGGACCCTGCGCCTCTATGTCCGCTGTGTGACAACGGTTTGTGGGTTCGCCACGTGCTGCTAGAGTGTTGCTCTCTAGCGCACCTTCGGGATTCTCTGCAGCTGCCTGCCAGACTTGCAGAGGTCCTAGTGGACGACAAAACAGCGGTTGATATAGTTTTTAATTTTTTAGCGCAGTGTAATATAAATTTGAGGATTTAAATTTTTTAATTATCTATTTCTGCTTTTGGACATATTTATCACCTTGTTTCATATCTGGCTATTGCCACTGATTTTTACCTTTGTAAATTTTCCTTGTTGCTAGTATTTTTATTTTTTGAGTGAAATTTATATCTGGCTATTGCCATGGATCTTTTAAGGGCGCTGATGACCTAGAAGTTGAGCGCCCTTAAACCAAACCAAACCAAACATCACACACACACACACACACACACACACACACACACACACACACACACACACACACACACACACACACACACACACACACACACACACACACACACACACACACACACACACACACACACACACACACACACACACACACACACACACACACACACACACACACACACACACACACACACACACACACACACACACACACACACACACACACACACACACACACACACACACACACACACACACACACACACACACACACACACACACACACACACACACACACACACACACACACACACACACACACACACACACACACACACACACACACACACACACACACACACACACACACACACACACACACACACACACACACACACACACACACACACACACACACACACACACACACACACACACACACACACACACACACACACACACACACACACACACACACACACACACACACACACACACACACACACACACACACACACACACACACACACACACACACACACACACACACACACACACACACACACACACACACACACACACACACACACACACACACACACACACACACACACACACACACACACACACACACACACACACACACACATTTAAAACTAAAATTGTACCTATGTGATACTGGATAAGATGCTAATTATCGTATAAATAATTTTGTCATATAGTTGGTGATTTGCTTAAATTTATTGATGTTAGTATAGTTTATAACACCTAAAATACGAAAATATAGTATTACCGGACACGGACAACGTTTATTTTAAGTGAACCCATCCCGTCCCGTGCTAGAGACTTGCTAGCAAGGCATCGGAGTTCCGAAACTAACTAAAGAAAATATAGTATTACCGGACACGGACAACGTTTATTTTAAGTGGACCCATCCCGTCCCGTGCTAGAGACTTGCTAGCAAGGCATCGGAGTTCCGAAACTAACTAAACTCTTGCGTTGAATACAGCTAGTGTTCGTTGTTCTAACCCACTAAGTTACAGACCTATGAATAGTAAATCTTTTAAGGGCATACCTTGTCAAAAGCTGAAAAAGAAAGAAAAAAAGGGTGTTGGTAGGAAATAAACTGGATTAAAGCATATAAAACAATATATAAATAATTAATTCTAAGTATGTGCCATACATTAAAAATTGATTATAATATTATTTAAGTGTTAAAACAATTAGCCGATTTTCTTTAGTTTTAAGCTGACAAATTGGCGAGAAGAAGGGATGCAAGTGTGCAGTTTCAGGATTTAAGCAAAATCAATCTGGAATCTGGTGCTCAGGTGCATTACGTTTGTTTTGTTTTGTTTGTTTTTTTGTTGTGTTGTTTTGTCATTGTGAAACCTTTGTCGTTACCCTTATTATTACCAGCTTTGTCAGAACTGAATGTCACTGGTACATGGTTTTTCCGCGAGCAGTTTGTTAATTATGTAGCTGTCAGAATATCCGTGCTTTTAATGCAACTCATGATGCTCTATGTATAGTGAAATTCTATAACAAGAACACAAAGTTACCCTACGACAAGCACAGACGATCTAGAATGACATAAATCAGTCAGGATGCTCAAGGCGTCTGAATTTACCTGGAATACAATTATATTCTAGGCAATCCACTAACACTAACTGCTACTCTTGCTGTGTATACATATACAATGAAAGACCTGAGTAAATTTTCGAAACTTGGTTTTACATGGAAAGTTTTATATGAACTTAGATTGAGTGGGATTTGCTTCGTGAAACGCGGTACTTATTATATTGTAACAAAACGATAATTCGACGAATCCCACTTCTGCCACCACTGTGACAAATGACAAAATCCAGTCCGGTCCTTTCTATCACTTTACTGTCTTCTAAACTTTTATCACAAATACACAGTTTTCTTCTCGTCGTTAATACAGTCTGCAGTCCTTGGGGCTATCACAACCCATAGTTTTTACTTCTCATAACATTGCTCAGTCTTTTTAGTACCTTTTTTCACTTCCTCTGTCTCTCATAACCTAATTACGACGTTACAATCATTCGCGACGCTCGGTGAATCTTCTTACGTCGCTCCCGCGACACACACATGCACAGATGGCTCACACTAACTGATTTCCTGACCAACTCATGTCATTACTTGTAACTCAGAATTACTTACACATGAGATTTTGGTAATCCAGCGTACTTTGTTTAAAGAAAATCCAATACAGCGTAATATTTTAGAAATATATGTACGAAGAAAACATTAGGTATATTGAACTTGGTCCTGCTTTAAAGAGATCAGTTTGGCTTGCTTCACTTTTCTTGTATTAAGTACATACACCTCATTTCGTTACTGATGACTGTACACAGCGTGGTATAAGAAATTCCTAAGTCTGAAACAATTTCGCTTTTGGTTTTGTGTGGATTAGGTTCCACCTCTCATGAATTTTACTTTCTGATGTACTGTATAACACTTACTTTTCCTGTTCTCCATGGCTGATTAAAAACAATTGAGAACTGAAAGACAAAAGCGCTTTTTTTAACGTCCTCCAACATTGCATCAGATTGAAAGGGTGAAATGATGGTCAAATGAGCCCAAGCTCCATAGAGCTTTGTTACCCGACATTCGTTTTCTCAGGATAAGGGAAAGCCTCGGAAAAAAACCTTATCCGGATAACTTACCCTAAGCGAGATTTGCACTCGCGACTCTTGAAGGTGAGGCAGACACGCTAACCATCACGCTAAAGAGGCGGGCTTACAAAAGAGCTGATCAATAGTAAACCCCAGATACCGAACATTTTTATCTTGACTTTCGTTTGTTGCCACATGGTCGCGCCGAAAGCCGCCGGTTCTACCAGCAAAAGTCTTTGTCTTTTGTTTCCGTGACCGAAAGCCGCCCGCTCACCTTGTGTCTTTGTTAGCAGAGATAAGGAAATCACGCCTCGAGTTTCTTTTAAGTTGATATATGCCTTGTGCTCATTATAATTACGTAAAACTCAGTTGTATTTCACTGAACTTTAATACGTATAATTGCGAATTACATATAAATGCATTATGTATAAACGATGTTCTATTAACCAATGTAAATAATATTTTGCCGGCACTTACAAACATTTACATACAAACACGCATATAGATGGATAACAGTTCTCGCTTTCAGTTTTCCAAATGAAAATGCGCATATAAAACTGAGTGAGAATGTGACCTTGGCGGGAGCAATGACGCAACTACTGTGAAAAGCTAATGGCTGCAGGCAACGCACTGTCGCCCACCTCTCTCAACAAGAGCCTTGTCTGCATAGTACGCTCCCGCAGGCTACACGGAAGTGCGCTTAAAAATCTGTTTAATCAGGCATGCACAGTTGACTCTAAACTTACATCATTTGTTTCAGTACCTCCGTAATGAAGCACTGCCAGAAATATCCACCAGGTGTACAAGGCTTTCTAACAAATGTATTGCAAAAGCTTGCTGAATGAGAGTTTACGAGGCTTTTGAAATATCAAAACATTAGTCCTCTAGTTTTAAATTGCATCAATAATATGGGAATTGTCTTCTCAGGGGTTAGAATGAATACATTACTCAGGGCAAGAATTTTTACTCCCTTGTTGATCGGTAAAGGAAGTGTTACTTCCAACTAACGAGCAGATGATGATGACGATAGTGATGACGTAATTTTTAAGGATGCTGAACTGCATGCCCATCAGCGCCATTGCAAAGGCCAGAGCTAAATTTCAATCTCTCTCTTTCTCTCTCTTATCAATTGCCGCTCGTTAGTCTCGCAAAAAGTCCAAAATGGCCCGACCGCTTTGAATAACTTAATTTTTATTTTGTTCGCCTCAATACTGGGATGATTTAGAAAAAAATTAGGAAAAACCCTAAGGAACAGTCGACAAATCGAAAAAATCGAAACTGGTAATTTTGAATGGGACTTGGCACTTCGGATTACTTTGGCGGTTATGGCGGACCTATTGTTTAACAGCTACATAGCATTAGCTAACAACAACATAGTACATTTAAGGCCGTTCTTTCGTATACAAAGTAGTGGATTTTGAAAACACATTTGGTTAAATCGAATTTAATTATATTTTTGCGAAGATTCATTTTGATCAGCCATTCTATTAAGGTGAACCGACTTTGTAAACTTAGAAATAGACAAACAATTCATTCAGTTTCGTTTTAGCGAGACTCGAAGAATTAGGTAAGCTTAGACATAACCACAAGATGTGCTTTAGCGAAACTCGAAGAATTACTTAAGAATTTCAATTTTGTAAAGTTCTCAAGGTAAGTTCAACAGATTTGAGTGAATGTGAAAATAATTCCGTGTTGTTTTACAGTGTTAATCCCAACAGACGTGGCATTCGATTTCAAACGGCAGCAATTCCCCGTGCGTCTGGCCTTCGGGATGACTATTAGCAAATCACAAGAGCAGTCGTTAGAAGTTCGAAATTAACTTGGAGTTTCCATGCTTCCCGCATGAAGAACTCTATGTCGCGTGTTCACATGTCGGAAATCCATCATTTTTGTTTATTTACGCACAGGAAAAGAACACAAAAACCTAGTCTAACAGAAAGCTTTGCATTGAATATTAACTCCATTTTATTTTTCATGTAAATAAAATACATTAAATTCATTTGAATCAAAAACGAGTTTGATTTAATAACCCAACAACACAAACCGTACACGATGCGTATATTATCGATCTCAATGAATTGTAGTTGATTAGGATTGAATAATCACTTATTAAAAGCTAGAATCAAATCAGTTTTAGGTGGTACGAAGTTCACCGGGTTAGCTAGTCTGCTATATATCAAATTTGATGTATTGCACTCACATGACTTCCTCTTCTCTTGTACTAACCATTTTTACAAACTCTTATTCTTCTATCTTCTTCGTGTAGGTTGAGATAAACATTTGCAGAAATTATCTTATTGCTTATTTACTTGCAGGAGCAAGGGGAGTATAGGAATGCAGTAGGCTTTGAGCGATTGTAAAATGTTTCAAACCGTTTGGATTTTGTTCTCTTTGCACAGCTAAGATATAAAAGAATGAATAACTATCTTCTATTTGGACGAAAGTTTAAGTATTCCAAAACTCACACAACTAACAAGGAATGTCTCTGAAATAGTTCACTCCACAAAAAATTCTTTTGGACATAAATTGTGTTTTAGCGAGATCTACATTTTTTACACCTATAGTAAGATTTGGTCTGTCTCTTACGGTTTACCAGTTATGCTGAAGTCTTCAAGGGAAAGCAGTCGATGTGGGCTATAGCCAGAAAATTCAAAATATACACTTCCTTTTCCATAAAATATCTTAAACATGTGGCATTTTAATCAAAACCGTTAGAGCTATTTTCAAGAAAATCAAGATCTTGGAAAAAATTTCCATGTTAAGGGTATTTTAGAGAGGAGGAATTTCCTCCAAAATCTTCGTGTCGCATCCTCGAAAGATATTAAACTTAAATAGCAATTTTGGTTTTTAATCGACTTTTCGTTTTTGAGTTACACTGTTCAGACACACACATACATACACACACACACACACACACACACACACACACACACACACACACACAAACACACACGGACCTTTTTCTAAAAATGCTTCTTTTTTTATTCAGTGGGCCTCAAAACGTATATTTCCGGTGAAATCTCGACATCGAATTTTTGGGTGGAATACAATACTTCGCTACTTACTATACGAGGTAGAGAAAGTAAATAATGTGTTTGTCCTTTATGCCCTCCTAAAACGCCTGAACGCTCACCTCAAAATTCGGCATGTATATGCATTTTTTCATGGAGCAGGTTCTATGCTATCCATTTTACTATATAACGTAACATCAAATGTTTCTCTCTACTCACTTTCTTTTGCACAATACATCCACATATCCACATTTTTACTTGCCCTTTAACATACATTTCATACAATTTTCAATGGCTTAAATAGAAATGCCACATATTACATTCACACGGTTTTGACTACTCACTTTTGTTTTACGAAACACGATCACGTTTCTTTCTCTATTCACCCTTCAACATACAGTTGATGCAGTATTATTAGTTATGGTAGGTGTTGTGTTGGAGTGTTTTGTTTCCCATTGTTTGATTGTTTGCATTATATCGTTTGCAGTTGGCCTAGTGCGATTTTTTTTTTGTCTTCATTGTAAATGTTATAGATATTAACGAATAAAATTGTGATAATAAATACACTAAATATTATTTCAATTGTGGCCTCCAGAGCAAAGAAGACTATCTCATTAGAAAGACTAAAAGTTAATACATCGACGTAACATATAATTTTCACGGGGGTCGCGTCTCAAGGAAAATTATCAGCTGTAAATTGTGAACATACTTCATACCCGTACCACGACCGAGATAGGAGAGAAAGAGTCATCGCAGTTCATCGAAAGAGTTAGCCGGATCTTTTATACGAGAAAAGAATTCATCATACCGACCCTTCAAAGTGACGACGAGCAGAAGATTCCCTTCATACTGGTGACGGGAGATACCAGCCGGAAGAGACTCCTTCATACTGGCGCCCAGACGCGCGACGGCTCGAATACAGGCGTATAGAGTAAAAATATGTACCTGGACAAAGAGTGAAAAGAAGACATTTTGACGGAGTATCCTTTTTCTTGTGCTCCAGAATTCAAGTAAGACTAGTACTAATTTATGATACTACGCAATAAGAAAATTGTACAGAAGATGGAAAAAGTTGAGAAAGATAATGATAGTGTAGAGAGGGAAGTGAGTGATAAGTTATCAGTAGAAGGTAGAAAGAATGTAGTATGTAAGGAATCTGAAATAGGATTGAAAGAAATATTGGAAGCGATGAACAAAAATACAGCAGATATAAAAGCAGATTTTGTTAGAAATGTAACAGAACTAAAAGCAGATGTAGCAAAACTAAGAGAGGATAGTGTTAGAAATGTAGCAGATTTGAAGGAGGATAATGCCAGAAATATAAATAAATTGTCACAAGAAATTGAATTATGTAAGAAGGAATGTACAGAAAGAATTGAATCAAGTAACAATGATATAGCTAAATTAGGTGAGTTAGTAAGCGTGATAAAATTAGGACAGGAATCAAACACAGTAGAAATAGCTAGGCTAGGAGAATTGATAAATGAAGTTAAGTTAGGACAGGAGAAGACAGTGGTAGAAATGAAAGCTGAATTAAGTAAAGAATTTGATGAAAAACTAGCAGAACAGAATGCAAAAATTGCAAAGGTAGGAGATGAATTGAGAACAGAGATAGTCGTGGTAGAACAGAGTTGTAAAATGTATCAAGATGGAATTAGGTCAAAACAAAATGACATTGATGTAAAAATTGATAGTTTAGAAAATGTTGTAAAGGGTATAAGCGCTGAGATGCAGTCACAGCGAGAAGAATTGAATAAAGTAAAGGAGGAAGCCAATGTAAATGTAAATAGAATAAATGAAACGGTTACAAAGGAAAAAGAATTTACAGGAAGGCTTTCCCAAGTTGTGATTGCTCTACAGGCTGATAGAGTTAATGACAATCATGATCAATTTGTGAGTGAATGCAAAAATATGACCAATACTGATGCACTTGACAATAACAGTAATATGGCGGACTTTCAGGAGAATGATTTAGCTATGCCAATGCACTCCCCTAGTCAAAACCATAATTGTCACGCTAGTCACTTGTTCCATGATCTAACCCCTCCGTCATTTGACGAAGAAGCCGGTGACAATCCAAAAATTTTCATAAAAGAACTGGAGGATTATTTTAGGATCAAACGAATTCCGAACGAGATACGAATGATGGTGGTTAAACGCTGTCTTAAGAAAAACGCATTGGAATGGTTAAGACTAACTTTGGCGTCTCACGAAACATATAGTATGTTTCTAAACCTTTTTATAAATATATTTTGGGGACCGGGACGTCAAAACCAGATTAAAGTCGAACTGGCTACCGGACATTATGACAGTAAACGTGGTATTTCAATGATGGAGTATTTTTTGAAACTGGCGAACAAATCGAAACTACTCCAACCTCAGTTGAGTGAACAGGAGGTTATTGAAGCACTTATTCGCCATTATCCACCGCACATAAGAAATAATCTGATCGTGGCGAAACCGGTTGATTTTTCGGACGTAATTGAATTATTGGCAGAGTTCGAGGCACAGAATAATTACCAAGAGACTAACTCCGGTCAGCGATATGAAAATGGACAGCGCGCTGTAGGTGGCCAAGGTAGGAATCAAGGAACGCAATCAGAACGTCTTAGAAATAATTTTCCAACAACGAATGAGAACCAGGGAAATGGTGTGAGAGATGAAACACACCAAAATAATGGTGAAAACTACAGAACAAATAGACGTCCTGATGTAAGATCGAATTACAGAGGTCCTATACCGCGAGACAGACAAAATCCGCGATACGAGAGACGTAATCATGATTATGGTGGCGATACCAGAGGGCGTGGAAGAACCAGTCAAATTAATCACATCCGGTTTTACAGAAATTACAATCGTAGGTGGAATGGAAGCTACGATCCGAGAAATCATAGTACAAATTATCAGGAAAATGTAACCCAAGTGCCTAGGTTCGAGGAGGAAAGCGTCGAACGCAGGAATGATAGCGACTTTCCTAGAACACAGAATCAAGAAACAAATACTGGCACGATATCAACAAGTAACAATCAAACGAATGAGAATCAGGGAAATTAATTCCGAAATCATTTTATGCCTTGGAAAATGATTTGATGGTGCAGGCACAGGGCAAAATTCACGTAAATTTAATCACCGACAACAAAATTAACCCAGTAAAGTCCAATAAAGAGTTAGTCAATCCACCTCAAATTGAGTTAAATGTGTGGGACCGTAGCTTCACTGTGTTAATAGATACTGGGGCAAGCTCATCGGTAATTTCAGAGGAATTATTCCAGGAATTATTATCCTCAAACAAGATAGAGTACTTGCACGTAAACAATGTGTATTGTAGTACAGCGATCGGTAAAAAGAGAGATCGGGTGAAATATCAAATGTTAGTTAAAGCACATGTAAATGGTTGGAAATTTGATTTTGTCGCATTAGTTATTCAGCGTTTGGTAAGAGAAATTATTATTGGAAACGACTTACTTTATCACTGGCAAGCAATCATCGATTTCGAAGAGCATGAACTACGCGTTAAAGATGGTGAAAACACGCGAATAGTGAGACTGTTAGAAGGTGAAAATATTGAAGCGAACGAGGATTTCGACGATGTTAATAATGGAAGATTTTTTGTAGAGAATGTTATATTGTACGACGACGAAAAAGTAAGTGCAAATGAAGAAGACGACTGCGATGATATACAAAAATACGTCGAAATTGATTTGTTTAATAATAATGTTCGCGGAGTTCGAGGAGAGAATCACCATCTGCGAGATGATTGCGGAGTATACAGATTGGATGTCGTCAGAGATGATAAAAAGAAAGAAGAAGAATCTTTTATGGCTACGCTGAACGAAAAAGTGAATAATGCGCACAATATAAATGAAGAACAAAAGAATCAACTGAGAGCGTGCTTAATCAAGAACCGAGAAGTATTCAGTTCGAAACCCGGTCTGTGCAACAAGTACACCCACATCTTTAAAGTGGAAAACGCTACCCCTTACTCCCATAAAAGCCGGCCCATTCCAAACTCAATAAAGGACAAAGCAAAAGAGGTAATAAATAAAATGTTAGAAGATGATATTATAGAAATATCTGATACACCCTACCTCCATCCACTATGTTGGGTTCATAAATCCGATGGTTCATTAAGGATGACGATTGATGCCAGAAAGATTAACTCTTTAACGCAACCGGACCATTTCAGACCGCGAGGCGTAGATGAAGTTTTAGCTAGCCTTAAACGCGGGAAGTATTTTTCAAAATTGGACTTGGTGTCGTCTTACTGGCAAATTCCATTGGATGAAACTGTGCGAAAGTACACTGGGTTCTGTTTTAATGGAAAAATTTATCAATTCAAAACCTGCGGTTTCGGTTTGTCTACCAGTGGTAGTGCCCTGCTTCGTGCTATTCATAACATATTCAATGATACTATAGAAGGCTTCGCAATTCAATACATAGACGACTTTTTGATCTATGATAATGATTATAATGAGCATATAAAACACTTGCAGTATATTTTTTCGAAATTTTATGAGAGCGGTATGACCATAAACTTTAATAAGTCACAATTTCTGACTAAAGAGATAGAGTTCCTTGGTTACGTGGTGACTGAAGCGGGAATAACTCCGAATATGGACCGCATTAGAGCTGTTCAGGCAATCCCTCCACCAAAGAATACCAAACAACTGAGAAGATTATTAGGAATCTTCCAATACGAGAGCAAATTTATAATAAATTATGCTAAAGAACTCAGTCCGTTGAGGGGATTACTGAAAAAGAATAATAAATGGAAATGGACCGAAGAACATCAGCAGGCATTTATGAAGGTTAAAGACTTGTTTAACAACACAATTCTATTGGAAAGGCCAATACCTGACGCTCCTTATCACTTATACACGGACGCGAGCATACAGGCTTACGCAGGTGTCTTAACACAGGTCGATGGAGACGGCAATAGCCATGTCATCGCTACAGCTTCCCGATCGCTGAACCAAGTCGAGGCAAATGCTTGTATTACTGAGCAAGAAATCGGAGCAATATACTTTGCACTACAGAAGTTCCGTCAGTACGTGTACAATGCTAAAATCATTGTGTACACAGATCATATTAGCTTGTCATTCATAAAGAAATGCAAGCTGACTAGCTCAAAGATTTCCAGATATATACACGAAATTACATCGCATGATATTGACATCCATCATATACCTGGGAAGGAGAATGTTTTTAGTGATTTGCTCTCCAGACAGTCGTTGGAAAAACAGATTCCCGAAACATTGTCGCACCCACAGAATGAGGTTAAACTCATGGTGTTGAATTTGGGATATAGCCGAAAACTTTCCAGCAAGTTTGAGAACGTAACCGAGTGGCAACAACGAGATCCGTTGTTAAGGGATCTTTGGGAAACGGCTCCAGGTATATACGACAACAGAGGAACGGTCGCTAAATATGATGGTGTTTTATATAAACTCCATGGGCGATTTGAGAAAAGATGGAAGGTCATAGTGCCTCAGGAGTTGGAGCGTGAAGTGATAGAGACATTTCACAATAATCTCGCGCATCCAGGATGTGAGAAGACAGCCACAGCTATCAAAGAACACCTATACTTCAAACGAATCGACCGGAAGGTGAGAAAATTCGTTGTGGCCTGTGAGCTATGTCAAAAAGCAAAGCCCTTAAATATTAAATATGACTGTGCTCCACAATCAGTAATAAGGAGTGAAAGGAACGCTTTGGTTGCTATTGATGCACATGGTGAAATGCCTGCTACCCAGTATAACTGTAGGTACATCTTCGTTATGTTTGATATTTTCTCGAAGTTTGTCCGATTATACCCAGTTAGAAACATCAAAAGTCAGACTTGCGTGAACAGAATCCTAAAGGATTGGATTCCAAAATATGGTCATATAAAAGCTATCTTATCCGATAATGCTACCGTTCACAAAAGCAAGGTGTTTACTACAGCCCTTCGAAGCAATAATATAAGAATATATAACTCTTCGGCATACTATCCCCAAGGTAACCCATGTGAGAGGGTTATGCGTGATTTAGGAATATATTTCAGGATACTGTGTCATGCCAATCACCGAGGATGGTACAAATACTGTCAGGTGATAGAAGATATATTGAACCATACGATTAATACCACCACTGGATTTGCTCCTTACGAACTAATGACGAGCAAACCACCCAAACCTTTAGTACTTAAAGCCATTACAACTATCAAGAGGGAAGCTAATGTACCTCGGGAAGAAGAAAAATGTATCGAAGCCTTCAACAGGATAAGGAAGAAAGCCGAGAAAAGGGCATCTCAAGTCAAGAGGTATGAAGCAAAATGGAATCCCGAAGTCGGTGATAAAGTCCTCATTAGACAGTTTAATTTGTCAAGAGCCTCCAAGAAGATATATAGGCGAATGAATCTATTATACAAAGGACCATTCAGGATATCGGAGAAATTTGGAGATCATACATATGGACTTGAAGGTAGTAACGGCAAAAAGGTAGGCAAGTACCACAAGACTATGCTTAAGCCCTACCGAGATCCCGAAATAGATATGGCAAAGTGACGTGACAATCAATTATAAGAAAAATCATAAAACAAATTTTAGTGGGGAGGGGCATAGAACCCCTGAAAGTTGCCAAAAAAATCGAAACATTGTCAAGAGAAAATATTTTTGTATTCAACGATGACATGTTTTTCAACACAGTTGTTATATTGTTGTACAATTACATTGTTGTGGGGAGATCATCACAGTACATGCAACATTGTATGGCTGAAAACAATTTTCCCAAAATAGAATTAGTTGCATATACTGTGATGAGGGGCATTTGATGCAGTATTATTAGTTATGGTAGGTGTTGTGTTGGAGTGTTTTGTTTCCCATTGTTTGATTGTTTGCATTATATCGTTTGCAGTTGGCCTAGTGCGATTATCTTTTGTCTTCATTGTAAATGTTATAGATATTAACGAATAAAATTGTGATAATAAATACACTAATATTATTTCAATTGTGGCCTCCAGAGCAAAGAAGACTATCTCATTAGAAAGACTAAAAGTTAATACATCGACGTAACATATAATTTTCACGGGGGTCGCGTCTCAAGGAAAATTATCAGCTGTAAATTGTGAACATACTTCATACCCGTACCACGACCGAGATAGGAGAGAAAGAGTCATCGCAGTTCATCGAAAGAGTTAGCCGGATCTTTTATACGAGAAAAGAATTCATCATACCGACCCTTCAAAGTGACGACGAGCAGAAGATTCCCTTCATACTGGTGACGGGAGATACCAGCCGGAAGAGACTCCTTCACAGTTCATACTATTTTCCATATATTTGAAATTGAAATGCAACGCATTACATATACAGTTATCTTCACTCACGTTTCTCTAACGAAACACAATTGCATTTCTTTCTCTACCACCTCTTCTACAAACAATTCATACAATTTTTTTATATGGTTGACGTACAAATGGAACGTCTTACATTCACACAGCTTTCTCTACTTGCTTATCTTCCTGTGATATTTGGAGTTGTTCAACAGTGACGTTGCATAGTGTTTTCCTGGTGTGTTTATTTATTTATTTTATTTTATTACAATTTTCTGCTTTTTATATGTAATATAAACATAGGTCTTATGATAAATTGGTAAACTCACGGGCAACGTGTATAAATTAGTATAAAATAAAAATTTTAGGAGTAGTAAAAGCACAAACTTAGATCAATATACCAAAACAAATGAGACACAAATCACAACTAAAACCGAGTTATAAAAAGGTCCAAAAGGTATGAAATTTCGACATCTAAAATCTTTAGGTTCATGTTTGCTATTGCTAAAAGCTTCAATTCTTTCGGCCGCTTGTTTATCGTCCGCCAGGACCTCTGCAAGTCTGACAGGCAGTTGCAGAGTCTCGAAGGTGCATTAACGAGCGGGATGGTTAAATATGTAGTCTGAGTCTCCAGTGATGAGGTACTGGGATCAAACGACAGGATCGATCAACCCAATCAAGCTTTCTTTCGTAGTTTCCAGGACGTTGTTTGAATACTGGGATGGATTGTTATGCACCACGAATTTTCCCGTCTTTTATTCCGTCTCATTTCATTTCTTTCTTTATCTTTTACGTTTGAAGGAGTAAGGGCAATGGGCGGAGATGTGAAGAAGCGGAGGGTGCGCTTTGAAGAGAACCATTTTTATTTTCTTTCATAGTAGGCAGAGAACATATGGCATTCTATCCAGACATTCGATATCGTAAGTAGGTACATATTCAAAGTTCCCCGAACTCAAAAGAGCATATTTAGAAAAAGATCCGTGCGCGCATGTGTGTGTGTGTGTGTGTGTGTGTGTGCGCGTGTGTGTGCGCGCGCCCGCGCGCGTGTCCGTGTGTCTGAAAGCTAAAACCAAAAGTTGGTTAAGTACCGAACTTGGTATTTTAAGCTCAGCATCTTCCAACGATGTGACACGAACATTTTAAAGAAAATCTCTCTCCGAAACTATCCCCTTCAGTGAACATGTTTGGTTCATTTTATTTGTGTGAAAAACGGCTTTAGCAATTGTTATTAAACTACCTATGTTTGGGACATATTCAAGACAAATAAAATGTATATCTTGATTTTTCTGGGAATAATATCTAAAGCCCTCTTCATTCTGAATGACTTCTGCATAAATGGTAACCGTAAGAGATGCATTGTCATGCGGGAAGTATCAAAGACTGGCTCGGCGTTTCGACATAAAGCAACCCTTCGCAATTCCTCAGTTCAGCCCCTCCTTCCGAGGTCAATTAGATAGAATAGGCAGCGAATAGGCTGCAGTGCTGAAATCTTAATCTGTCACCAACCTTACTATATTTGACTAAAAGCAGATGTCAACATTTCACCACAAATACACATTTTAATGTCATATTAAAAAGAGGCTGTTTAGAAATAGTTCTACACTCACGCTCCTGTCTGTATATGTGAACCTTGTATCTGAAAAATATGAAATTCGCTAAGCATCAAATTTCACGTTTAAGTTAATTTGTTAGAATAAAGAAATGCAAAGATTTTGTATTATTACCTCCAGTCTCTAAATGTTTGAAATATAGCTCTAAAGCTCTTCATATTGAATTCAAGGGGTAGGCATATGCCTGTTACGGCTTCATATTATATCTTTCCAAAGCGACCTAGGTCTTCCTGGATGTCTTCTCCCTTGAGGTCCATGGGACATCATTCTTCTAGGGATCCTTTCTAGTGCCATTTTATTAACATGTTCTGTCCGTTAATTCCTATAATTTGCAATGTTTTTCTTCTAGGGAAAATATTTTCAGTTCTTCTTTCATTTTGTCATTTATAATAATTGTATACAATATAGCAGATCCCTTGAGTGATCTTAAAAATCTCATCGTAAATGTTTACTGTCAGCTGAAGTCATACGCCAAGTTTCTGATCTAAATAAAGTTCGTACGGCCATTACTTTATAATATTTTATTTGTGTTTCTTTTGTTGCTTTATTTTTTCATATTTGTGCTTATTGTGCCACATATGTGCTGAAATATGACGAGTTTATTTCTACAGTCACCATCGTGTTTATATGGGAGACGAGTACCTAAATATTTAAAAGTTGTTGCTTGTTCCAGAGGAATGCAATTTAAAACAATTTTTGGCCTTATTTTATATTTCCCTTGAAATTTCACTGTTTTAGTTTTATTTATTGAAATTTTAAAAGTATACTTCTCATACACTTAAAGTAATTCATATACTGCTTTCTGCAGTTCACTCTCAGACTTACAACAATTTGATCAGCAGCTCTAAAGATTTTGATTTAAATATCTTGGGTTTAATATATTGGCAAGTTTATCTTGCATCACCTTTAGATGGACTGTGAAATCCTCGTCGGCTTATTGAACTTTGTTCAATTACAAGACTATAAGAGAACGACAAGGATTTGTTATTTTCTCTTGGGAGTTTTCAGTCTTTTAAATGGTCGATTCTTCAAATCCCGGTTGCATTTTCAGCATCGCAGGAAACGGTCCTTCCCATTACTAATATAGGAGAACTGAAGTTTATTATAAATCGATTGTTGTAATCTCCTTGCGCATTGATTCATACTGAAATTTCAATTGCAGATGACAATTCTAAGGTAAATAAGTATATCCTAATAATTTTATACTTGGAATGCATCCTAGCTATAAACTAGTACCTCGTCTATGAGATACCTCTAACCGTCGGCCTGGGTGTCTCAGTTGGTTAGACGCTGGCCTATTGATAAAAGAACTGCGGGGACGAAATTCCGATACACCAACGACGCTTATATGATCCTTGCAATTGACAGGATCGCTAAACAACAAAAATAACAAAACATTTTTTTATCAAATCTAACCGAAATGTAACATAACCAAAGTGTCGCCTAACCTAACCAAAGTGTCGCCTAACCTAACCAAAGTGTCGCCTAACCTAACCAAAGTGTCGCCTAACCTAACCAAAGTGAAGCTTATCCAAGGTAACCAAATGTAACATAATCAAAGTGAAGATTATCCAAGTAACCAAGGTAATCGAAATGTAACATAGTCAAAGTTGTAGCTTAGCCTAACAAAAGTAACCAAAGTGAAGCCTATCCAAGGTAACCGAAATGTAACAACCAAAGTTGTAGCCTAACCGAATCAAACTAACCAAAGTGAAACCTTACCAAAGTAATCAAAGAGAAGCCTAACCAAAGTAACCAAAGTGAAACCTATCCAAGGTAACCAAACGTAACATAACCAAAGTGATGCCTAACTAAGATAACCAAAAGTGAAGCCTAGCCAAGGTAACCAAAGTGTCTAATCTAACCTAACGAAAATGTCGCCTAATCAAGGTAACCAAAATGTATCATAACCAAAGTGTAGCCTATTGAAAAAAAATATTTTGTTGTTTAACGACGCTGTCAATTGCCAGGATCACATCAGCGTCGCCGGTGTGCCGGAATTTTGTCCCGCAGGAGTTCTTTTACATGCCAGTAAATCTACTGACATGGAGCTGTCGTTTTTAAGCACACTTAAAAAACATCGGCCTGGACCGGATTTGAACCCGCGACCTTGGGAACAGTAGGCCAGCGTCTAACCAACTGAGCCACCCAGACCGACTACCCTATTGAAGGTAACCAAGGTAACCGAAATGTAACATAAGCAAAATTGTAGCCTAACCTAAATCCTGATTTAACCTTTTTATGCCGCACACTCCTTTATCTTACGTGAACTAGAGTCTTTCTCTTCTAATTGTTTAGTTTGAGCCCACAAGATCATACACCAAACATGGAGCATTGCAATTTCAAGTTTTCCCAGGTGAGCAGATTAACAGAATTTTCATTTTTGAGTTTTCCTTTTTTCAAGCAGACTGAAAGACACACATATGGAGCTTTTCTAAAAATCTGATGTGTTGGGCTCATATGACTTTCTCTACTCTTGTACTAACTATTCTTACAAACACTTATTTCTCTATTTTCTTCATGTAAGTCGAGATACGTATTTGCAGAAGTTATCTTATTGCTAATTTTCCTCTAGGTGTAAGGAGATAATGGGAATACAATGGGCTTTAACCGATAGTCAAATATTTTAAAGCTGGTTGCTTTATGAAGGCTTTGAAATTTCGTTCTCTTTGCACGGTCAAGATATGAAAAAGCGAGTAACGACCTTCCATTTGAGAAAAGTCATCAAGAATAAACAGAACTACATGGACTATAGCCAGAAATTTCAAGATGTACGTTTTATTTGCCTTAAAAATATCTTAAATATATGGCATTTTAATCAAAAACGTTAGAGCTATTTTTAAGAAAATCAAAAGTTTCGAAACATTTTCCATTAAGGGGCAGTTTAGGATGGTGGAATTATCTTCAAAATCTTCGTGTCGCATCCTTTAAAGATATTAAAGGTAAATACCAACTTTGGTTTTTGATAGGCTTTTCGCTTTTGAGTTATGCTGTTCACAGACACACATACACACGTGGAGTTTTTCTAAAACTGCTTTTTACATATTCAAGAGCCTCAAAAACATATTTACGCTGAAATTCCGTCATCGAAATTTTGGATTGATAACAATATTTCCCCTAATTGCTATACATATTAAGGAAGGTAAAAGTGCTTTTCTTTGGATTCGGGAAGTCTCAAAACATCAATTTTCGGAGAAATAACGGTATCCATATTTTGAGTGAAATGCAGTGGGTCCTGTTTACCATGGGTAAGTAGCAAAGTACAAGGAAAGGAAAAAATAAAAAAGTCAAATATGACCAAATGTGGTGTGTAAAACCTCCAACTGTGGTGTCTCCAGTAACAAGCCAGACGATCGAACAACTGTCGTACGTGGACTCAAGCGCATGCGTCAAGGAGGATTTGCATGGCACTTATGCACAGCCACCCACCTCCAAATTACATGGTCTTAATTTTTTTTTCGTGCTCCTTGCAAACGTTGCTAGAGGTCAACAAAGATATGTGAGCTTCAACATGGAAGCAGTCCTTTTTCTCCGCCGAATTCCCGATGGGAAGCAGACTTACTAGAGCATTAGGAGGTATATAGTCCTTTACCAACGACCCTCCTTCTACACTGTTTTTTAATTCCCCTACCGCTTAAAATATTGGACAGAGGAACTATTGTCTGCTGCTGCTTGTTCTTCTTCTTCTTCTTCTTCTTCTTCTTCTTCTTCTTCTTCCTCTTCAAGGCTTAGACCTTTCGGTCCGTTCGGCCCCATCAAATTATTACTGTTCTCCCTATTAAACTCCTTAATATTGGACTATAGTTCATGACAGCTTTTGTTATTCATATATCTGGTATGTTATTTATATGGTATTTCCAATTTTGTTGATATCCTTTTATGTGCCATATAATGTTGCCTATTTTTAGTTCTTTTATAATTTCTTCATTTCTTCTTCTATCTAACAATATATATCCAGCAACGTATCCAGGGAATTTCATCTCACTTGCTTCTATTCGTTCCTCCAGATTTTTTGTTAAAACCCAAGACACAAAGCCTAGAACTGCTATTACTTTATAATGTTTAAGCAATGCTTACTTTCTCACTTTTCTTCCCACAGTAATAATTAAATTTATTGATTTCTTGCTCAATTTCACATTTTTTCATGTGTTGCTGAACGGCCTAAATATTTAAAAGTGTTAACTAGTTCTACTCTTTAGGAAGTATCGTAAATTAAAAATTTTGGTATCGAATTTGCGCTATAAACACTACCTTTGTGGTCCCTTAAGGAGAAAAATCTGATATGTTACCTTCACATTATCGTATCTACCCTGTATTACTTATTAAGGGTACACAAGTTATTCTTATGAAAGTTTAGTTTCCTATATAGGTATCTCATTTTAATCCTACCCGGAAACAGCTGCATTACACGCTTCGTATCAGACACAAAGGGAATAGTGAGTCAATTGTTTAAGAACTGAACACTATATGCTAATCTTGAAAGTCCATACACTCCATGACATCGCGAGAAACAAATGCGACGGGACCTTAAAAGAATGGCTAAGTATTGAACAAGTAGAACCAATTAATAAGGATTTCCGGAAATGACTGATGGCACAAAAAATGTTACTGATTTAATTGTATTAGGTTGTCGTAAAATAATATCGGTTATTTAATTAGGTTTACATGCTTTTGTTTTCGCCAGTATTGTTTAATGGGCGCCATGGTTATTGTTACGTATTGTTAACAAGTTGGCAGCCAGCAGTAGATAATACAGTATTTTAAAATGGAGGCTACAGCATTTGAGATTGGAGTAGATTTGCGCTCTACCAAAACTATGGTTCGGTTGTTTTGGTACAGTGCATAAATAGCGTAGTAAATGGTAGGATTACCGGCAGTATTGGTAAGGAAAGACAGATAACACAACATACAACGAATTAAGAAATTCAATGAGAAATTCCAATCTAATGATCTCCAAAGGCTGTGATCATCACTTAGATCACTGTGATTAAAATAAACTTTGTACTTTTCGGTAGAAAATAACATTACTAGTGGTCACTATCAGCGTCTTCGATCTGAAGTGTAGTATACTCAGAGGAGCTTTCAAATCTATTTAAAGGCGCTAATGTTCCGTAGGTTAAGCGACCCTTTATATACCATCTCTCAGTTTCGAGAAGGCTCAAAGTTCAAGCTTCCGATTTCTAGAGAAACCTCGCAAAACATGATTAAAAATCTGATATGTTGCACTCACATGACTTTCTCTACTCTTGTACTAACAATTCTTACAAAGTCTTATTCCTCTATCTTCTTCGTGTTAGTTGAGATAAACATTTGTACAAATTATCTTATTGCTTATTTCCTTGTAGGTGCAAGAGGAATGTTAGAATACAGCAGGCTTTGTGCGATAGTCAAATGTTTTAAAGCTTTAAGCTTCTGTTGTCTTTGCACACTTAACAGATAAAAAAATGAACAACCATGATCCATTTCACGAAAGTAGAGAAAGTCCTGTGAATGTAACAAAGCAGATTTCCGTTCCTGATACATATATGCCCAAGGCGGGATTCAAACGCAGTCTCCCAGCCAATGTAACACCAAAGCCAAGCGCTTTAGCCGCTATGGTCACGAACTTCATAGAAATTCATCGCCGTTCTTGCAATACGTGTAAAGTGTTGGATTGGCGCCTGATAAATAGATTATCATCAAAGCAAACCTGTGTGGAAGGTTGCAGAGCACAAAGGCGTAATATAATCCCAGTGATAATATACCATTAACCAGGAACGACACTTTGTCCCAGGGAATAAAATCACTTGTTCCTACGTAATATTGACATCAGAGATGGTGTGATATCAAAGGTGCTACATGTGTGGGAAAACAGCAACCTGTATGTGCTGCAATGGGAGATCACGTTCCCAGCAGTCGACGATATTCTCAGTAGTTCAGGTTCCCGCTATGTACACAATTGACATCACCCGTTAAAGCTTTATACAAACCATTCCTATGAAAATGTATACCCTTTCATTTCAGTTTACATAAAACTTTGTAGAAATAGCTACACTTCATATCTAGTATAGATACAACGGGAGTAGGAACAGTCAAAAGTTTGAGAACTGAACGCTATATATACCGGACTAGAATAATTTGTATAACTACTATAGGCTAACGCAGACTGTAATAAGTGTATATTACAGTAGTTTTCCTACTAGAATTGGTCGGTTAAGAACCTACACGCATTATGCATATGTTAGGTGTGTTGCATAACTGTCAGGCATTAGCTCATATCGATCGCTTTGTTTACGTTTTTTACTTTCTCTACTGGTAAGTAGTGGAAGTATTGTATTCCAACCAGAAATTCGATGTCGAGATTTCACCGGAAATATATGTTTTGAGACCACCTGAATCCAAAAAAGGCATTTTTATAAAAAGGTCCGTGTGTCAGTCTGTGTGTCTGTCAGTCTGTCAGTCTGTGGACAGCATAACTCAGAAAAAGAAAAGTATTTTAAAAAACAAAGTTGGTATTTAAGTTTAATGTCTTTCAAGGATGCCACACGAAGATTTAGAAGAAAATTCCTCCACCCTAAACTATTCTTTACATTGAAAATTTTTAGATGATTCTGATTTTCTCAAAAATAGCTCTAACGATTTTCATTAAAATGCCATATGTTTAAGATATTTTTTGACAAATGAAAGGAATATTTTGAATTTTCTGGATATAGCTCATGTAGTCCTGTTTACTCTGGATGACTTTTGCATAACTGGTATGCCGTAAGAGATAGACCAAGTCTTACTGTATAAAATGTGGATTTTGTTAAAACACACAATTTATGTCCAGAATTTTTTTTCGTAGAGTGAACAATTTAGGAGATATTCCTTGTTATTTGTGTGAGTTTTGGAAAACATACTTCTATGAAATGGAACATCGTTATTCAGTTTTTGTCAGCCGCGCAAAAAGAACCGGATTTGAAAGCTTTTAAAAGGTCCGACTATCGCTCAAAGTATTCCCATATTCCCCTTGCGCCTACAAGAATTTAAGCAATAATTTCTGCAAATGTTTATCTCAACTAATGCGAAGAAGATATAGGAAGAATGGTTAGTACAAGAGTAGAGAAAGTCATGTGAGTGCACATATACGATTTTTCGATTATGCTGCTTTATTGCACGAATATTATTAAAACTATTTAATTGCATTCACTCGGAACCTGTATTTCTGGTGAAATTGGGAAAAAATAATTTTTAGATAGGATACCTATGACACTTTCTCTACTTTGTATATGAAGGTGGAGAGAAAACAAACATGAAGGTATTGTGCTACTGGCAAATTTAACGGCAGGACGTAGGGTGCCAAGAAAACTGATGAATTGCTTAGTGACACCAGCAGATGGAGTTTGTAAATCTCATTTAAAGACATCAATAAGTTAGATTAATTTGTGACATGATTTATGATTGACAGCAGCTATTGAAAGAATTAATCGCTATTCCGTTTCTTCTTTGGCAGTAAGGGGTACTAACAGGCATTTGTCAAACACGTCATTTGATTTATTTTAGGGCCTTTTATAAATGGCAATAATCGATGGAACACCCTTTATAACGCAATGAAAGGCTCCCATTTTGAACCCAGTTTCAACGAAACATAATACCAACAACAATCTGATGTATTACACTCACATGATTTCTATGACCATTATTCTTAATAAAATCTGATGTGTTGCACTCGCATGAGTTTCTCTACTTTTGCACTACCATTCTTACAAACTCTTATTCCTATATCTTCTTCGTGTTAGTTAAAATAAACATTTATACAAATTATCTTATTGCTTATTTCCTTGTAGGTGCAAGGGGAATATTGGAATACAGCAGGCTTTGTGCGATAGTCAAATCTTTTAAAGCTTTGGGATTCTGTTGTCTTTGCACACGTAACATATAAAAAAATGAACAACGATGACCCATTTCACGAAAGTTCTAAGTTTTCCGAAACTCACACACATAACAAGGAATATCTCCGAAATGGTTCACCCTACAAGAAAATTTATTGAGACATAAATTGTGTATTTTAGCAAGATCTACATTTTTTGTGTAGTATGATTTGGTCTATCTCTAACGGTTTACCAGTTATGCAAAAGTCGTCCAGAGTAAATACGACTACAGGAGCTATAACCAGAAAATTCAATATGTACATTTCATTTTCATAAAAATATCTCAAACATATGACATGTTAATCAAAATCGTTAGAGCCATTTTGAAGAAAGTCAAAATTTTCGAAAAATTTTCCATGTAAAGGGTAGTTTAGGGTGGGGCTATTTTCTTCAAAATCTTCGTGTTACATCCTTGAAAGACATTAAACTTAAATACCAACTGGTTTTTAACCGACTTTTCCTTTTTGAGTTATGCTGTCCACAGTCTGACAGAGACACACACACGGACCTTTTTCTAAAAATGCTTTTTTTTGGATTCAGGGGGCCTCAAAACATGTATTTCCGGTGAAATATCGACATCGAATTTTTGGGTGGAATTCAATACAGTAGAGAAAGTAAAAAAGAGTATTCTTTTATGTACTTTAGGTTAATCGATATAAAAATTTGCAGAATTGCTTTTTTTACGTATTTCCTTGTAGGTGCGATGGTAGCAGGGGAATACAGTAGGTTTAAGAGAGTCAAATATTTTAGGAGTTGGTCACTGTGTGCTGACTTTTCCGTTTTCGTTTCTCATGATCATGGGGAAAGAGAAAGAATAACGACTTCCGATTTGCAAAACTGTAGGTATTGGAAAATTCAAATGAGTTATACGCATTATTGCGGAAATGGTTAATTGCACAAAAAAGGTATTTGGCATAAATTGTGTGTTTTAATGAGATTTACATACTTTGTGCAGTTAGATTTCGTCCAGCTTTTACAGCTTTTCAGGTATGGGCAAGTCATCCATATAGTATTTTGTTTGTTCTGAAAATATTTCAATCATAATGGCTAATGCCATTTTTGGGAAAACGAACATTTGGAAAATGCTGGGCTTAAATACCAAGGTTGATATTTAACCCACTATTCACAGACACACATACACACACCCACCTACCCCCCACACAAGCCACACACACAAACACACAGACACACCCACATACACACACCCACCCACACATACACTCACATACAAACACAGATACACACAGATACACACCCCCCCTCCAACACACACACACACACACACACACACACACACACACACACACACACACACACACACACCACACAGGCGGTTTTCTAAAAATTTTTGGGTGGAATACAATAAGTCCTCTACTTTACTATACGTAGTAGAGAAAGTAAAAAGGAAAAGTCAGATCCAAAGTTATTATTTAAGTTTAATATCTTTCAAGGATGTCACGAAGACTTTAAAGAAAATTTCTCTACTCTTCAAATGGAAGATTTTTCGAAAATTTTGATTTTCTTGAAAATGGCTCTAAGGATTGTGATCAAAATGACATATGTTTAAAACATTTTTATGACGAATGAAATGTATATTTTGAATTTACTGGCTATAGCCTTGTAGTCCTGATTACTCTGGATGACTTTTGAATAACTCGTAAATCGAAAGAGTTGTTGTAGTGTTTAACGCCCGCTTTTACTACTACGGGACCGCAGGCGGTGACACTGATGATACACGGAATGAAGATGGAGCACCGGTGGAATGAGATGGCGGGGGAAACCGGAGCACCCGGAGAAAACCCGCCCTGACGCCGCTTCGTCCACCACGAATACCACATGCGGGTCCCTGGGATCGAACCCGGGCCTCCTAGGTGGTAAATCGGAAGAGGCAGACAAAATCTTAGTATACAAAAATGTACATCTCGCTAAAACACGATTTGTATCCAAATAAATGTTTTGTAGAGTGAACCATTTCGGAGATATTCCTTGTTATTTGGGCGAGTTTTGCAATACCCACTTTCCTCAAATGGAACGTAGTTAAGTTTTTTATTTCTTGGTCGTGCAAAGACAACAGAATTTCAAAATCTTCATATAGCGACCAGCTTTAAAAGATTTGACTATCGCTCAAAGCCTACTGTATTCCTATATTACCATTGCGTCTACAAGAAGATTAGCAATAAGATCATTTCTGCAAATGTTTATCTCGAAAGTTTCTAAGAATAGGGGGCACAAGAATAGAGAAAGTCATGTGAGTTTAACACATCAGATTTTGCACAATACAATTTAACTTGCTGCATTATTATACCCCATTCAGTATTTTAATAATATGAATGATTCGTTTCTTTTAGTGCTACATTCACATTAAATCACAGGAGCTTTAGAAGGAGAGGAAATTTCTGTTAGCAGTATAACCAATCTGTGCAAACGCAGTGTCAGTCGGTTCCAACAACTAAGTTCGGGTAACGTTAAATGTAGGAGTAAGCTCTTAAGAATCTTCCTGTAGCACATCTACACCTGGCCGGAAATATAATTAATTGCCTCTTTGCCTCCCACCCCCCACCTCCCACGTCTGACTTCCCACGTCACTTCTTGGTTATTGATGGTTCACCATGAAAATGTTTAACACAATGAAGCTGCTATTATTTGAGGTTTCGTTACTCCTTCTGTGGAAATTCCATTATTGTTCGCACACTAAATATTCTAAGGTTTCGCTTTCTCACTGAAGTTCGGAATGTTTCTTTAAGCATCTAAAGAAGCTGTGTTCTTAAGTTTAACAAAGACATAGCTATTGTAACGCCCACCTCAGCGCACAACAAAGGACGTTCGGGGCCAAGCTATCGCACACACATACCAGGCGCGGCGCGTATCAAAGGCGGCCAAGGTCAAGTTGTCCCACAACTCACGTGAGTAAACACTGACAATGAGTGCGGCAGGTCAAAAGGGTTTCCCAGATTATTCGAGAAGCGTCCGGCGTATTTGTAGAAGTTCGAGAAATGCCCGTGTTACGTCATCCTTGCTATATAAGGTGGCGAGGAGACGAGAGGGGTGAGCAGTAACTAGTTTTTAGCAGCGTGTGAATCGTTGTGTCGAAAGAAAGATAGCGACGCAGTTAATTAGTGTTGAGTGACTGTATTTGAGGGTCAACTGTTTGAGAGACAGAGGAAGTGAAGAAAGGTACAAAGGAATACGTCTAGATTACGAGAAAACAGTTGTGAGTTGTAATATCACGAAATGCTGGAGACTGTTTCAACGTCAATAAAAGAGAACTGTGTTATGTATTCAGTTTTGGAACAAAATAAAGTTGAAAAAAAAAAGTAACTGGACTGGACTTTTGTCTGCCTTTTTACACTATGTAGAAAAATTCCTTTTTCAAGTAACTTAAAACTACATCTAGAGTTTTATGACATATTTTACATATATATATATATATATATATATATATATATATATATATATATATATATATATATATATATATATATATATATATATATATATATATATGAGCTGAATACAATGCCTCAGTGAAATCTGGTTAAAAATTTGGAACTTTTTCATTTTATTATACTTATAACTTGTACTTTCATGCTATACAATTGGGGTTTTATTATAAAACAATTAAAAACCCAAACGTCTGTTTAATTGGTTCTGCACAATTTAGGTAAAGTACCGCGTTGAATTTTTAACTCCATTTTCCCGAATTCCCTTTTTCTCAGCATTCTTCACTTTTCAGAATTCACCTTAGACCACAGTTTATAATTTATTAGCTTGAAATTTTCAGGAGAGCTTCAGGAATAATGGATTTAAAACTGTTGTGCAATAGTTAAAATATGAAGTACTCCAGTTGAAATTAATTATTTTTCACGACTCTCATTGTAAAAGCTAAGCAATGCAATAACATGTACACACATTTGTCTCTTAAACTAATTAGAATAAAAATACACCGGCATAAGATTCCTTTACATTTGTGTACTAAGCTCAAAGTAAAAAATTAGCAGCAATTCGATAAATTGTAGGCTCAAACGAGCATTTTATATTATCATATAAAAGGAGATTAATTATGAAGAAAATCTTAACAACAGTTTTAAATAATTCGGTAAAAATTTGTATGGAGTATATAGCGATTGCGACTGCGCGCGTCAAAGGACGCTCGAGGTCAGCTAACTCTCACCACTACGTTGCTAGGCAACGCGCGACAAGGAAAAAGCTATTGCAGATAGTTCGAGAAGCTTCGAGAAAGGTGTATTTCCAGAAAAAGCGACGCTACCTACTTCTCAGATATATAAGCAAGTCGGCACGAGCAGTCAGTGGGTGTTGAGAAAGTTGAAGTGAGAGTGTTGTATCAGTTTACCGCCAGAGTCAGTTTCTTGTTTGAGTTCAGTAGTTCTGTGTGTAAGTGAGTAGTATTTGCTCGAGGTTACCACAGAATAGAACAGCTATAGATGGCAAGACTACGGCAAATTGTAAACTGTGTTAGGGACTGTGTTTTGTGATTCAGTTTTAGAAGAAACAAAATGATATTAAAGGTAACTGGACATATCGTTTTCACCATATGTTTTATCTTCTGAGTATATGACATTTTTGTATTTTCATTATGAATGACCTAAAAAAATATAATTTTTTGGGATAAACATTTCCTTTAGACTTACATCACTCATAGAACGACTGTGAATCATAAATATATGGACATATAAAATGTGTACGAATAAAAAAGTAGCAATACTACGACCGTATGTCGTGGCCTGCCTCTGTAGCGTGGTGGTAGCGTGTCTGCTTCACATCCAAGAGGTCGCGAGTACGGGTCTCGGTTAGGATGAGCTACCCGGATAAGGTCTTTTCCGAGATTTTCCCTTATGCTGAAAAGACGAATGTGGGGTAACTTAACACTCTCTGAACCTCTGGCTCATTTGAGCATCATGTCACCCATTTCATTCATTGTTCGATATGACATTACGTTGGAGGGCGTTAATATATAAAAACGTAGCTGTGTGCCTCGGTTATCACTAGAAGGCGCCGACATACAGGATGATACGCGCAGCGTAAACACAAAGGCACTAGCGTGAGATAATTGGAATCTTCTGAAAGTTCTTCTCCCGCTCCAGAACGTTCTAGAATATTGAGTGGAAAATTCCAGCGGCTAAGCTAGCAGATTCGCGAGTCAGTACTGCTGAGAACATATATTTTAGCGTTGTTTACTTTTGACCAATGAGCAAATATCCCTGTTGTGTATAGTAAGAAAAGGCTACCTGAATGTCAACATGATGGCAGTACCACCAAACTAACGCTATTCCTAAATATCCCGATTAATAATCAAGTTGCTGAGTACGTTTATGATGCGACATAAAAGGCGGTTTCTACAGTCCTTTCTTGACGACAGTTTGGCTAGAGAGAGTGCTGATTCCGGGAGAGAATAGAAATGTCTTGTTTTCGATTCTCTAGCGAGTGCGTAATCCAAAGAAGAGGTTGCTTCGCGCGTATTTTATTACGTGGCTACGTTATGAATAAAAGTGAAGTGAAATGAAAGATCCAACTAGATCACATTAGTGAAGTGACAGTGAGAACTTAGGTAAGTGAGAATAAAAACAGAACAATACAATACAATAAGTATAAATGACACAATATTTCCAGACTGTTGCAAAGAGAACTAGTGGGAAGAATTAATACGAAAGGAAGGCGAATGAAAATTGGATGAAGGGAGTGAAATGTATGAGGAACTAAAAGCTGCATAGGATAGGAAACAATGAAGAGGAAATTAAATAGAATTGGAATTGATTAAACGTAAATTACTTAAAAATAAAATAAATAAAATCTCCTTTCTTCTTGCCACGGAAACTACAAATGTGTGTTATACAATTCAAAAATGGTAATTTAATCTGTCTTTAAATGATATAAGCATGTCCATATGCAAATATTTATTGTCTAGGACAATGTTGTTTGTAATGTTTTATAAACGCATTCCACGGAATTTGCGTATAAAGGGATTTGCGTAATCGAATTTTCTTTTGAAATACAGTGCACTACCATACAAATAAAGTACAATAACCCGATTACTTTAGCTTTGCCAAAGTTCTATTGCAAGGTACAACACGTAACAGGATTTTAGTAGTTAACCCATCGCAGTAAATTACGTTTGTTGTTAATTCCATCGAACTGATAATAATTGAACTGGGCCGGATGGACTGGAAAGATAGAGCAGAACATTTCTTGTTTATTTTATGCCCTGGGAAACAAATGCTGCTTAACTCTTTTGTAAATTACTTACTGTGGTGACAGCTTATCCCCTCTGTTGTTTTAAGTTGATCTGAAATCCGTTCATTTGTTTCAATCGCTCGCTTTTCCATTTACAAGGGAATATTATTTGTGAGTCTTACACACGAAATATAATCACAACTGAAAGATTGCTGTGCTCTTTCAGCAAGAGCCTTAGCGCCCATTTACAATGAAACATACATGAGCATTATATAAGCTTAGAAGCTTGTTTCATGTTGTCTTGGTATACTAGTTCACATTGGCTGACAGTGTAATTATGACCATCAACTTATAAGGTAAACATAAAGGTTTAAGGTGAGAAGGTACTGCCTATCTCGACAATGTTGAATTCATGGACTTTGGGTCCGCATTAAAAAAACTATTGCAGTTATCTAAAATAACATTTCAAGGCTTCTTTTTACAGCCTTTATCTCTAATAATACCAATTATTGTTATTATCATTATCATTATATTATCATTATTATCAAATTAATTCATATTAAGATATGTTTTTAAGTTTTCAACAATTTTGGTCTAAAATTTGGATGAAAATTAACTTTTTTAAATTGTATAAATTTTACAGGAAAATCCTTTCTTGTTTTAATATAATAATAATAATAATAATAATAATAATAATAATAATAATAATAATAATAATAATAATAATAATAATAATAATAATAATAATAATAATAATAATAATAATAATAATAATAATAATAATAATAATAATAATAATAATAATAATAATAATAATAATAATAATAATAATAATAATAATAATAATAATAATAATAATAATAATAATAATAATAATAATAATAATAATAATAATAATGTTTTCGTTTATTCAGGATGAGTAGTTTTTGAATATACAACTACTGCACCAAAACATGTAAAAATGTAAATCTGAGAAAACGGCGTTAAAATTTATACATTTATTATTCACCTTTGGCGCCTCATACAGTTATATGCTGTTCGCTACCAGACACAAGTGAATGCTGAAACTGGCACCAATAGTTAAGAGAAAGCTTGGAAATTCTGTTTCAAAATAAGACTTACTTCAGAAACCTGTGACCACTAGTATAGAAATCATGTTAAGTTTCTAAATGTTTGCAAAACGGGGTGTGACTGATAATATAATTACATATTTTTATCTTACACATTTCAAACCTTAGTAACAAAAATCTGATGTGTTTCACTCACATGACTTTCTCTACTCTTGTACTAATCATTCTTACAAACTCTTATTCCTATATCTTCTTCGTGTTAGTTGAGATAAAAATTTGTACAAATTATCTTACTACTTATTTCCTTGTAGGCGTAAGGGGAATATATGAATACAGTAGGCTTTGAGCGATAATCAAATGTTTTACAGCTTTGAGGTCCCATTCTCTTTGCACGCTTAACATAAAAATGATCAACGATGTTGCATTTCACAAAAGTTTTAAGTTTTCCGAAGCTGACACAAATAACAAGGAATATCTCCGAAATGATTCACTCTAAAAAATTCATTTAGACATAAATTATGTGTTTTAGCGAGATGTACATTTTTGTACAGTAAGAATTAGTCTATCGTTTACAGTTTACGAATTATTCAAAAGTCATCCAGAGTAAACAGGACTACATAGGCTATAGCCAGAAAATTCAAAATATGCAGTTTATTTATCATAAAAATATCTTGAGCATATGGCATTTTAATCAAAATCGTTAGAGCCATTTTTAAGAAAATCAAAATTTTCGAAAAATTTTCTATATAAATAATAGTTTGGGGTGGGGCTACTTTCTTCAAAATGTTCATATAGCATCCTTGAAAGACATTAAACTTAGATACCAACTTTGGTTTTTAACCGACTTTTCCTTTTTGAGCTATGCTGTCCACAGACTGACACACAGAGAGACAGAAAGACACACACTGACAGGCCTTTTCTAAAAATGCTTCTTTTGGATTCAGGGGGCCTCAAAACATATACATACTTCCGGTGAAATCTCGACATCGAATTTTTGGATGGAATACAATACTTCCTTTACTTGCTATACGTAGCAGAGAAAGCAAAAAATGGAGGAAGTGATAATTAAAATTCAGAAGAGGTGATAATCAAATTTGATACATTTTTCGCGAATGAAGGCTGTCATTGGTTGAAATTTGAAATTGTTATGCACATGATTGATTTCAACCAAGTCACATGTGAGTGGAATAGTCGTTATAGGTAAAGGGAAGTGATGAATAAAAAGAAAGAAAAACAAGGCCTCATTTTAATACCAGCAGCATCGAAATCCGTCTAGAAATAACAAATCTGTAAATATATTTTGTAAGAAATAGCTGAAGCAACGCAAATTAGCTTGAGTGCGTCTGATTTTAGTTGGCAGGCAACTTGATAACGGGTAAGCAGTATTTTCCCTCTTGCTCGCACGCAGTGTTGTGACGAATATTTCAGGGAGAAGGTGGAAAGAGATTTACTCCAGGAATCTGATCACTTGATGAAGCATTGTCATCCTGCGCCTAATTTATCTTCTTCTTCTTCTTCTTGTTCTTGTTCTTCTTCTTCTTCCTCGCTTCTGAGTCAAAGTTAATCACAAATTGTTCCAGAACTTCGTCTACCAAGCCATGTTTTTCCCGATAAATGTTTTTAAACTTTCTTAACATGCTCAAAAACTCTTAACAAATTCTCAATAGTAACTTTTAAAGCGGCATTATGAAATAAATGTCCAACATCAGATGGTTTGCAACATTCCCCTCTATCTGTGCCCATGTTAGTCCGATAATATTACGGTATCATACTCTTTCACAAACGATTCTTACAAACGCTTATTCTTCTATCTGCTTCTTGTTAATACAGAAAAACCTTCATTACTTATTCACACCTTTACGGCTTAGGTAGAAGTATACAAAAAGCTAGAACGATAGCCAGTCGCTTTCTATGTGTTGACTGAAAATTTGGATCTCCTTGTATGAGCGCGAAAGAAAGGAAGAAGAAAGAATATTAATTTGTAGTTGATAGAAGTATAAGTATTTGACAATGCGAACTAATGACAAAGTATAGCTGGGAAATGATTAACGCCACAAAAAATTATTTGTATAAATTTCACCCTTTGACAAAGTCTACATTTTTGTGCGATATTTTTCTTCTATTTTTACGGTTTACTAATTATAGTGTGTAATAAGCCACAAGTTTAGTGAACATGGGTTCTAGTGTCGCTACAATGGTACGTACAGGGCTGCAGGCGTCTGCTGATGCGCGAACATAATCGACGGCTACGCGGTACCGGTTACGTCATTCATTCTCCGTGTCCAACTAATCTTATCGCATATGACAGCACGCGGTACCGTGCTCTAATAATGATACAAGTCACACAGGGTAAAGAGAACCCCAGGCTATTCCCAGAAAATTCAACAGATACATTTTATTAGTCACGAAAATATCTTAAATGTATGTTAATTTAATAAGACTCCTTACAGTTATTTTTATGGAAATTAAAACGTTCGAAAATTTTCCCATATCAATTACAGTTTGGGTGATTGAATTTTTTTTGAATACCTGGTTATCAAGTTTTGTATTTAACATACTTTTCCTTTTTGATTTATTCTGTTCACACACACACACACACACACACACACACACACACACACACACACACACACACACACACACAAATACGCACACACACGAAACTTTTTCTAAGCATGCCTTTTTGGGATTCGGGTGCCTCAAAAATGCATTTCCGGTAAAATTTCGACATCCAATTATGGGATGGAATATTTATATAGAATTTTCGAGTAGATTATGGAACTTCCTCTACAACAGGTAAGTGGCAGAGAAAGTAAAAAGTGACTCCTTTCACCCACCGCAAATGCTGCCATTCTGCTTCATGACACAGAAGACATAACCGCAGTAGCTTTGTCGCATAGACATGCCAACTTGGTTAATTTAACGCTTCGCCATAAAGGACTTTCTAACTCCCGTTAAAGCATGTTCACAAGGGTACATTCACAATTATAAAGGGATATCTACCGGAAAGTAGCACAAAGAAAACAAGAAAAAGAGGTGAGGAGACTGCGCTATTAAAAATAGAGGCCATATGTTGTTTTAATCAGCACACTCAAGTGCAGCGTCACGTTCATGGTTCGGCTTAAAAGACACAGAGGAATGGTCTCTTCTAGAGCAGCGAACTGTGAATTACAAAAGAGTGGTTCGTAGCTGTCGCCTGACTACGGTCGATGTTTCATGTGCAACCTCTGTCAGCCATTTAGAGGGATTACACACACCATACGCTTCGTTGGAGGTTTAGATTTTGAGGTCCTGGAATTCGTTTCATTAGCTGCGCTTAATAACAATGTCTAATATATTTGAAGTATAAAAAACAAGTGTTGCACTAACATGAGTTTCTCTGCTCATCTGGTAATAATAGCTATTGTTACAAACGCCTTTTCTTCTAAGAATTTCACGTTAATCGTTAAAAAAACATTTATAGAAACATACTACCGTTATTTATTTGACGGTCTGTTCTGTGGCCCTTTGAATGTACCTAGGCCTACCGCCCAGCCACTGGATCCCTCACTACGGGCGTCATGAGCGGGGTCCAGTGGTGTAGAGTGGGACGTGGTCGGCGGCCTGAGCCCTCTCGGCCAGTATATGCGGTATTCGTAACCAGAGTTGATACAGAGGAACCAGGAGGGGTGAACAGCTCGAAGCTTTGCCTGAGAGCGAGAAGTGGATTTTTGTTCTTTAACGACGATGTCAATTGCTAAGAGCATATCAGTGTCGCCGGTGTGCCGAAATTTCGTCCCGCAGGAGTTTACATGCCAGTAAATCTACTGACATGGAGCTGTCGTTTTCAAGCTCACTTAAACCAATCGGTCTTTCCGAATTTGAACCCGCGACCTTGGGATCAGTAGGGCAGAGTCTAACCAACTGAGCCACCCAGACCGACGTACAAGATACGAATTACACATCCCACATGTTGACGCCTTCATGTTTGCATGGATTTTGTTACGGCATTTTATAATGTGTAATCCATAATGTTAGACAATAGCAGTAGCTGCAGGAATGAGTTTATTCCTGTAAGTGAAGTGGAAAATATTCTAAGACTTCTTCTCTTTTATCACGCGCTGCACACGCCAGTCGAAGCCTCCTCAATTCCTCTGCCACTCGCTCTCTTACAAGCAGAACAAAGTTCACGCACGCCACTGACTGGCGTCCGATTATCCCGGTAATTTCTGCAACTCTTTTAACGCACGAAGGGTTATCTACTTACCCGAATGCCGGCTGGAGTGGGCCACCTGGTATAGTTACTTAAACGAGAGCTAATTTTTCTGTACATTAACACTTTGTCTGAAGCACTCCAGAATTGAGGACACTTCAGAGTTATTGGCAGGGAATTCAAGATATAAATTTAACTTGTTATGAAGATATCTTAAACATACATATAGTATTTTAAAAATAATCATTATAGTCATTTTTGAGGCAGTTAAAATTGCCGAATGTTTTCCAAGTGGATTTTCTTGAAAATATTCGTGTCCAGCACTTTGAAGGTACTTAACTTAAATACCATATTTTCGTTTTTGAGTTATACTGTTCTCAAACACACATACACACACTTGTGCCAGCGCAGGCCTTTATGTAAACCAGTTTTTTTTTTATTCAGAAAATCTCAAAACGTGCATTTTTGGTGAAATCTCGGTATGCAATTTTTGGTTGGAATACTATACTTGCTCTACTCACTGTTGGTAAGTAGTAGAGAAAGCAAATATTAGTTTATTCGCAAACACACAATTTCCCTTCACGTCTTGTTTTCTGCATTGTGTGTATACACAAGTGTACACCTTGATAAAGCTTCTCCGAGTGTAAGCAAACATGAATAGCTGAGCTGAATGCAATCCGCACTCGTTTGTTAATTTCATACATTCATTCGCATATTATAAGACCTGCTCGATTAAACTGCGAGTGCTTAGAACATAATGCATAATAGCATTTCACTCACACACAAGTTCTATACATACGTTTCACATCACAACAGCCAGCTGCTGTATCAGTAGTAAATATCCAGAATATTCTAGTGCAGTGTCCACCAAATTGAATGATGTGATATCAGCCAGCAATTTTATACTTGCTTCCTAAATCAGATAGATACTCTAGTTCTCTGTAAAATCTGTCGTAGAGGTTCTTGAAGAGAATGTCCTAATCATTCTCCTACTTCATGAAGTTTCTCCCCATTAAGCACTACCGCTTTACCTTGTGCCTCTTATCTAGATTTAAACTCGTTTCCCTAAAGGCACTCATAAGGCTATCTGATTTAAGAACGCATGCCTGTGAATTTTTCAAAAATATGTCAGAGTGAGTGAGTGTAATTTAGGGCCAGTTGACAACTAGATCATTTGGGTCCGAAGTCTAAAACTTAAACGCCGGAAAAGCTGACTTATTGATAGGGTTAAAAATTAAAATACAATGAAAAGCGAAAAAGTTAAAAAATGAGGCTAAAACCGTGAAGAGTAAGGTAAAACGGTATAATGGTAAAATTAGAATATTACATCCTAAACGTATAAAAGCTCCGAAAAATAAAATGAATGAAACTTACGTCGCGCAATGTAAAAGTACGACAAACGCATTTTAAAAGATTAAAGAGCTCGGACAAAATTAAAAGACAAATTAAACTTGATTAGCAAACCCAATATTGTTGACGAACCACACAGTCTTCTGTAGTACTACTGGGTCGTTGCCTATAAATGAGCGCAAATTAAAGCCCAGACCAAGCGACTGGCGCTCACGAGCGTATCGCGGACAACAAGCAAAACCTGCGACTGCAACATGATGAAATCGGATATGAATAATACATACTAAGTAGTCTCTGTACTATACCCTTAGCTCGTGGCATTATTGTAGCACAAAATCATGAACACTAAATTCACTTCCAAGCTCGACACAAGATTCGATGAGATCCTTCTTGAACGGATTGCCCTCCTCTGTATTGGAATTACACCCACAAGAACTCAGAAGCCCATGCCTGAAATCGCTAGCCTGTAGGAGCAAGCTTTGGTTCACAACCTATCAAGTACAGGTGATCAGATCACCCAATGTCTGGATTGGCGGTGAGGATCTAAAAATGTAGTGATAAGAAGCTCTCGGTCAGGCTGGTCAACCTGTGGTTTGAACCCGGTATCTCCCGAAAGCGAGTCGCTCAGGCTTTCGCTCTGCCACCTCACTGGATACTCCATGCGATTGAGGAGCGGAAACACGTAAACCAGATCGCAAAGTGCACCACTTTGCGACTTTGGCGACTACTCAAGTGTAAAGTGTAATTTTCCCCTTTATATCAGTCAATTAAGCTATACGTCCACGTTTTCTATGTGTATTAAAACGAACTCTGTATTGCAGTACAGTAATAACCTATTTTGTTGCGTTTCAGTATTTCATGTATTTAAATAAAATTGTGCCAGATAGTTTGAAAGTTCCTTAATACTTTGTCACCTCATGAAGAAACTATTAAGGCAAGTCAAGGCCAAGCGCACTATCACTAATCCTTTCTCCTTTATTCATAGGAAACACCATAGGATCGGTACAATATAGTTGGTGGCATGATGGCTCCACCTAGCCGTTTCTCTGAGACCTCGGGACCTACTTGGGAGCTACTATTTTATCCATCAGATAGCTCCTCAGTTGATCCACAGGGAGAAAGTTTTGCCTCGTACTAGGCTTTTCAATGGAAGCCATTGATTGCAGAGTGGTACTAGGAATCCAACCAGAATCCTTCAACACAGAAGGCAGATCCTCCATGGTGACGATATGTTGGTTCTTCATGGTTTTTCTAAGATGTTATTATATAGGTTATCAACTTATCAGCAAAGTCTATAATATTTCTTGTACTCTTGATTTCCCCATAAAATCTCGACATAATTGTGTCAGACATTCAAGATGCAAGTGTATAAAACTACGGCAAATGTAAACTAGCGTGTACCTCTTTGCATACTTTGCAGAAACAAAGCTAAAATACGACTGTGCGGGAATATACAGCATTCCACTGAACACATCGGAGTTAATTCTCACCAGAGAAGTGAGTCTTCCCACAGGCATGTAGGTGTTTCATCTCTCATATCATCTAGTAGTGCAGTAGGTGGAATATTAACACAGATGGAATTTCCCAACAGTAATTACTTCATTCACTGACTGGAACACACAAGGATTACACTCTAAGCACACGACTGAACAATAGAATAAACTAATGAGATACAACAGCATGTGGCCTCACTAAACACTGAAAAACACATTCAGCACTCCCGGCAATAGTGCATCGGTGAATAGAAAAGGCATTTGATAAAACATGGAATGTAGCTGCATTTCATGTCAATTTCTTTTGACCATCAAGCTGTGTGCTATAGTTCAGGAAAAGATAAAGAAAATACTATACAAGTGACCAGAAATAACAGATATTTGATGTACATTTACATACCTATAATCGCTCCACCGTTAGATCCGCACTTGATGTAAACACAAGCCATCAACAACGAACTCGCAATACGCCGAAACCAAAGCACACCATAAAATATAGTACCTTAAATATCGGCGATTATCTGTGAGTTTTCAAGATGTACGATAACCCTGGTAAAGACTACATAAATGTAACGTGATATTTCTAAAATTCCTGAGTAAATATCGTTCTGTTGCAACATAAATACGAGGTATGAGTCCACGTGGTGTTTGTTTTGTGTTAGTCGCAGGTAATAACATCAGGTTATCGCGGAGTGATACAAGGGGCGGATCTAAGGCTGGATGGAGTATAGTGCACAAGCCCAAATTATTCAGAAATTCCGGTTCACGTAAAGAAAGAAAGGAGGCAAGGAAGCAAGGAAGGAAGGAAGCAAGAAAGAAAGAAAGAAAGAAAGAAGGAAGGAAGGAAGCAAGAAAGAAAGAAAGAAAGAAAGAAAGAAAGAAAGAAAGAAAGAAAGAACGAACGAAAGAAAGGGTGGGAGGGAGGACGGGAGAAAGGGAGGATGGGTAGAAGGGAGGAAGGAAAGAAGGTAGAAAGAAAGAAAGAAAGAAAGAAAGAAAGAAGGAAAGAAAGAAAGAAAAAGAAGAAAGAAAAAGAGTTAATAGAACACTTCATCAGTAGAACCTAGCAAATTCGCTAAAATTATAGTTAAAACATCTGTTTTGGTACAGAAAGGGAAATTACCTTGTAAAATAACCCAATTATATGGACCTTCCTCAAGGATTCACCTTTATTTTCTCAAAAGCGTCTTTTTGGTGGAATTTAAAATAGAATTTATGTTGTTTAACGGCGCTGCTAATTGCCAGGATCACATCAGCTTCGCTGGTGTGCCGGAATTTCGTCCCGAGCTGTCGTTTTTAAAACCATCGGTCTGGGAAGGATTTGAACCCGCGACCTTGGAGTCAGTAAGCCAGCGTCTAACAACGAGCACAACTCAGTGAATGATTTGGTGCAGCATCTCACTGAGACAATTCTTTCTGCTGCTGAGCAATCTATTCCGCGGTTCTCGTCGACTTCGCGTCCCTTGGTGGACGGATGAATGTCGGAATGCCATTCGTGCTCGAAGGTGTGCTCTTAGGGCTTACCAACATCATCCTACGTTGGATAACCTAATACAATACAAGAAAATGCGCGGACGACAAAACAGCGGTTGATAGAGTTTTTAAGTTTTTAGCGCAGTGCAACGTGAAATTGAGGATTTGAAATTCTGGATGCGTAATTTTTATACTCGTTCGACATATTTATAACTTTGTTTTAATTTTGGTTTTTGCCACTGTTTTGTAGATTTATATATTTTCCTTTTGAGTAGTAATTTTATTTTTTATTGAAGGTTATATCTGGCTACTGCCATGAACTGTTTTTAACGGCGCTGATCACTAAGCTGAGCTCCCTTAAACCTACAATAAATAAATCTGACCAACTGAGTCATCATGGCTCTATAACTGTGTCAAGTCTACAGTAGTTGACAAAGGACAGTGAAATTAAGCTCTCAGTGGGAGAAGACTGATAAAAGTGTACCTAATTTATGAAGAAACCAAATTTCGAGAAAATGGGAAGAAGGAAAAGATACAATGAATGTGTTATGTGCCACAATTTTTATATCAACAATTTAAAAGGCCAAATTGGCTAGTAAGTCAATGACATATATCAATTTATGGTTTTAATATTTCTATTTTTTATCACATTGAAAATCAAATTTTTGATCTTAGCTTCCCAGTGAACTTTATTAGGTCCCAAATTTGTAAACGTGTTGCCAAAGGTGTAGTTTTACTTTCTTAGCCAAAAATTAATGAATATCACTACATAGCTTTTAAAGCTCAAGAAAAGTTTGCTGGTCTGTGAACAAGTCCAAAAGGAAAAGGAAAAAACGGCAAGAAAGTAACAGCTCTCCTTTTTTCTTAAAAGAAAAATGAAGCCCATAAAAGTTAAGCTTCGGCGTACGGAAGTAGCAGCTGAGAAGCCTAATGTGCCCTATCTCAATCTCCTTCAACATACTTTCAAAGAATGAACCCAGCTTGTTCACAATGTGTTAAAAGACAACCATCCATTGACTCAATACTTCTGTGTCTACTTCGTGAAAACTCTTGACCCTAATGATTGAGCAAGTCCATTTTCTGATTGAGAGGCTGTACTGAAGTTTTGATAAATGGAGAAAAACATCAGCTGAATGCCTGCTTGGAATGGAAAAAGATCTTGGAAACTTTCTCTTTGCGAGTTTTTATAATACAGGCAGGAGACTAACCGTTCCTAAAGTCTATTAAAGATTACTGACTTTAGTTTTCCACACTAGCGAACGTTTGGTCGTTAAAATAAAAAAGAAAACGAAGTTCATCTCATATTAATATAACATTTAAATTTTATTTTTGAGATCAATAGACATTGAATGCACGAGTGACACTTTAATCAAAATCCTTAGAGCCGTTAGGATCGATTTTGACGAAATAAATTTCTTCCATGCAAAGTGTGGTATGGGCTGGGAGGACTTATTGAAAATATTGGGATCCTCGGAAGATACCTAATTAAAATATAAAGTTTTGTAGTTCTGACTTACGTTTTTAAGTGCTGTTTCCAGACACACCGTCACGGAGCTCTTTCTAAGAATCTGATGTGTTGCACTCATAGGACTTTCTCTACTCTTTTACAAACTATTATATAACAAATATAATATAACAAATATAATATAAGCAATATATTCTTCTATATACTTCATGTTAATCAAGATAAACATTTATAGAAATTATCTTGTTGCTAAATTTTCTTGTCGGTCCAGTGGTAATGTGGGAATACAGTAGGTTAGGGCGCTGATGACCCACAAATTATCATCATCATCATCATCGAATACAGTAGGCCAAAACGATCGACTATTAAAAAAGCGGATTGCTATGCGATGGTTCCATGCTTCTTGGATGACCATAATAGAAAAGAAACGACTTTCCTCTTGAAAAAAGCGTAAGTATTTGATAGTTCAAACTAATAGCAAAGAATAACTCAGAACTAGTTCCAATAGGAGTGCAAACAGTATTTGATACTATATGGTGTGTGCTTTAACGAATCTACATTTCTTTTTGAGACCCGTAAACCAACGACAGGTGTGGTCCTCCAGACATTCTGGGGGTTGTGAGAGAGCGACGTGACCGCCAAAACATAAAAATATGGTGCTCTCTAAAAAGCGGTTACTATTACTGCTATTGCTCTCTTCAATATCATCAGTGAAAAATATTGGAGAGCAAGAGGATTAATGACTTCATTGTCAGAAATCCAGCATTAGCTAACAACATTTCTTTTTGCGTTCTGAGATTTTTCTCATCTCTTAGAGTTTATCAATTATGCAAAGGTCGTTCAGAATGGAGAACACTTCATAGGCTGTTGTCAGAAAATTTAAGATGTACATTTCATTTGTCAACAAAATACTTTAAACACCGAAGTAGTTATTTGAATGGTAACTGAAAATAATTGTAACCATAGCCAAACGGTAGAAGTTAGAAATCCTATGGAAGGATAAAGACAATTCACACAATTGTATATTTATTATATATTGTAAATTTTAGTCACCAATTTATTATTGTTGAAAAAACTCATTTATGCAATGGTCTTTGCTTTGACCAATTAGTTATCGCAAAATATGTGTAACTGAATTGCATTTGCTACTATAGAAAATAAGATAATTGAATGACGTTGATAATAGTTAAAACTCTGATTTAAAATAAGACTTATTGCAAATGAAATTACTTCACAATAAAGTTATAATAAAAACATATAAATGTGTAACAAAAATTACAATTAAAGCATCATGTTTCATATGTATGCAAATATAAACATTTCATTCGCAAGAAATGTCATTTATTCTATGCATACATTTATTTTTAAATTGATTGGCAATTCGATATTATTCATACAGCCGTTGACAACTACAGTAATAAATAATGATTCCATGTTGATCTACAAAGAATGCTTGCATGTACTCTTCAAACATTGTAGTGCATTAATGTTGGAAGTTTGATATTTGAACACTGACATTTATTTTAGCAGGTTTAAGATGTTTATCACTGCAGCGTATACATCCACATTTTGCTGACCAACATCTAAATTTACTATCTGATCCTGGAGATGTATTAACATTTGTTCTTGCATGCAAAGAATGTGTGATCCACTCGTCTGCTTTCTTTAATATTGATTCTAGATGTTAAGCGAGGCAACCATGATTGAGGTTTAAGCGGGCTTATAATACTCCACTTATCATTCTGGTTTATTTTGTATATTGATATCACTGTTTTTCTAGTACATCTGGATTTAATGAAACGCAATGTTTGCCTTTAATTCGCGCTGACTTTTTCCACCATTTGTTCCAGGCACTTTTAACTTTACTTTCAACCAAGTGCCTCAAATCTATTGAAACTATGTAAGGAGGGGGTTTAAGGGCGCTCAACTTCGTGGTGATCAGCGCCCTTAAACAACAGTTCATGGCAATAGCCAGATATAAACTTTAATAAAAATAAAATTATTACTAAAGAAAGAAAATATATAAATATACAAAACAGTGACAAAAGCAAAAATTGAAACAAAGGTATAAATATGTCAACAGAGTATAAAAATAAGATATATAAAGCTTTATAACCTCAAACTCATGTTGTACTCCGCTGAAAGCCTAAAAACTCTTTCGACCGTATGTTGTCGACCGACATGACCTCTGCAAATCTGGCAGGCAGCTTCACAGAGTCTCCAAGGTGAGCTAGAGAGGAACACCGCGTCTAATCTTCTCAGCACAGATGGTCGTGCTGACGAATAAACTATACACCCACAGTCTAGTTTGGATTGGATCAGTGCGAGATACATTTGCAACTAAATAGTCCGCTCCGCTCCACTCCCAACGATTTTCCATTTAGTACTCGTATGATATTGTGTGAACGGTCACATCGTACTCTTAACTATGCAATATGCGATGACCAACTAAGCTTCCTGTCCAAGATCAAACCCAGGAAACGCGTCTCATTTGCGAAGGGAAATAAATCTTGACCGAAACGGAACGAAGGTGGTAATCGTCTCCTAGGGCACCAGAAATTAACGTAGATTGACTTCTCAGTTGAGAACGTGCATCTCAACACGTATACAGGATAACTTGCTAGCACATTCCCTTTCAGTATCTTAGCTGCCTGGGTAGCTGAATGTGCTTCAACCAGGAGTGTGCCATTGCGAGATCTAGTGCATGACTTTACTGATCCAGAAATGTTATCCAAACCCTTTTGAACAGAAAATGGGCTCAGCGAAATGTTCCTCAGATCGGACTATCACTAAGTAGCGAGGACCACAAGACTCGACTACTTCTTTTCCACTTGCTTTGCTGTTTTTGTTTGGTGTTTTTGTATTCGCCATGGCGAGTTAATCCTCCACCATTGCAAATGTCTCCTGGGCGCTACCCCGACTTAGGTGAGAGTCCTGGCCTGGTCCTTACCCTAGAGTCTTATCTCCCAATGTATAGACAGAGGGACCAAATCGCCTTCAGGAGTGCATCAGCTCATGCAATGACCCCTCCCGGGGACTGACCTTTATCAGCGGATACGAACACAGATCCTACATGATAACCAGTGACTGGGAATTACGCGATCACTCCTTGCGTCTCCCCATCCATCTACATCCCGCGCGTAGGTAATGCATCAGACTGCTCAGGGAGGTATCAGGTTGGAGTTCGTTTTTGAGGTTAAACCAAAAGTGGACCAAACTTGACTGGGCCTTTAGCATATGCGCTCTCACCCCTTAGAGGAACCCAATCGAGAATATGACTCGGGAACCCGGGTACGCCAAATCCGTACCTACCGCAGTAGGTCGCTTGGGGAACTATGTAAGGATACAATTACCCAGATATATTTGCAGATTTTGCTAAATTGTTCACAATTGCATTTCCATTGTTACCTAAATGGGCTTTAACCCGAACTAATTTGTTGTTCCCCCTTCCATTTAATTGCTGTATTATATTTGTATGACAAATAAAAGAGGGTGATTACTCTTGTGATTTAGTCTAGGAATACGTTGTCTCCGATGGGCTGAGCATATACTAAAGCTTTAAGTATTGCATACAGCTCTGCGGTAAAGATAATAAGGGGACAGTTCTAATAAATGCTTTGTATCACTTTTTGCGTCAATATACGTGCAGCCAACATTTTCCTTATTTAGAACCATCAGTGAAATGTAAGTAGCATTAGGACGTTTCAAATTGAATTAATTTAGAATATATGTGTTCTCAATTGAAAGTACTGTAGTAGAAATATTGAGTTGCAGTGAGGACTGAAGACAAGGATAACAAAGAGCTAAACCCCTAGTGTCACAGCCCAGGAAGGATCTTGGCTTGCCGCCCAGCCGCTGAGTCCCCCACCTCTGCCCACTACAGACGTCATTGATGGCGTACAGTATTAGAGGGTGGGACGTGGTCAGTGCCCCGAGCCCTCCCGGCCATTCATGCGGCCTTCGCGACCTGGGACCACGACTTCTCCATAAAGTGGTTCCGCAATTGGTCCCCCGGGACCCAACGAGGCTGAGTGGATCCCGTACTAGACCTCCCAGTAGGGGAAAAACCTCCATGCTAGTACCGGTGATCGAACCCGGGTCCTCAACGCCAGAGGCAAGCACGCTACCAACTGCACTTCGGAGGCGTTCTGAAGGCAAGGATACTGAGAATTAAAACAAGTTGATGGTTTTATAACCAACAAAAATGAGTTCTTGTAGTGGCTGAAGTTAGTGAAGAGATTAATCAAGGGGTAGTTAAGTAGTAATTGTTTGTGAGGCAAAATACAGCTAAACAGCATATTCTCTTTAAAACGTAGCTCTTTGGATTTGCTGATTGTTTTATAACACATTTATCTCATAAAGCCTGGATTCGAATATTTACGGGAGGCTCTCTTGTTTCCACTAATAGCGTTTACTGCAGCTGATTGCATTGCGCCAATGCAAAAGCATTGAGCTTTATCCTGAATCTTGTCGAGTTGCACAGTAACATTTTAGTAGCAGATCCATAACACATCATACATAATCGAAGTGTGATTTTATTATAAGGCGATACAAAGCCATAGCAATTGCAGGATCAGTCCCCACGAGCAGCCATTAAAGGTTTTATTAAGCTTACTCCTCTCTCAAATTGTTAACCACAGATTTAATACGAGCATTACAGGTCAGTTTGTTATCCATACACAGACCTAAGCATTACACCATGCTTTTGTGAGGTTCTGTATATGAACCCAGTAACAGTGATTCAAGGTTTGAAATTCTGCGTCTTGTATATGAAACTGGAGAATACATGTGGAAAAATTTTAAGCGCATTATTTGAAGCTGTAAAATTTGAACGGTGAGTTTTGGAGCTTAGATTTGGACTCTCAAAAACTTCCCAGAACAACAAAAACAGAGATCATCATATGATAAGGTCTTTATGTCTTATGGTTAACCTTTTTTTACTTTCTCTAGTAATAAGTATAAGTGTAGGAAGTATTGTATTACACCCAAAAATTCAATGTGGAGATTTCACCGGAAATATGTTTTGAGACCTCCTGGAAAAAAAAAAAAAAAAGCATTTTTAGAAAAGCGTCAGTGTGTGTCTGTCAGTCTGGACAGCATAACTCAAAAACGAAAAGTCGGTTAAAAACCAAACTGTATATTTAAGTTTAATGTCTTTCAAGGATGCGACGCGAAGATTTTGAAGAAAACGGCCCCTCCGTAAACTACCCTTTACATAGAACATTTTGATTTTCTTGAAAATGGCTCTAACCATTTTGATTAAAATGCCATAGGTTTGAGATATTTTTATGGCGCATGAAATGTATATCTTGAATTTTCTGGCTATAGCCTATGTAGTTCTATTTGCCCTGGTTGACTTTTGCATAACTGGTAAATCGTAAGAGATAGACCAAATCTTACTTTAGTTGCTAAAATACACGCCCGCCTCGGTAGCGTGATGGTTAGCGTGTGTGCCTCACGTTCAAGAGGTCGCGAGTTCGAATCTCGCTTAGGGTAAGTTATCCGGGTAAGGTTTTTTCCGAAGTTTTACCTTATCCTGAGAACACGAATGTCGGGTAACTTAAAGCTCCATGGACTTGGGGCTCATTTGAGCATCATTTCACCCATTTCATTCATTCACCGTCCGATAAAAAACCGCCACCGCCACCGCCACCACACTACCAATATGTTTGCTGAAGGTATCCCATTATTACTGAACTGCTTGTATTCGCTTACGTGAGTGTTTATCACGAGTGACTCATATACAGGAGAGGAACCGACCGTCCTAACGCCTTCTGATTCCTCCTATTCATACAGGCAATCACGCGCTAGGTAGACTCACAACTAGTTATTCTATGATTACATGCTATAGAGAAGGCATGCTATTGAATTTTCAACTTTGACGCATTTCCCACATAATTATAATACTCTATGGTTACATTTGGTGGCATTCCATTCGTCCAGTTGGAATCAATACCAGCCGCTATTTCTAAATTTTTTCCTAATGTAAAGATATTGCAGCTAATAGTTTGGTGACATAAACGTTATCTTGTGGGTACGTGAATCGTTGAATTTAAAATACATTATCCTTGCTTGCGCGGACGCCATTGTGTTGCATGTAGAAGTTTATTTGGAATTGTGTTAGTGCTTACATAAGTGTTCCTTTGTAACTGTTCGCGTAAATACGCAAACATATTTAGCACCGGGAAGTTATTTAACCCAGCTGGATTGTTCCATAACAAGAGGATTTTGACCATAAACAGTTGTAAAGCAGAGGAACAGGTGAACTTCTAAAATTTTCTGGATTAAGTCGCAGAATTCACTAGTTGGCTTGAAACTGCATAGTTATTCATATAGTAACGTTGAAGGAACTTAGTTTAGTGTAAAGCAGGGTTTAATCTAGAAAATAAAACAATGTCGCAAAGATGCACAAATCAAAATTTACATTTGTGCAAAATATAAGTTTGTGCAAAATTCTGTAAGTAGAAAATTCTACAAACTATACTGCTAATGAGGGCTAGATATAAAGGATTATTTTATAATCATTTGATTTGGTGTATATATTAAAACACTATTTTGAACTGTTGGGTTCTCACGTTTGTTGTGAATGTTAATACTACAGCTTACCTGATGATGTCAAACAGTTCTTTTTTATTTCGTGTTCTCACACAAACTACACAAAAATAATTGAATAATTCCAAAATACTGCATTTTGCACCACTTATTCAACACTTACCACTTTTCCACTAATTGTTTATTTGGTATGCCTATTTTAATATTAGGTTTTGTTTCTTTTGTATGTTCACTTTTAGCTCCATTGGGACTTAGCCCTCATTTCTTCCCTAAAAAAAATTTACCCATTACTTCTTAAAAAGCACACACATACATAGTGCACGTATTTTGAACCACGTGGAAAAGATCAGCAATGAGCTCCACTAACTGGGTGGGAAAGCGGCATATCATTCGTTTCTGTGTCAGACTGCTGTCACACTTTTGTGAATGCTGTTCGCGCATTCTTCGACATCGAGTAGCAAAAAGCACGGTTATCTATTTAAAAGGGATCCTGCTCCTCTTTGTCCGCTATGCGACAACCTTTTGTCAGTGCGTCACGTGCTGCTAGTGTTCCTCTCTAGCGCACCTTTAACACTCTCTGCAGCTGCTTGCCAGGCTTGCAGAGGTCTTGGCGGACGACAAAATAGCAATAATAGAGTTTTTAGGTTTTCAGCATGAATGCAACATGTTTTTGAGCATTTAAAGCTTTATAAACCAAATTTTTATACTCTTTTGACATATTTATAGTTTTATTTCAATTTTGGCTTTTGCTACTGTTTTGTATATTTATATATTTTCTTTCCTTAGCAGTAATTTTATTTTTTATTGACATTTATATCTGGCTATTGCCATGAACTGCTTTTTAAGGGCGCTGATGACCAGGAAGTTGAGCGCCCTTAAACCTACAACACCACACCACCCTCAGAAGTTTGGTGAACATTTGTGTACAAGCAAAGTGCATTAAATTTATAACATGAGCTTAACACCATGTCTCCAATTTATCGGAAACTGGTTTATGTGCTGACCTGCAAAGGGCGAACTGACCTTAACGGCGTCGCACTCCGAGCGATCCATCACTTGAAGAATGAGGGCAGCCAGCATGTTGAATCCCTGGCAATATCCTACTGCCTTGTTCCATCGGGCGAAGGCTAGCAATACCCGCTTGAGAAGGGCTTGATTTTCTTCTGCTGCAGCACCACAAAACAGCGAGCAGCCCGTCCGATGTAAATCCTGAACACAACACAAACAGATGCAAATAATTCGTTATGCTACTTTTATGATATATAACTACTTTTATAATATATATATTATATATATTATTTATGATATATGATATATTTGTGTTGAACTAATACATATTTGAATATGACGGGCTTTCAGCCCAGGTTTTTAGACCGTCATACCTACCCACTGTGGACTGAGTGGTAATGAGAAAGCTGATTTTCTTGCAAAAAAGGGTACCAGCGGTGTACAAAAATCTATAGTTAATCTACCATTTTATGCAGCTAAAAGATTAGTCAACTCTGAATTCAAAAAAATTATTGCAAAATATTACTATGAAAAATCAAAGACTAAAAGATGGGAACTATCAAACATTTAAACAGTAATTCCTGAGTATCCTCGAAAAACAGCAGTTGCAACCTTCAGGTTGATTACAGGACATGATTGTCTGGCAAAACATTTAAACAGAATTGGGATATATTCTTCACCACTCTGTCCTCTATGTGATCTGCAAGAGGAAATGGATCGAGACCAACTTCAAATATGCCCGGCCACTTCTAGTGCCCCATCCATCAGTGAAAAATATTGGAGAGCAAGAGGATTAATGACTTCATTGTCAGAAATCCAGCATTAGCTAACAACAACCTACCCAACATAATGCTTACAATCTTAGTCTACTAAATCTACTGATATTTTCTAAAATATTATCTCATCTATTGGATGTCAGCAGCTGTTTCTAACTGGAAAAGAGCTAGAATTTGCACATAATTATTTCTACATACATTTTGTACTTTCTACAGCTATCTAACGCATTACTAACTAATAAAAATGTACATTATAATTCTCTTTGAACAACCCAGTTCCATTGTTTAACTTTACTTAAAAAGTGACCTAAGCTCCTGGCCTCCTATCTAAAAATCACCTTTACTGCCGTTGTCCTATCCACCTTCCTCTATTTCTGCTCTCCAAAGAGTCTTTCCTCCATAAATGCTCTCCTTGGCATTAAAAACCATTTGCTTCATATCCTCCTTCCCTTCAAAATGGGACACTGACTCTGAGGGATATCCTTTCTTAATCCTCTCAGCCTCCAAACACCAGTTCTTAGGCATACTATTGTCTCGCTTTGTTGATTATCTATCTCATCAACATGTCTACCTTTTTCACATTTTCTTCATTGATATATCATCATTATCATCAATCATTTTCGGCGCTACGGTCCATTGAGAAGCAGGGGCCTTGCCGACTGCTTCTTTCCTCCATTTCATGGATAATCTACCAAATATCTTTTTTCCATTATTTCACCAAAATATCTTTGGATCTCTATATGTTAATTTTTTTCTCACCATTTTCCAAAATTTATTATGAATATCCCCCCCCCCTCCACTCCAGTATTCCCCTATCCAATTCACTTCGAGATTCTTTCGGATGTTATTCGTCCACCCCTGAGACTCTTTTTGTGGTATTCTACACACTGCCTTAAATTATTATCTAAATTCAGAATCCTAAACCAATATTTCAAAGCTCCTTCTACGAGAAATACCCTTCTTCCACACCTTTCCGTTCTCCACCTGTGCTACTTCTCTTGCCACTGCACTCGCTTTTTGTAGTGTTTAACGCCCGCTTTTACTACATACAGCATCGTAGGCGGTGAATTGGTGATACATGGAATGAAGATGGAGCATCGGAAGATGGCGGGAGAAACCGGAGAACCCGGAGGAAACCCGGCTAAGCGCCGCTTCGTCCACCACAAATCCCACATGCGCTTGACTGGGATCGAACCCGGGCCGCTTTTGGTGAGAAGCGAATGGTCTAACCACTCGGCTACGGCGTGGCCATACTGCACTCGGCAGACCCAATACTTTCCTATGGACCGTATTAACTATGTCACTTAGCATTTTCTACACTTCAAATTTTCTAGGAAATAGTATTACTTTCCAACCAAAAATTCGATTTAGAGGTTCCACCAGTACTGTTTTAAGGCCTCTCGAATCCAAGGAAAAGCATGCTTAGAAAAACAGGCTGTGTGAATCTGTATGCGTGTGTGTGTGTGTGTGCGCGCGCGCGCGCGAGTGTGCTGTGTGTGTGTGTGTGTGTGTGTGTGTGTGTGCGCGCGCGTCTGTGTAGGTTAACCCAGAAACAAAATGTCTGATAAAAAGCAAACTTCTTAAGAAAACACCCCAACCTAAACTACTCTTTACATGCAAGATTTTTCGAAATGTTGGAATTTCTGAAAAATGTCAAGCGATTTAGACTGAAATACCATATTGCTTTTCTCTATCGCCCTTGTTTCTTAAACAAAATGTGCGGTGAAATTATTTCTGCACGTGTTATCTCGGTTAACGTTAAGTAAGTAGAAAAATAAGATTTCGTAAGAATAGTTTGTAGAAGCTAAATAAAAAATAGCACATAGAAAAAGTAATTGAATGTAACACATCAGATTTTTTCATACATAGTCATAAATATATGAAGATTCCTTTGGCCTATTGTATCCTACTTACATTTACAACTAAATGTAGAATGAAGGATAATCTCGATTAATAATAAGCAGCTAGAGGAATAATCTTGTGTAAGAATAGCTTGTGGGTGAATGAGTGGAGAAAGTCATGTGCGTGCAAAACATCAGATTGTTATATACTACGAGACACAGTTTTGCACAATGCAGGAAGTGTGCCGTAAGAACCTTTTAAGATACAAACTATGGTTCTAGCTAATGAACAGCCACTGAATGTGCTACACCACAAAACCAATGCAACAAAAGTGTTGTTCCGAAGAACGTTGATTACGGGTGCAATATGAGGGGTAGTTCGGTGAATAGTGAATAGTTTGACATTGCGCAGTGGTCTATGCTCGACTTCACTTTTGTATTTATAAGACCATAGAGGTATCAGGTTAGTATCTCTCCAACTTCTGTTTAGTAAACATCGCGGAGTAGTACGTACTTGAGTACAATGCCCGCTCGCATTGTCAGCAGTGTCCTGTTTATTTCAAGTAGGAAACAGAGACGTTACCCCCGCCATCAATTTGCATGCCGTCACTCGCCCAGATCAAAGTAAGGTCTTTCACCACATCTAAAAATACCTGTGTAAATACCTTTTGTTCATTCTTCAAGCTACGTTATTATTTCTGGAAAACGCAGTAATCCGGTTTCATAGAGTCAAGTAGATAACTCTCTACTTCACATCTAGTCTGGAGGATCAGATTATTTTCTCTTCTGTCGCGTTTCAGAGTTCCTGTTTGACCTTCTGGGATGTCGTAGTGGCAAAGGGCAATAGGAACATAAAATTAACCTATATTTGTTTAAATGTGCAAGAAAGAGCATGGGAAAGTTTATGTGAGAAATGATAAGACGAAACAGGCGCTGAGAAGGACAAAAAAAAAAAAAAAAAAAAAAAAAAGGCTTTAGTTACTTTACTGGGACTCTGTCAGAAATGTGAAAATATGGTTATGGACAGTTAATTAGGCTTAGTGCTAGCATGTTTAGTAACATTCTGGAGAGAGATAGTATTACTGAAGACAGTGCTTCAACTACATATTTAGGATACTTCAGGGAAATAAGAAATATCCAAGGAACAAGTGAAATAAAGGCAGTGGAGTTGGATGGGCCGGAACATCCACATTTGAAGGGAGAAATCAAGAGTTTGTTATTGACAGGATTTAAAGGCAAACTTTACATACTATATGGGCACGTTGATAAAAATGACCTGAGACATTCCTGAAATGGTTGCCTTCTGGAAGAAGGTGAAGAACAGTATGGAAAATGAAAATGTACGATATTTGCAGGAACGAGAATGACAAAACCATGAAGAATGAATAAAAGAAATACAGGATAATCGCTGAGAGAAAACCCGGAATTTGGATAACTATTCTACTTTAAAATTGTTATAAAGTCCTGCTAATAAATTTACACAAAAGACAATTTTAAACATAAGTACAAATGCTTAAAAATGTATAGTGTAATGATATTTGACAAATAAAGAAATATCCCCAACATCAACATAAAAGTGTTTACAAACGTACAAGTAGGTGAGCGTTGGCATGTTTTCTCCCTTTCCCTCTAAGAGCGGATTTAATCTGTGGAGGTTAAACTTCCAAGGAAAAAATAGAAATCAGCGCTCGGCACTTGACTTTATTCCAAAAGTGTTCATTATGGTTTAATTTTAAATTAAAATTATAAATATAGAGGTAATAACATAATGTTCATTGTAGCTGGAAACGTACGTGGTGTTAAAATTGCAACAACGTATGCAAACTGGTAAGAAAATTATGGTGCAAGTTTAAGCTCCATAATAGAACAGTGGTGTCTTTAAAGCGTAAAACATGCACCAGAGTAAGCTCAGTCGGTAATATCGACATTCCGGACATCCTTTAAATCAAGGTGTGACTGCCCAGAGATGGGATGTTGAGTAACTTGCTGCAGACAGGTGACAGGGCATTTCGTTAGCTAAAGTTTGCTTTCAATTTAGTCGGATCCACAATGTGCAAATATCGCACATAAGACTCCAATAGATGAGATTAGAAGTTCAAGGGAAAGGTTAAACGTTCTCGGCCTGGCAGTAAAATACTGTTTTCTGGATAAAAATGCACTTCTTTTTACACATTCCATCGCTGAAACGCAATGCTGGAACGTCTGCCAAGTTCCCATCTGCGACTACCATGACCTTTTCATTTGAGACGGGGTCAGGTGCGAATCTCGCAGAAGTCGTCGGTGCTTTTCTTCCTCGTGCCTCCGGCTATCGTCTTACATCGTTCTTCGGAAGGGTCCTGCGTTTGATGCCTGCCCTCGGCTGGTACAATCATAAGGCTTCTTGGTGGAACATGGACTCTTCTCTGGGCAAACGCCTCAAAAACCGCCCTGAAGACTATCCAAACCCTCCAAAATCTCTCCCTCCGGAAAATCCTCTCTGCTCCCATCCTAACCACTAACCAAACCCTTCACCAGGAAACCCAGATCCCATACATTCCCGAGGCAATAACAAAAAGAGCCACTGTCACGTGGGTGCGCATCAGGAATCACCAAAATGACGTGATTGCCAATATTGGCAAGGGCGAGCCAAAGCATCGTAAACATGCTAGAATTAAAATGTTCTAGACATTGCCTGGCTCGCCGACTGATGCGCACCCATGCAACCCAGGCCCTAGGCCACGCACTCCGGAAGAGGTCTGTGCCTCGGAAACGCCACAGGAGTTGGAACCTGGCTGCACAGGAAAACTGCGGAAAAACTGTAAATAGTGAAGTGTATATAGTGCAGCGTAAATATGTATATACGAGCGTGTGTGTGTGTGTGTGTGTGTGTGTGTGTGTGTGCGTGTGCGTGCGTGTGTGCGTGTGATGGGACATGGGACATATGTGTGGTATGCCCAGGAGTGAGTGAGCGTATGGATCAGTGTACATTTAAAAAAAAAAAAAAAAAAAAAAAAAAAAAAAAAAAAAAAAAAAAAGGACAAACATAAAGAATGAAAATACACCCTAAAACTGTTCTCGGTGAGCTAAGGCTGCTCACTGTATGGGTTTTTGTTGTGAAAAAAGAAAACCAGAGTGCCCATTTAAAACTGTTAACTGTATATAATGTAAATTTGAGCCTGTAAGCCGGGCCCCTTTGTACCGGCACTAGGCAAATATATTAGTCAATAAAATAAGTTGAAGTTGAAAGTTGGACTCTTCTTTGGTAAAAGGAACGATGATCTCAGGTAGTGGGAAAGCAGCGGAAATCACTGGCGTGGTTTAGTATGAGGAGCAATGTTCCTTTGATTTATTTCATTGATCGGCAACCCATTTAATTACTAATTGAATATTAGCGTCACCGTTAGCGTTCCTCGTTTGAGTAATGGCACTGATATGCGCGGCTTTTGTAACTCAGCAACATTTCCTTTTCGTTCACTTTACCATTAAGCTGATTTCACCTTGCGCACGACTGTCCTGGTATGAGACACGCTTGTAAATCACGACAGTTTAAGTTAGCACTTGTCAATTACGCGTCCCTGGGTAATTCACCTTGCGAATGTTTACACGGTGCTTCTTCATTGATGCACCAGCATCTTCTCCTGCCGGTGGTATATGTCAAACTGTCCCGAATTTTGCGGGGTGACTCTACGGGCCTTACGTTTCCCATTTATTTTTAGATCCTTATTGCGGCTTCTTCGTCCCCTCTTTTGAAGTTCCACCTTATGTTCGGGGCTTCTCTCAATTAGTTCTGTAAAAACGTCCAATATTGCTCTTTCTGTCATGGTAAATCACCAAAAATAGAACAAAGGCGATACACCCTCCTGGATATGACAATGGGTAGGCGCTAATTCCAACATATATAAAAGAAAAACTATCCAATAGAACAGCTTAAATCTGGTATCCGTTATTGTGAAATATTTACCAAGTTTACAAACAAATCATTGATATCAACTACGTCTCTGTGCAAGCCCAAAAACATTTCAGCTTGCCCTCATATTTTGTAAGGAATATAAATACAGTGATAACAAAGACATTTTAACTTACAGACATATTACAGGAACCCTTAAAATAACTGTAATCACAGTAAGTATGACATTCTAACATATAATAAAAGTAATTACTGGAAGAACCAGCTTATGAAGCGCAATTGGAACACTCGTTATCATTCTGAATGGAGTATATACCAATTTGCTTCACTGAAGGTACATTTTAGTTGAACCTTGCAACCGTTGCGGAAGGGAAATGTAGTTCTAAATTCTTATATAAAAGATTTCTTATATTTGTTGCAAAAAGTATGAAAATACCACTCTGTTACAAATACAACAGTATCGAGATCTATTCTGCATCATAAACATAAAATTAATCGTGTGGATTATTTTGAGTACACATTGCGTTTGCGTGGTTAAGAGTAAACGAAGTGCAACATTCAGTTTGTACAACATGGCCGCTTCAGTGCAATATGTGAAACATATAGAGGGAAACCGATGAACAGTGACGAAAAGCAGATTATACTGCATGCTTTTTACAAGTTGTGCGAAAATTATCCTGCGTTAGCAATTGGGGACGTAGTCTTTCTTTGGCATGGCTTATATCAGAGATAACTTTATAATAAACCTAAAATTCAAAATAATGAGAAGCATCATACTAAGCATCATAAATATCATACTAAGGATAATAAGAATGTACATGTAACCTCAACCGGAACTGCAATATGTAAGAATGGTGTACAGTATTCCTCGTAGTACAATGGTTTATAATTCTCTTCCTAATACCATTAAAAATAGATAATTATGAAGTCTTTAAGGCTAGCACAAAGACTTTCTTGCAGGAACACAGCTTCTACACACCAAAAGAATATGAACAATTTAATAAATATCCATAGGCATAAGAGTGGGGGTTTAGGGGCCTTCGACAACGAGGTCATTTGATCCATACGCGTAAGATATTGTATTAATTCATTTGTTATCTTGCATTATGTCCAGTTTCATTGTCAGATTCCGCTCTTATATTTATGATCTGAGGCTATAGACGTTTATTAGTTAATGCAACATATTCCAGCATTCGAGAACAGGTCGGACAGGTTCTCCTGTACGGTATGTTTATCTGCACAGCACCTAGCTGCTAGTGCGACTTTATCTGTGCAGTATAAAAGGTTGTCTTAATGCAACATAGAAATAATGTAGCTATACATTGTCTGTATTCGTTTATAATATAATTATAAATTTATATATTAAGGTTATTTGTCCTACTACGATGAAACTATTTGCAGATCAGAATGCGAAGAACAATTTTCTTTGTGATGAAAACAAAACTTGTCGCTTGTAACTATCGAACCGACCAAAATTAGATACAAAAGTAAAAGCTTAAGATAACTAAACTATGGGTATAACAACAACATTGAGTAAATAAATTACACTCGTATAAGAGTTATTAGAATGTATTAAAACATAGTCACCTTCATACTTAGAAAAATCAACAATTAACTTATTTATTTAAATAATTGACAATTTTCGCGTCACAACTTTCACCTTGTGGTAGTACACTACTGTGCCGCGGCACACCGGTTGCGGAACACTGGACTAACACACTGTTGCTTTGAATCCCACAATTATATCAAGATCAGGAGTTACTAGGTTGTGGAAAGCGCGCAGTTTGTGTTATTGAGAGGTGTATCGCTGAAACAATAAGAATAATGCTATTTGTTGATGCAGCACAATACCTACAACATCTGTGGCACAATGTCTATTCAGTATTGAATGTTAATTAATCCTCTTTGTGTGAGTGAATGCACATTTAAGCTGCAACGGAGAACAGAGAATGCCTTAAGGTAGGTATCCAATAAAACATTGCTTATAGTCCGATGTGTTGCATTGACATGACTTTCTCTTCTCTTTTCGCTCTTTCATACAAACTATTGTTGCAAAAGCTTACTGCTCCACCTTCCTCATGTTAACTCAAATTAACTTGCAAGTCAAATTTACACACCTCGTTACACGAGGAGTATGTAAAGCAATAGTCAGTTTTTAAAGAGCGTGTCGCTATGTGATGCTGAAATTTCATGCTCTTTGTATAACCCGCCAAAAATACAGAAATAAAACAAAGACGCGTTTCCTAGTTAAGAAAATTACAAGTAGTTGAAAATTCAAACCAATAACAATGAATACCACTGCGCATAAGTTGAATTTTAACTTGAAATAAAGCGTTTAGGAAGAAAGAACTGGATTTAGCCAAACATATTCTGTCCAGGAGTGAACTGTTCCTTTCATATGAAAGCAAAGCACAGGAACATGTTTTATATGTTAAGGCAGTCCAGAAAGTAAACACCTCTATAGCTCATTGAAACTCTTGCACCCTTACACTTGTGTAACGACAGCATAACCAATTAGCACAAAGAGAAGTGTTGAACTTTCATGTGCCTATGAGCACTAACGTGTTTGTTCTTCATTAACGTTCTAACAGCAGCTTGCTTTTCTCCTTAGCTAAAAACGTCATAATACGTTCCAGAGTTGTTAGGTCGTTTTAAAACAGGTACAAGTCTGGCACAGGTCTGTAGCAGAATACCTTGAGTAAGATAAAGAACACAGAGGTTACTGAGACTAGCACGACTAAAGCACCTAAATCCCTTACAAGCTGCATTACACTATATTACGGGCCATGGGCCATATGGCACTTACTTAAAACGTTTTAATATCAACTCTGAAATGTGCATCAGATGCAATACAGAAGATACTCCAGAGCATGTAATGTTTAACTGTCAGAAATACAGTGAAATAGCACAATCTAACAGGGAAAAGCTCATGCACCTCACTTTATCGGAAATGGTCAGGAATAAGGAAAATCTAAATACTTTAAATGAGTTAGCGACTCAAATCAGTACAGCAGAAAGATCTTTAAGACTAACTGAACAAGAAAGAAATCTCAGAAATTTTGATAGACCTCTAGCGACTGTTGTACCACTACCCCGTCGATCGTTAAGACTATCAAATCAATATAACTGAAACCAAGTGCCCCAAACTCCTGAACCTGTTATACCACGAACAATGACATAGAACAGAAGGTTTTATTGGATCACTGGCCGACAAGTGTAGGCAGAAAGAAGAAGAACGAGGCCAAAATGACACCCTGATGAGACTTGGACCGTTTACCAGAGACGAGTAGCAGCGGCTAGGGAACAATAAATTGCATGAATACTCTGAGATCTCACATAACTTGAAATTATTACTAATTTTCGTTATTTTTATTTAGTTTAATTTAGGTTAGTAACTTCTGCACATTCTATTGTTAACAAATTGTAATTAATAAGCTTCAATAAATCAAAATATCCGCACACTACGTCCAGATATAACAGATTAGGTATCTGGACATAGCTGGCAGATATTATTTTTTTAACTTTTTTTTTTTTTAAGTACAGGTCCGATTTGTCATTGATGGTGGTGCTACTTTTTACTATTTTTAAACCCGAAATTTGGAGGTTTTATTTGTACTTTTAGCATTTTGTAGCCCTTATGCATTCGAAATTTAGCATTTTATAGGATTTTGGAACACGACAATTAACCGTAGACAGGTAATGTATTTTGGCATAACGTGAACGTAAAATTAAAATCACATTTATAACATAATAATGATAAAACACATAAGGTAAGTTCCGTATTTTTAAAAGTTAATACAGGTTAAAGCAACACGGAATAATAGAACTATTATAGACCTAAATCTGACACAGAAAAAAGAGAAATTGTGATGCCAAACCAGAATAATGACAGAAAATCTACAAAACTAACTCAAATAATTCAAGTTCATAAATCAGTAATGGTTTGATTAAATCATAGCGCATTTTTTTCTTTCATTCCTGGTCTCCTGTCATTACAATTTATTGTACTTAATGAAATATTTTTCAGCATTTACGCCAAAGGTAAGGTTTCAAATACATTGCAGAATTGAGAAGCGCTTAAACAAAACATGAATTTTTAGAGTTTATCCATACTAAAAACTTTCTTTCTTCCTTTCTTGGTTTCTTCCTTTCATTCTTACTTCTCCTTGCGTTCTTGTTTGCATGCTTGCTTTCCTTTCTTTCTTTTACTTTCACTTAAATTTAAAATCTATTGATCATACTCGGTCAACAGTGAGGGCATTAAAGGTTTGCGAATTCTGTAGGAGAGAAATGTATTTTCTATTGTATTTAATGACACTTAAAGCAATATTCCATAAATGTTTTATTTTTGTATTTCCATTTGGAAAGAATCCGTGAATTGCAACAAGCTGTGTGCTTTGAGGCGATCCTCGTTCTTTGCCTAGTTAGTAAGAGTTTATCTCTTACGGTATACCATTTAGGCAAATGTTATTTCGAATATGGACCACTTCGGTGGCTATTCCCAGAAAATTCACGACATACATTTTATTTGTTTTGAAAATATCTTAAACATATGGTAATTTTATTCAAATAGTTGAGAGCCATTTTTGAGAAAATAAAGGCTAGTCTGAGGTGAGAAGGTTTTCATGAACATCGTATCCTTGAACTTTTTTTGAGTTATGCCGTTCACAGGCAGAGCTTGCAAACACGCAGATTATTTCCTAAAAATGCTTTTGTTTTGATTTCAGGGAGTCTCAAAACATGTATTTCCGGTGAAATCTCGGTATCGAAATTTTTCTTGAAATGCAGTACTATGACGTCAGCTGAGGCGCACGAAAAAGGACGGTAGGGGCTGGGCTGTCGCACACCACTACCATTACGTGCATCAAAGACACTCAAGTTTAGGCTGCCTCACGCGTGACAACAGTAAGGAATTTTCCAGATTATTCAAGAAGTGTCCAGCAGCCGGCGTAATTGTAGAAGTTCTAGAAAGGTCCGTGTTATGTCATCGTCACTATATAAGGAGGCGAAGCAACGAACAGAGTGAGTGAGACATAGATAGATGTCAGCCAATTTTTATTTCAGTGTGTGTGTGTGTGTGTGTGTGTGTGTGTGTGTGTGTGTGTGTGTGTGTGTGTGTGTACGTGAGAGAGCCGGCGCGATGTGGAGGAAGACAGCGAAGCAGTTAATGAGTGTTGAGTGATTGTACTGTCAAAGTCAGCAATACGGTCGCGTCGAAAGTGAAGAAAGACAAAGGATTCATTCAAGGTTACGAGAAGAAAACAGTTGTGAGTTGTACCTAATATCACGAACGACTGTAGACTTTGTTAATGTCAGTAAAGAGAGTTATGTTGTGCAAACGTTTAGAAGAAAACAAAATGGGTAAAAAAAAGTAAGTGGACTGCACTTTAGTCATTTTTGTCACAATACTTACTATTATTTTCTGTATGTGGTAGAGAAAGTCACACTTTTATTACCGATTTTTAAAAGATTATTTGATGAGGTTTCATAGAGGTGGAGGGAGAAGGGGGGGGGGAGGACAGGTGGAAGCAGAGAGAGAGAGAATCTCCGCAGTTAATGCAATGACGCAAACAGAGCTGCTGGCTCTACTAGTCAAGGAATACAAGCATGTTGTTTCCAAGAATAATATGGACTTGTGGTAGTGTAAGTCAACAAAAACACCCCAGAACTGTAATTTCTATGTCAGCAGAAAATGGTGTAATTTTCCCTCTGGGAGTTTAGGTACGAGGAAGGAGCTAGACACAGCAAGCAAGCGAAAGGTCGTGCATTATGGCTGTTACCGCAACGGAGGTTTGCATGAGAATGATGTTGGGAAGCACACTGCAATTAAGAAATATTAATATCTCTGGTAATGGAGTAAGTAAACAACGTCAGGTACATGAACTGAAACGAGTATCACGCATGACTAAGCGTATTACGAACTGTTCTCAAGATGTAAAACAAATAATAAACATGAAAAATTTGGTGTGTTGGATTCACATAACTTGTTCTACTGTCTTCTACAAACTGTTCTTAAAGCTTATTTTGTCTAATTCTTGGCAATGAAGATAAACCTTCAGTTTCACACTTCAACATTTCATTATAGTATAAGTAGGGCACAGCGTTTTTTTTACAGACATTCTTAAACTGCTTTGACTCCAGCGTGCAATGTGTAGGTTATATTGGACGTGAAAGACCGCAAGTTTTGCTCAGAGGCCTTTCTTATACGACACAGAATCACACGCTTTACTTTCCTTCTGAAGGAAACCATAACAACGTATTTTATGCCCGGAAAAAAATCCATCGCCTTCTGTAGGGTTTGAACCCGCGACCTTGGGAACCAGAGGTTAACACGTCACTCCTAGAGACCATAGAAAACGACAATAAATACACAGTTTATGTAAGCTACAGCGATTAAGATCTTTAAAAAGCGGATTCACCATTTGAGTTTTCCAAATTATATACGGTTTGTATGACTCGAGGAAATATGAATGGCGATTTATCACTTAGAAGCACCTGATCTGTTACATTCACATGACTTTCTCTACTAACTAATCTTTATTTTTATATGACTTTAGCAAACTAGTCTTGGGAAAGCTTACTTTTCTATTTACATCATTTTAACTGAGATAAATCTTTGCAGTAATATACTAAATATATTCATTATCTACATATTACGTTGAAGGTACAGCAATGATGGAGGAAACCGAATAAATATTCAGATGCTTGAAAACTAGAAATCCAATACGCTTTCCATGAAATCGCAAGAGACAAATGAATAGTGACAAGGATAATAAGGTACAAAAGATGTAAACGAATATAAAAGCCTATACTTGAAGTAGATCATGCTACAAAAAGTTATTGGAAATAAAATGTGTGTTTTAAATTTGTACACAATATATAATTCATTTATTACCATCAGTAGAGGTAATAAGGATATTATTGTCTTCTTCTAGTATAATAATAATAATAATAATAATAATAATAATAATAATAATAATAATAATAATAATAATAATAATAATAATAATAATAATAATAATAATAATAATAATTAATAATAATAACAACGATGATAATAATAAACAATAACAGTAATAATAATCCTAGCGCAACAGCTCTTCGCGGGCCAAGACTAACCAACCGTCCACTACAGGCGTCATGAGTGGGGTGCAGAACTGGAGGGTGATCAGCGCCCCGAGCCCTTCCGGCCGGTTATGCGGGTCGCTACTTCTTTACCCTGTAGCTCCTTAATTGGCCCCTCTGGGACCTAATGAGGCTGAATACACCCCGTGCGGAGACCTCCCAGCGGAGGAAGAATCCCTACGCCGGTATCGGGAATCGAACCCGTGTCCTCCGCGGCAGGGACAGGCGCGCTACTACTGCGCTTCGGAGGCGGTCTCTTCCAGTATTACCTGATAAAGATATTAAAATATGACCACAGTTACATTAGTCTACTACTCAAACTGCTTAGGTACCAGATTAAATGATTTTCAATCACAATTTTGTTTTTGAACGGTCTTAAACTGTGTATATATACATGCACCACCCCATTTTCTACACATCGTACGACAATACTTAAAGAAAACGTTTAATGATGGATGGATTAGTCGAGGTTGTCCAGTAACATGGCCTACCCGTTCGCCGGACCAGAGGACAAAACAGCACAAATAATAGGAACTCCTGTTTGATGTTTATGAATGTTTACCCAACAATTGTTCTGATAAACGTTTGTGGCAATAAAGTGTTCAAGTTCGCTTGTTGGCTGAAGCGCATTATCTGGTGTAAATACTCAACATGAATAAAATGGCTCATATCTTAACACGTACAATGTCGGCGGTCATATGTTTGTAGGGACATTTATTCTAGTTTTGACCAATCCCTACTCCTGTTGCAATACCGAACACTTTTTCACTTTATCTACTGGTAAATAGGGCAAGTACTGTATTCCACCCAAAAATTCGATGTCGAGATTTCACCGGAAATATATGTTTTGAGACCCCCTGAATCCCCCAAAAAAAAGCATTTTTAGAAAAAGGTCCGTGTGTGTGTCTGTGTGTCTGTGTGTCAGTCTGTCCACAGCATAGCTCAAAAACGAAAAGTCGGTTAGAAACCAAAGTTGGTATTTAAGTTTAATGTATTTAAAGGATGCGACACGAAGCTTCTGAAGAAAATAGCCCAACCCTAAACTACGCTTTACATGGAAAATTTTTCGAAAATTTTGATTTTCTTGAAAATGGCTCTAACGATTTTGATTAAAATGTCATATGTTTGAGATATTTTTATGACAAATGAAATGTATATCTTGAATTTTCTGGCTATAGCCCCTGTAGTCGTAGTTACTCTAGACGACTTTTGCATAACTGGTAAACCGTTAGAGATAGACCAAATCATACTATACAAAAATGTAGATTTTGCTAAAATACACAATTTATGTCTCAATTAATTTTCTTGTAGGGTGAACCATTTCGGAGATATTCCTTGTTATGTGTGTGAGTTTCGGAAAACAGAACTTTCGTGAAATGGATCATCGTTGTTCATTTTTTTATATGTTAAGTGTGCAAGAACAACAGAATCTCAAACATTTGACTATCGCACAAAGCCTACTGTATTCTAACATTCCCCTTGCACCTACAAGGAAATAAGCAATAAGATAAGCTGTACAAATGTTTATCTTAACTAACACGAAGAAGATATAGGAATAAGAGCTTGTAAGAATGGTTAGTACAAGAGTAGAGAAAGTCATGTGAGTGCAACACATCAGATTTTTTAAACATCGCATATAGGTCCGAGGGCGCGAGGTGTTGTATAGCCTATAGGCGCCAATTTATAGTTCCATTTTCCAGCACTTCTTAATTTCTTCCTTTCATTTTCAACACTAACTTTAATCTCTTTTTCGTTTTATGCATTGTGTTCTATTCCACTTAGTGCTATTAGACTTCATCCGTTTTAAGAGCACAATAAACCACACATAGGTACTGCAAATAAACAATGTTCACGCTTGACAGTTAGGAATTATGTTTGACGCTTGACTCATTATTTCACCATCGCCTGTGATAAATGGTCCATGCGCTATATTCACGCTTTTTAGCGTTTATTTGCTTTTGCTCTTTCTGATATTTGCAAAACCGCTGTGCCATTAACCTAGTTTACAACTTTCTGGTGCTTGATGCGTTATTTACTTGCATGCCTTAAGTGCATTTATAGATTCAAGAATGTTATAACACTAGTGTCTTAGAGATTTACTCCGTCACTATCTAATCCTAGCTTAGTGTTGCGTATAATATCAGTAAGAAGACATTTATTTGTAAAGATAAACATTTATTGATGCATATATTAATAAACGAGAGCATTTTGAACCATATTTACAAACAGTTAGCAGAGGAATATAAACCTGGAATGCATCAAGTTAACACAACATAAAACCTTACGATCATATTGAAATGCAATTTTTTTAACGTTTCATTTATATGCTGCCTTTAACATCGGTCATATCGGCGGTTTTTGACCTTCTGGAACAATTGACTCAATGTCAACTTGCGGAGGTGGACAGCCCCTCGACCGAAAGGCGATCTTTAGTGCCTCGGGAGGATGGACGAGACGAATGGATCCAAAGGGCTGTCGGAAAGTTGCCACGACAGAGAAGCTGGCAGGGCCCCTACATTCTTCCTGATAGAATCACCCCGGCGGAGGCTGGCTCAACCCTGTTACCCGCTGGTACCATCCCATAGGAGACCTGGAAACCATTAAGTTCGCCTTCCAATCCAATCCGGGGGATGAGAGTTCCAGAGCGCATTCTATTCTCCCGTCGTGCTGCTGCCGCGACGCTCACCGACCCTTCCAACCCTGAAAAAAACCTAATGGGATGAAGGGTGAAATGAAATGATCAATGTAACGAAATGGAGGGACAGGAAATTCCCAGGGTACGGAAATTCTTCCTATCATTCGCCTGGTGACCCGGGAAATCCGTGAAAAAACCCACGGGTCAGGAAGGTCGACCATGGGGATCGAACCCGCGACCTGCCGAATGCGGGCCACAGACGTAAGAAAATATTTAAGTTTGGTACTAAAAATACTTCATGCAGATAAGACGAAACATTTTGTATAACCACATGCTTTAAGGTAGAAGTTTTCTAATCCGCGAACGTGACATTATTATGAAAACCCAAGATGTCAGTCACATGCTATAAAATGCACTTCGCTTCTACCTGGTATTTGATACGTGATTTCTAGGCTCTGTCTCAGAAAGCGTTAACAAAACCAGTTGGTAGTTTAAAATCCCTCGCATTGGAGTACAGCACATGTTCCAAATTTTGAGGTCATCTTTTGACTCGCAGTTAGTGTTCCTGAAACAAATGAGAAACCTCAAGGCAGGAGGCTATTTTTTTGTTTTTCGTTTCCAGATGTTACTATCTCCTGCAAATGGCATATTTCTGCATCAGGAATATTTGGATGGTCAGTATGTCGATATTAAGAAAACACAGAGCGTGCCCATGGGTATGTGTGTTCAATATGGCCTGCTTAGAGTTGCCCTTCGGTAGTTTTGATACCCTACATAAATGGCGTAGCAAATTGTAGGATTACCGGTAGCGTTGGTAGGGAAATAAACATAATACAAAAAAAAAAAAAAAAAAATAATAATAATAATAATAATAATAATAATAATAATAATAATAATAATAATAATAATAATAATAATAATAATAATAATAATAATAATAATAATAATAATAATAATAATAATAATAATAATAATAATAATAATAATAATAATAATAATAATAATAATAATAATAATAATAATAATAATAATAATAATAATAATAATAATAATAATAATAATAATAATAATAATAATAATAATAATCTGATGTGTTGTACTCACATGACTTTCTCTACTCTTGTACTAACCATTCTTACAAACTATTATTCCTACATATATCTTCTTCGTGTTAGATGAGATAAACATTTGCAGAAATTATCTATTTGCTTATTTCCTTGCAGGTACAAGGGGAATATGGGAATACAGTAGGTTTTGAGCTATCGTCAAATGCTTAAAAGCTTTCATATTTCGTTCTCTTTGCACAGATAACATAAAAAATGAACAAGTGTTTCATTTGACAGAAGCATAAGTTCTCCAAAACTCAAACAAATAACAAGCAATATCTGCGAAATGGTTTACTCTACAAACAAATTTATTTGGACCTAAATTGTGTATTTTAGCAAGCTCTATATTTTTGTATAGTATGATTTGGTCTATCTCTTACGGTTTCAGTTATACAAAAGTCATCCAGAGTGAACAGGACTAATGGGCTATAGCCAGAAAATTCAAGATATACATTTTATTTGTCATAAATGTATCTCAAACATATAGCATTTTAATGAAACTCGTTAGAGCCATTTTCAAGAAAATCAAAATTTTCGAAAAAGTTTCCACGTAAAGGGTAGCTTAGGGTCAGCAATTTTCTTAAGAATCTTCGTATCACATCCCTGAAAGCCATTAAACTTAAATATCAACTTTGGTTTTTAGCCGAATTTTCGTTTTGAGCTATGGTGTCCACAGAATGACACACACACACACACACACACACACACACACACACACACACAAACCAAAGTTTTTTCTAAAAATGCTTTGCTATGGTGATGACTTTGGTCACCGTAATCAAAATAAAGGTTTAGGTTCAAAAAAAATTACTCATGAGCACTACCAGTGTCTTCGAACTGAACTATAGTAGATATACTTAGAGGAATTTCCAAATATTTTTGAAAACATTAACGTTCCATAGGTTAAGCGGCGTCTTCGTACCCTCTCTCAGTTTTGAGAAGGTTGAATGTTCAATACTTCCGGTTTTTAGAGGAATTTAGTAAAATATAATCACATAACGTAAACATAGCGGCCCATATTGAGATAACACCCGGTAGGTATGCAACACACCTAACGTATAGGGGGCCACGCCGTGGTCGAGTGGTTTGATCATTCGTCCCTCACCAAAGCGGCCTGGGTTCGATCCCAAGCAACTGCATGTGGGATTTTGGTGGACATTACCAAAACCAAACGTAAAGGTAACGCGGGTAGATGCTTAATTGACCAATTCTACTATGAAAGCTACCGCAGTCTACATTCATTTATGATTGTCTACAGTAGTCTAGAGTGTTTTACAACTCTAGGCCTGCTAGAAACTGTGACTCTAAATACTAGTTGCCTCTCCAGAACATCATCCTAATTCTGCAGATTCTGGTTTGCGAAAGGTTTTAGAGTTAACAATCTCTGTCTGTCTGTCTCTCTCCTTACTTTTTAATTTTGAGGGCGTCTCCACCTTTCAGCGGTATCTAACCCTTTATTCCCATTCCTCTTACATCTATCATTCCAGTCCCCTTCAACCAATTTCCGCTCATCCATCATCCGCGATATTCCATACTTCCAAGGTGTTCTAGGGCGGCCCCGTTTCGTCCTGCCCACCGGAGACCAGTGTAGCAGAACATTTGGTCATATTTTTTTCATCTTACATGACCACATCACTACATTGTTCGATTTTTAATCCCATCCATCACTGCTTCTTCTATATCCATTAGCATTCTAATATCTTCGTTCCTTCTCTTCTGTAACATGTACCTCTCTCTCTCTCTCTGTGTGTGTGTGTGTGTGCGCGCGCGCGCGTGCGTGTGTGAGTGTGTGTGTGTGAGTGAGTGAGCAACGTAAGTCAAAAACTAAAAGTGGATTAAATATCAAATTTCGAATTTAATTTAAGGCTGCAACACGAATTTTGACTACCCAACCTACCTCTTACATAGAAAATCTTTAGGACATTTTGATTTTATAACAAATTCCTCTAACAACCTTTATTAAAATATCTCACGTTTAAGATATTTTCATGCCAAATGAAACGTAGGTACCCATATCTTGAGTTAACTGGGAATGTCCCCAGAAGTCGACCAAATCTTATTACACAAAAATGTTTATCTCATTAAGACACACAGTTTATGCAAAATATATTCTTCTTGCGGAGTGACTATTCCGTCTGCAGATAGGTAGGCAACTAAGATCTTAGAAACAAAGGTAAAAAAGAAGCATCTTATCAAATACAAACATACTAAATTATTACGTCACGAAAGAACAGACAACGAACATGAAATGAACTACGGGTTATACGTAGGTTGTAGTGACTATTCCACTCATGTCGGATTATCACCTCTTGGTGGTGGTATTATCGCTTTGTTTATATAACTCCTCCTTTCCATATCTTTCTGAACATCTGAAATATCCATGTGCAGTAAAATCAACTAGCGGGCCATTAAAATGGTAGACCAAACATTTGAGAATTTTCTAGTGAGGATATCGATATTTTAATTGGACAGGAGAAGTCAAACAACTGTGTTTTTAAATATGGTAGAACTACCATTAATGAATAACCTACCAACGAAAATTCATTCATTTATATAAATGTGTTAATTCCTCAATTTCCTAGGTTAAACGCTAAAAGTATTGCTGTTATTGTTCTTACAGGCTATTGGATTAGTTGTAGTGCCAACTGCGAAAATAAATCTTAATGGAAATGTATGAATGTTATTATAAGTAGTTTGCTTTTAAACCACTATTAATGTTAAATAGTAGGTATTACCTAAATGAATTATCCATTAACTCGTGGCAAACTCCAAGCAAATAGCACTCGAGGTTTTCATATTTGGGATAATTACCGTCATATGAAACGCTTTTGTGGCATTACTACAGTAATATTGTGACAATGGGCAGCGGCAAAACAATGGAAGGACAGGGTTCGGACTACTTCGTATCATGTGACGTACCAGCGAGCGGGCAAGGCGTTCAAGGTCAGGCTACCTTGCATGCCTTCTTGTGTATTGACAGTAAGAATGGGCGGCAGAAACAAAGGGGCTTGTCTGGCACCTTCCAAAAGGTTTTAGCTACGTCATCACCAGTGCACGTGTGTATGTGGAGAGGCTCTCGAAAATTTGGCGTGACGTCATACACCGTAAAGAAGGGGGCCAAAGAAGAACGAGTTTCTTTTGAGAGTTACAGCCACGGACACGAGTCGTCAGTGTATTAGTGCGTGTGTGTCGTGTGGTGCGTCGGAAGATCAAAGAGCGTCGTAATACGTGTAGAAACATTGAAAGGAAGAAAGGCACTGAAAGTACTGTGCAAGGTTTCGAGAAGAACAACTGAGTTGTGGTAGCCCGAAAGACTATGGATTATGTTAACTATGAGAATAAATCTGTGCATTTGAACTGCAATTTTGGAGGGCAATAAATTGATAGAAAAGCAACTGGACCAGATTTTGTCATTTTTTTGCAATATACACAGACATATGTATATAAAAATGTGTATCAGGATATTATAGAAATGCAAAACACGGTAGTAATAGACATTCATTAATTCCAGATCTGTAACGTTGTGCCTAAATAATTATTTTAGATCAAATGCAGTTCCTTTTCATTAATTACTAAATAAACCAATCAGAAGAGAAAGCAACACTTTAGGAGCACAACAAAATTATTCTCTTCAACGTGGCGTCTCCTGCATATTCCTTTCTTCTTGGATAACATATAGTCATGTGGTATGGAAAGAGGACGTGGTGGAGTGTATTGGGCCGGGATAGAGGTTCTGTCGTACTGCAATTTACTGGCTCATAAAACTGCCAGTCGACATAAAAGAAACATTTACGTCAGCGTCTGTCGTAAATGTTGCATGTGACATTGCGTGACATGACGGAGAACAGTTTTCCTACAATCGACACTGATATGCTAAACGAATGTTGTTGTACTGAACTGCGTGAGTTATATCTCCAGCAAACTGTGTAATATACTCAACTCGCCGATTGCTAAAACACTGTTACTTGTATGCAAGACAGCAGTCAAATATGAGGACGAGATTGTGGATATTCGTCATTTTTGTAAATGAACAGTTTGGAACTATCAAACGTGTCATTTCCATTTTACATATTCATTACTTTGAATAATAAAAGTGACATAGTTTAAATAAACTTATTTGACACTAGCCGTGTAGTGTTAATTGTATTTGGAAATAAGTTATGTAATAAATATTATGGAAATAGACTGCAGCTGGATTTCCGCTGCAATTGCTGGATGGCAGTAACACTAGAAGTTTAGAATTGAAATAGTTGAATAAATGTAATCTATTATATGGTGTTCTAGGGGTTCTAGTGCAGTTTATTATGTCAGTAACATTTTAGCATAAAAATTAGGATATAAAATAGTAAAGACAGCCCGTTACCAGTTGCTAGTTTGCTGGACATCAGTAAAAGTAATACGTTAGTATTGACATATTGTTAGCTTATATTTATTTATTTTGGAGGAGTAATTTAGTGAAATATCCGAGACAATAATGTATTTATAAGAGTATGATTTTATAAAATGTAAATAAATGAGAAATTTGGATATATGCCTGGTATAGTAATGTAGATGTCGGGTTACAATTTATTATATGTAGGACAGGATACGATAGGATAGGACGTGTCGGGGGGATTTGGCCCTTCTGTAGCTATGCCTCTTGTGGTGCACCCACGTGAGGATGTATGAAATAAGAGGAGACAGAGGACAGCAGATCCAAGGAGTCAGGACAGAGAAGAGGGCGGGGTCCCTACCATTTACAGATTGAAACATTAGTGGCGATCTTGGACATCCCACAAGGGGCTTTGGAGACCGAAGACCAGCCGTCGAAGACCATATTCCCTGCCATGCAACGCCGAGACTTACTGCTCTGAAAAAGACCAGCCAGATAAAGAGTAAAAGGTAAAAAGAAGTGAGGTGAAATAGAGAGAAATTCGGGGACTGTAATAAACTACCCACCATTTACTTGGTGACCACGGGGAAAACCCCCAAAGAACCTATGGGTCAGGTAGGCCGGACGCTGGAATCGAAGCCGCGACCTTCCGAATGTGGGCCGCACTCGATACCGTCTGAGCCATCACGCTCGGCTTGAACACATGATGACCATGTAGTTGAGCACCCTTAAACCTGTAGCTTCTCTTGAACATATGTAACTTGGTTTAACAAAAACAAAATCTCGAAACTTAGAGACAAAACTTAGCTTGCCAATGAAAAGGAAAAAAAAAAAAAAAAAAAAAAAAAAAAAAATGTTTTGGTTATAGTGTCACTTTTGGCAACATTTCGCATTGTTGGAAGTTGCAAAATTGTGGTGTAAAAGATAAGCGAGCGTTTTGTCCTTCTCGACCGCCATGTTAATCAATCTGTAATTGTTATTCGACAACATTTTTGAACAATACTTAGTGACATCCAGCTATTGGGCCATCAGTTTGTTAGTGGTACTCTGATTTTACGATAAGAAGGTGCATTTATAAAAAGAAAACCTCAATAACGAGCTACTGAACATATGCATTGGCCCTGCTGGTGTCCAGGATAAAGAACATCTTCGTTGGCTTCCAGATCTGATACTCTTTGACTTTTCTATGGGGTTATGTCACAGATATGCACAAACTACCCCTTCCCAGATCGTCCTTGATCTAAGAGAGTACATCACATCAGTCAAACATCATTCGTTAGACCAGAGGAAGACAGCTTCAAGCGGTGTGATGTATTGTAACGAAGAGCAAGCCTATCAGTTCATGTGACGTTAGGCGAGAGCTGTGTAATACCATGTTCCCTAGATAAACGGTACTGTGAGTGGAAGATTCAACCAGGAGTATCGCTTTCGACGGCAATTATTTGGCCAGTACACGCAGCCAGTCTGTTATGAGATTAGCTTAGTTCAAATCCCGAAGTACCTTATCAAATCACTATGTAACATGCAATCTTGGTTCACAAAAAATTATAGACATTACGTCCTAATATTGTTAAACTAGTTAAAGAAAAACGAAACAGAAAGTGCCAGAAAATGTCCACGTAATTTTGCTCTGTATAGCTCTCTTGTAATTTCAGAGAAGGTTCTATTCTATTTTATAGCTTGTCTGTCGTCCACATAAACTAGAATTGTACATTTCCTCATAGCATAAGAGCCGACATGTTATTATTTATAACCGTGACCATTTGTACGATTAAAACAGTCAGAATTAATATTACGTCATTCTGGTGTTCATAACACAAGATAGGTTACCTCTCTTTCCTACATTGCTGCATCCCACATGCCTCAAAATACTGTGTTCCACTGCGGTAGCAGTATAGAGCGCGGTGACATCACACACTGAACTAGTCAGTGGCGTGAGCATACATATTTTGCATACAATAATTATTATAGCCACCTGCTGTGGTTAGGCAAATTACATAATCTTCAAGTTTATAACCTTCCTTTGTCTTATGCAGTACTATTCTTACGCTGCCTTATGACTAACATATTGTTTCTCTTTCACAATAAATAATGCAGTGAAGTTTCATTGTTGTTTAGTCTTATAAATATTTTAAAACTATTTGATCAGCATAATATATTTTTTTGTTTTGTTTTAAACTCAATATTGTGTTGAAATTTTGAAACACGAAATACAATAGCTTATATTAAATAAACTAATAAGAAACTAAACCCTCAGAAAGTGAAATCATATCGTCCCTTTTACATGTTGACATCTAGAGATATGCAGAAAGTACCTTTCAAATTGTAAATAAATACCTGTAAGGTCACCGAAGTTTTCTTTATGCTTCTGATCACAGTAGCGTTTGATATTGTAACGCTTTGTATTTGCAAATTGAAGTCCGCACATTGAACAGAAAACTTTCCTGTTTTTGTAACTTACAAAACATTCTCTCTGCCATTCTTCATGAAACGGACGTTCCAACGGAGCCATACTCGCCACTGAATGATGCGTCTCGAAAACTGAACAGCAGTGAAGGGGAGGGATAACTGGTGGAGTGAGGCAATAACGCGTTTCAGTGGAGTGGCCCTTTTGTACCGATGTTGCCCATGCCTGAGTTAATTAATAATGCCAATTTTTGGAAATGAGAATGACCGCGTGTCTCTTGATGGACGAGATAGTGCAACTATGACAAGTTAGAACAGGGATGGCGAACGCATGACACTCGCGTCACTTGTTGACACGCAAACACGATTTCTGAGGCACGCTATATGGGTGTAGTAAATTATTCGGATGGCTTCAGATCAATTGTTAGTCTCGCACGTTTCCTATTCCGTGATAAGCTGAACACAGATATACTCAGGCATCGAAAGACTCGGGCTGTTTGTGCTCTTATCATGTACCTCGTTTTCGTAAAATTATTTATGGAACCTTAAACACCAAACAATGGGGATACTTATGAGTACTGTGGCAGTAATTTTAGGTCACACCCCAAATTCACCATTTTTGTTACCTTTTAATTTTATTATCTAATAATTTATGAATTGTTAGTTAATAAACGATGTTAAATTATGAATAAGGTAAAACAGCTCTCCGTTATATTTAGTATGCCATGGATATACAGCAGGGCAATGTCCTGATATTACAGCTTCCATGGTTCAAACAAATGATGAACCCAGATTGTCACAAAATTTTCACACAGCAACCCCTATCAACAGGCACAAAAATATACATAAGGATGACGAAAATAATCACGAAATAGGTTCAGTGAGGGATCGAGAGCTTCTGTACCTATTTAATTGAAGTAAGGCCTGTTATAGTAAAGATGGCTGATTGATATTGTAAAGATGGATGATTGATAATATGTAATCGGAGTGAATAAAGGTGACTTATGGAGAAAGTCACATAATTTTCAAGCGACTTCCCTGCAGTCACCCTATTTGCGACGGCGCACATACATATAAACGGCTCGGTAAATTGCATACAACTCTGCAGTAAAAGTGGAAGTGCTATTAGAAAACCGAATGTACGTGTTTCGGTTCCGCTTCTGCAAGCCTTTCCACTCTCGCTTAAACTTACTCATTTAGATTTGATAGTTCGTCAGCTGTGTAAGATCTCCAACTGTAATTATTTCAAAGGTGTTGATGACAAAGAAAAAGAAAACTAAAGGCATGCTGGCTGAGAATGGAAAGAACAATGTGCAGGCAGAGGTGTGCATACCTTGACAATTTGTACTCCAAGCTCTTCATCATCTGGATTGCTCCACTCGTTGAAACAGAACCTCTCGGCGTGAGTCCAATCCACACCTCGCGCCTGCAGATGTTTCTCGGCTAAGGTCAACCACAACTGCAACCAAATTACACAAGTCAACGGTGTTTCACAGTTTATGCTACCCACTAACAGTAATTATTCTGCAAAAGTAATTATTATTAATTTTAAAAGGGGTGAAACACAGACACAAGCTTTTCTATTACCAGTCCACAGGTAACGCTTGTATCAAAAGTACTTTTTCTAAGGACTACACATGAATTATTAGAAATCATTTCAATAACTAGACTTTATTTAGGGACGACCTGAATAGGGCTATTTTCTTCAAAATCTTCGTGTCGCATTCCTGAAAGACATTAAAGTTAAATACCAACTTTGGTTTTTAACCGACTTTTTCTTTTTGAGTTATGCTGTCCACAGACTGACACACACACACACACACACACACACACACACGCACACACGCACGAACGCACGCACACACACACACAGAACGTTTTCTAAAAATGCTTCGGGGTGTCTCAAAACATATATTTCGAATTTTTTGGTGGAATACAATACTTCCCCTACTTAACAGTAGAGAAAGTAAGAAAGTGTGAGTTTGCTACTGTGGCCACTTTATACAACATATTTGCACACTCTGTATTACATAGACTACCTGAACTTCCTTAATTTTTTCATCCACATTCTTTCCATCTTTCCTAATTTATCACCAATCTTCTTAAAAGTATAGGTATATGTGATTTTAATGTTAACAATTTCCCCCCTTCTCGTATCTGTTGGTGAGTTTACCCGTTTATCTAACGTAAAAAAGTCTAATAAAGTGCATGAAATATACATTAAACAAAATTTCACATCCCGATATGCATCGTTGCCCATAGGAGTCCTGAATTACAATTAACTAAATGAACAGAATAGAAAGTATAATAAAATTACAGATAAAGCAACAATTAAATTAATTGAATCAAAACCAATTAGCTTGAGAATATAAAAAATACAATACATAAGAGCTGGAATTACAAACAAGCTAGGAAAATCAATAAGCATTATACTAATAGGATTTTTTATATACATATATAGCGATATTTATACTCCACGAGAGAATGAGTTACTACACAACGTCTGCAGGATTTTTAAATAAGTTTTGATAATATTAATTACTATCGGATAACCTGTCTCTATTTTTATAGAAATGTTGAACCTTTTGAGATATGTTGAATTTAATGTAATCCGATAACGGACTAGTTTTAAATTGGCAGATGACATTTCATGGCTAACTTAGTGGGGTTCTGAGAATATATAAGCGTAGTACTGCTCATATGTATTCCAGTTTTAAGGGACAAGGGACACTTTAACACCTGAAACAACCAAAAAGTGAGCTCCGATATCAATTTGGGACAACTCCAGGAGAACTACTATAATGAAGCAGTATTTTCTGTTCTTCGTTATTCACGATACGAAAGTAAAAATATGCATTCCCTTTCATCTGTTTTCCAACTCGTAAAGTCTTTACTTATTTAATTTGCATATTGTCTCTTTTACAGGAAAATCTGCCCCTATATGCCTTTGTATTTTTAAATCACTCTTGGCTTTTCTCTCCGCTTTGTGTAAAAGACTGCAAAGTGGTTCAGGTGTGTATTTCAGCTGAGGTAATTAAATCTTTCATTTGCTACAACACGTTCAAACGGATTCACCCTTAATCCTTTTAACTTTGTACCAGATACACACAACTCATTTTCCCAAGTATTTTACATGTATTTTCAGCATAATGTGCCCATCGCAAAAAATGAACTTGTTTTCCATTGAAAATACTTAGGTTAACTTGTAAGTTTAAAAAATCCTATGCGTTACATTCCTTGATATATCTATTTCACTTTTATACAGTTTCCAAAATGATTCTCAATAAACTATTTTTTCATCTAATCCATGTTAATCGATATAAACCTTGGCCGAAATAGTTTCATTACAGATTCCATTGAAGGTACAAGGAGACAGAACAAATTGAATCAATAGATGTTTAAAAACCATGCCATGCCCTGGAAATTTCGCAGTGTTTCTGTGGCATCTCGAAAAACAATTAAATAGCAACATTACTGAAAGTGATAAACGCGTTGAAAAATTCAAACGAATGTCTCGGAAATGGCTCATGTCACAAAAAGATACATATTTTAAATAATTTGTATGTTAGCTATATATTTTGTACAGTAGGTTCTTTGTGTGTCTGTTGCGGTTTATCACGAACAGGGTAATTTGAGGGAGAGGATTTTCTTGAAAATCTTCATATTGCATCCTCGGAAAATGTTGGACGAAAATGCTAAGTTTGATTCTTAACTTTTGAGTTATGCTGTTCTCTCTCTCTCTCTCTCTCTCTCTCTCTCTCTCTCTCATTCTCACATATACACATACACGTACACATCACACGTGGACCTTTTTCTACTTTTGGTATCAAAGGACATCAAAATCTGTATTTCCTTTGAAATCTCGGTTCAAAATTTTTGGGTGAAATGCACGTTTTATATCTGGTTTTAAACCTCAAATGATACATACACTACAGAGAAGGAGACGTAAGGAAGAGGGAGGAAGAGAGAGAAAGAGAAGTGGTTACTAATGTGGGTGTAGAGTAAGGGAAGAAAAGTGAATGAGACGAGAGAGAGAGATAGAGAGAGAGTAATGGGAATGGGGGGAGAGAACGAGAAAGAGAATCTTCTCTGCATGATAATCTAGTCACGAATAAAACTGTTTTTATGTATTTCATATCAACAAAAGGTGAAAACTCTCAACTGAGATTTAAAACCAGCCTGTAACTCAAATAAGACAAATTATAAGGTTCTATTTCGTTTCGGATATGGAGGGTCTTAAAGAGTTTCAATAACAATGTTCGATTGTGTTCAGTGATAAATGGAATCCTCTTAGTACGCTTTCCAGTGTTTGCTATTGATCTTAACATCAAATGGTGTGCTCCTCCCGCGGAGTTCATCAATCACGAAACAGATTCCGGTATGTATTTGGCAAAGTTCCATGGCATTCCGCCTCTGCATGAAACTCCTTACATTGCAGTATTTCATTACGGGGGCCATTTTACCCGTCAGTGAATGAGTCGCAGACGAAGCCATGTAACTTCAATGTAGAAACAATAAACATATAGGCACAAGTCATACATATTAGTTTACAAACATATTATTTAATTGGATTAAAAGCTACATTTACACACTAACAACTGATTAAATGAAATACTTAGCACATTTTCAGTACAGACATCCTGTTACGTGAAGCGTTTTACGTTAATAGTGTCACATTGGTTGAGAGGCTACTCATATTAAATGAGAAGAATGAAATTTACTTTTCTGTAATGTACGAGGAACGCTTGAAAACAATTGGGCTGTTTAAAAATACCGCTCGACTCACTGCGACAAGTCACGAGCCGCCACTGACAGACTGGAAATAAGTGATATGGAATCCATTTGCAAGAATATAAATTAAAAGTGTGGAGGTGAAATAGCAGCTAACGGCACCAAATTGTGTAAGCCTCGATTAATATCATATAACACTCCAGAGGAAATGGACTTAGGTGCCATAAAGGAAGAAATCTTAGCACAGAACTCAGAATTCCAGCTGGAAGAAAGTGACGTCACACCAAAGTTCATATTCAAAGACAGGAAAGGCAAAATTAATCTCATTATTGAGGTCAATTCTGAAACAAGAAAGAAATTACTAGGTAAACAACTAAGAGTAGATAGATGGATTTGTGGGTTTAAGGGCGCTCAACTTCTGGGTCATTAGCGCCCTTCTAAAATTCATGGCAATAGCCAGATATAAACTTGAATCAAAATAAAATACTAGTATCAAACAAAAAATACACATAAACGTAAAAACAGCGGCAATAGCCGGATATAAAACAATGTAATAAATAGGTCAAAAGGCATAAACAAATATCTAAAATTTTAAATCCTCAAATTGATATTACAATCCGCTAAAAACTTAAAAACTCTATCAACCGCTGTTTTGTCGTCCGCTAGGACCTCTGCAAGTCCGGCAGGCAGCTGCAGAGAATCCCGAAGGTACGCTAGAGAGCAACACTCCAGCAGCACGTGGCGAACCGACAAAAGGTTGTCACACAGCGGACATATAGGAGCAGGGTCCCTTTTAGATAGGTAACCAAATAAGAGTAGGATGGGACGTGTGTAGTCATGATGATATATAAAAATAAATAGATGCTATACGTGCAATAAATACAATCACCTAGCTAATGAATGCAAGGGGGTTCTGACCTGCCCTCTTTGCACTAAGAACCACTCAGTACGAGAAAGTGCAGCACAGAAACTTCAGTACCGAAGCATTAATTGCGTAATTTTTAATATATATAACACCAAAGAACCTGCCAATGAGCAGTTAGATTAAGGGATTCAAGTTATTTCGTCAACCATATGTAAAGTAATATGATTAATAATTCATAGCAAACGAAGCTGGGGGTTGACCTTGTGTTTTCACTGAAATGCGGAAATACTGGGCCAACTAGGTGCTGCCGTCTTTGGCTAATTGTTGCATCTTTAAGAAAATGACTGTTGGCGAACTCAGAGAGTGAAACCGAAATTATAATGTGAATATAAGTAATTAATAATAGAAAGAAGTAAATAGAATTATAAATTAGAATTAGAAATACGTTTACTGTGCTAACGTACCACTGGCTTATGGTTTTATGAAATGCCAGATGTGTTCTTCAGCTCGGGGCGCTGACCACGTCCCACCCTCCAGTACTGCACCTCACCAATGACGCCTGTAGTGGGTAGAGGTGGGGGACGCAGCGGCTGGGCGGTAGGCCTTGGCCTTTCGTGGGCTGTCGCGCCGGGGTTTAGTTTAGTTTAGATGTGTTCTTAAGTTCGTCATCGAGTTTTTAACTGAGTTCAATTATTAATTCGAGTTTCTTGGGTTTCCAGCCTCGTAACATAATGAAAATGTTCGAGGTTTTGGCCATGTCAAGTTCCATGGCCACCAGGAAATGAGTAATTAACAAATCACATAAAGAGACTTGCAAATTAATCATAACAAATTACTCCAAAGTCCAGCTTTAATCTTCAAGAGCACACATTTTCTCGGGACAGCTCGTCCAAAAATTAGTTAAGAATCCTAAAATATTGTGCTGGAGTAATAATAAACGTGATATACAATATTAAGAGCAAACGTATCAAGTTCTACCTCACGTGCGGTCTTAAATCCAGAATTATGGGATTTTGCAGTCACGTTAGCCGTCATAAATCACTAAAAACACGTTCTTCCTCTACAGACTTACAGAGAAATAACCTTCAGTTACGAGAATAAAATATTACTTCCTTGCAAATCTTCTGATACGGTGTTCTAATGTTGTTCTCTGTTTATGTGTACTTATTAAAGTATGCAGGATGTGTTTCAGAAAGACCTAACAAATTTTACTTTGCTTATGGCAGAAAACTACGATCAACTATTGGCTTCTATGAAAACATACACCGTGTGACAGAAATAGGGTGCATCCTTGAGACTGGTGATAGGAAATGCAATTTCTAATCCAGTGATTTCCAAATGGGAGGTAATGAGATATTTATACTAGTTCTATAGTTAATATGTCCTTGGATGTTAAAGACGTCATATAAACGGAATACATAGAAATAAACCAGCAAACTCAGAATAAACAAATAATCCTCGAAACTATTATTATTATTATTATTATTATTATTATTATTATTATTATTATTATTATTATTATTATTATTATTATTATTATTATTATTATTATTATTATTATTATTATTATTATTATTATTATTATTATTATTATTATTATTATTATTATTATTATTATTATTATTATTATTATTATTATTATTATTATTATTATTATTATTATTATTATTATTATTATTATTATTATTATTATTATTATTATTATTATTATTATTATTATTATTATTATTATTATTATTATTATTATTATTATTATTATTATTATTATTATTATTATTATTATTATTATTATTATTATTATTATTATTATTATTATTATTATTATTATTATTATTATTATTATTATTATTATTATTATTATTATTATTATTATTATTATTATTATTATTATTATTATTATTATTATTATTATTATTATTATTATTATTATTATTATTATTATTATTATTATTATTATTATTATTATTATTATTATTATTATTATTATTATTATTATTATTATTATTATTATTATTATTATTATTATTATTATTATTATTATTATTATTATTATTATTATCACTATTATCATTATTACTATCATTATTATTATGATCACTATTATTATTACTGTTATTATTACTATTACTATTATTACGATTAATTATTATTATTATTATTATTATTACTATTATTATTATTATTATTATTATTATTATTATTATTATTATTATTATTATTATTATTATTGTTATTATTATTATCTGCTCATAAGTGACTTCTTTGGTACTATTTACGTTTAAGAAGTCATCACCTTATTGCACCGGGCTTTTGAAATAACGGATGAGGAACATTTAAATCAAGAAATAGAATTTTTGCAAAACACTCTAAATCAGAATGACTGTGCAGACCACGACGTCGAAGAGGCTCATAAAAGAGTTATACACAATAGATCCAAGCCAACACCTCCTAAGAACACAAAGAGTGACAATATTAAGACCTTCATACCCTTTTATTGCGCCACAACGAACAAGATTTCACGCATCCTCTCCAGGCACAATATTGAAACATTCTTTGCAGCCCCCAAGAAAATTCGGCAATATTTAAGACTAGTTAAAGGTCCCGCGGGACTCAGGGTTCCAGGAGTCTACAGTACACCATGTGACTGTGGAAAGGTATACGTTGGCCAAACCGGAAGGACCATTGAGGAGAGACACGAGGAGTATAAACAAAGCATCAGACTCCTGCAACCTGAAAAATCAGCTCTTGCACAACACAGTATTAATAATGTACACATAATAAAGTTTGATGACGCTAAAGTTGTTGACCTCTCCCACAAATACTTTGATCGACTTATCAAGGAATCCATAGAAATCAAACTACATCCATCGAATTTTAACAGAGACGCTGGAGGCAAACTAAGCATGGCTTGGGCACCAGCCATCAAACATACTACCATAGACAATTCAAGCATATCAGAAGGGCTGACTGGCATTACAGGAAAACCCTATCCTAGGAGACCCACACACCTTAAGCAAGCGGCCAATCACCGGACTCTCCACGCTCATTGCCCAAGACCTATCTGGCTCCGCCTACCTTATTTGCGTGTATATACCAGCATGATTTTTACTCTGGCATTTGTTCCTGATGAAGACCATAGTCGAAAGCTCGAATTTTATAAATTTGACGCCCCTGATCACATTATGAGGACTAGAAAATTTGTGTAATGAAAATATAACAAAATAATATTATTTTAGTATTATTACAATTAGGTTTAGAATTATATTAGTGTATAGGATTTAATTCTGCAAAAAAATTTGTAAAAACATTGATAACCGTCCTGACTTAAGAAATCAGATATCAGGATAAATAAATAAGCAGATTATCTATGTACGCACTGTCTAAAACTATAAACAAGGGAGTCATTGTTGGTGCTCAGGACAACCGGTGGTTGCCATGTAAACACATTGAATTTCAGCATCTCTAGAGTAGGTCTTCTCAGTTCTGTCTGATCTTTAAAGTCAGTATTTCTATACACTTCAAGTTATAGCTCGCAATGGCAAATTATGGGCGCCTTTGGATCAGGTCTTCTTCTGATGGTTATTCCCGGAAGTCTATAAATGTCTAGACACGATGAAAGTGACACTGTGGCAATCTTCTCGAGGATTCCCAGCGTTCATAAAATAGACATCACAGATATAGTGGCACTCATTTGGGCTTCGTACAGTTATGGCAGTAGTAGAAGTGAGATGGCGGGAAGCGATGGTGATAAACAGTTTTACTCTTGAGCATTTCCTAACAAAGCGTTAGTTTTATATTATTACTTGTAACCTTTGATGTGAGGAGTGGAGTGAAATGGAGGAAATGCTCAGAGCTCTTATAAATGGGATGAAAAAGATAAACCAGGAGGCGAAAAAGAAATGAGGGTGAGGCCAAAAGTGAAAATGGGAATGAAGTTGACTTGTGCTACACGATATTACTGGTTTGAATGCTAGCTGATTTGAACTCTTTTGCACTGTTAATACATAACTTGAAAAACATAAAAAGGCTGATGAGTTGCACTCTTATGACTTTCTCTTGCACAAAATATTCCTACAAATCTTATTTTTTAAATCTATTTCATGCTAATCGAGAATCGACCTTAATAGAAATGGTTTTATTACATGTTTCTTTACAGGTGCAATGGGAATAGAGCAATACAGTAGGCTTTAACCGACAGTCAAATCTTTTAAGACCTGGTCGCTATATGATAGCTTTGACATTGCAATATCTTTGTATGGCCGGGGCATAAAAAGCAAATTATCACGTTTCCTTTGGGAAAAGTATACTTATTTGAAAATTCACAGCAATAACAAGGAGCATCTTGGAAATGGCGAACTCTACAAAAAAGTGTAGCTAACATAAATTGTCTGCTTTAACGTTATCTACATATTTTGTGTTGTAAGATTTTGTTTATCTCTTACGATTCATCATTAACAGTTACGCAAATGTCATTCAAAGCGAAGAAAACTTCAGAGGCTTGCCCCAGAAAATTTAAGACATACATTTCTTTTAACCTAAAATATGTTGAATATATGCTATTTTAATCAACATCGCTAAGAGCCATTTTTCAAAAAATCTCCCTTTTGGAAAATGTTTCCAAGTAAACTATATTTTGATGTGAGGAGAATTTTCTTGAAAGTCTGCACGTGACATCGTTAAAAGAACAACTTCAATGTAAAGTTTTGGTGTTTAACCTAGTTTTCGATGTTGTACTATACTGTACAATCAGATTATATGATTCCACTAAAGTGGCACCTTTGGAAGGGATAAGCAGATAAATCATATTCAGCATTTAACAGTCCATACTCACAAAAACTTATCCTTCTGTCTACTTCATATTGATCGAGATAAACGGTTTTAGAAATGATTTTATCTTGTAGATAAAATGGTAATATGAAAAAAAATATATAAGTGATAGTCAAATACTTTTACGAGCCAGACGCTATTTGTTGGCTTTGAGATCTCATGCTGTTTGCATGATCAGGAGGGGGAAGAATATAACGATTTCCCATTTGAAACAGCTATGAATATCAGAAAATTCAAATAAATAATAAGGAATACCTTGAAAACAGTTAACTCCATAGTAATTGTATTTTACATAAGTTATGTGCTTTCTAAAGATCTACATTTCTTGAGTAATAAGATGTTGTCTCTCTTACGGTTTACCAGTTATGTAAGAGTCATCCGGTTGTCCAACCATCCGAAGTCTCAGAAAAGTTATTTGAAATAAATTGCGTGCTTTGAAGTGATTTACATTTTCTGTGTAGTGAGCTGTTATCTCATATAGTAAATCGGTCTCTCTCTCTCTCTCTCTCTCTCTCTCTCTCTCACACACACACACACACCCCTATGCACGCACACACGAAAACGAATACACTAAAATATACATAAAACACACAAACACAACAGAACCATGCACGCACTCACAAATCCACACACGAAAACACACACACACACACAAACACCCGCACCCCGCGCACACATATTCTGAATGAAGAAGGGCTATTCCCAGAAAATTAAAAGGTATGTATTTCATTTGTCATTAAAATATCTTAAACGTATGGTATTTTAAGCAAAATCTTTAGAGCATGTTTCGAGAAAGTCACAATTTTGAAAGTTGTTTCCATATAAACGATAATTTGGAGAGGAGGAATTTTCTAGAAAATCTTCTTGTTGCATTCTTAAAAGATGAAACTAAATATCGAGTTTTGTAGTTAACAAAATGACTGCTGCTTTTCACAGACACTCATATGCACATTTTCCTAAAAACGCTCTTTTTATTTAGAGGACCTCAAAATGTGTATTTCCAGTGACATTTTTGGATCGAATATTTGGGTGGAATACAATATCTTCTCTAGTCACTATATACGTGATAAAGTAAAAATCTGGTGTGTTGCACTCACATGACTTTCTCTACTCTTGTACTCTTGTACTGCAGTAGGTTTTCAGCGTTAGTCAAATCCTTTAAAGCTGGTTGTCGGTCTGGGTGGCTCAGTTGGTTAGACGCTGGCCTACGGATCCCAAGGTCGCGGGTTCAAACCCGGCCCAGGCCGATGGTGTTTAAGTGTGCTTAAAAACGACAGCTCCATGTCAGTAGATTTACTGGCATGTAAAAGAACTCCTGCGGGACAAAATTCCGGCACACCGGCGACGCTGATGTGATCCTGGCAATTAACAGCGTCGTTAAACAAGAAAATAATTTTTAATTTAAAGCTGGTTGTTATAAGAAGGCTTTGGAATTCCGTTCTCTTTGCACGACCGAGAGATAAAAAGTGGATAACTACCTTCCATTTGAGAAAATAAGCATTGCAAAGCACACAGATAGTAAGGAATAAATGAATTTGGAATTGGATTGGAATAAGTGAATCTGGGCATAACTTGTAGGTATGTTTTAACAAGATCTACATTTTTTGTATACTAAGATTTGGTCTATCTCTTATGACTTACTACATACGCAAAAGTCATTAAGAGCAAACAGGACTACATGGGCTATAGCCATAAAACACAAAATATACATTTCATTTGGCATAAAAGTATCTTAAATATATGACATTTTAATAAAAATCATTAACCATTTTTGAAAAAATAAAACTATTCGAAAAATTGTCCGTGTAAATGGTAGTTTAGGGTGAAGGAATTTTCTTAAATATTTTTGTATTGCATCCTTGAAAGATATTAAACTTAAATATTAAATTAGGTTTCTAATCGACTTTTCGTTTTTGAATTATGCTGTTCACAGACAGCCACACACATATCCTCACACACGGACCTTTTTCTAGGTAGCTTATTGTTGGATTCAAGGGGCATCAAAGCATATATTTCCAGTGAAATCTCGACATCGAAATTTTGGGTAGAATGCAATACTTCCTCTACTTACTATACGTAGTAGATAAAGTAAAAGGGGCTTGATTTCATCTTTTGCATAAGTAAAATAGTTGAGCTCCGGGTCTTACGACCAAAGAATTCTGTTCAGACACTTAAGGTTAACCAGGCTGATTCAAGCAGAATTCAACTGTTTCTATTGGTAGCTATTCAGGCAATCTTCACAACAAGCAGAGCAGAGGCGTAATTCCTCATCCACTCCTACACTTGCCACGCTACCATCTATCTTGTGACCCAGCTCTAAGTGATTGCTTATCAGCTTCGTAACTCAAGGGATTAATTGTCTGGTGAGGTTCTGGCACCTAACATATGGGTCAGAGGCTTTAGTCCTCAATGGTGTCTGCTAATTTCTCATCTGTACTTACTCAGAGCTTAACCGAGTGGGGTGGCTCAGACGGTAGCGTCTGTGACCCGCATTCGAGAGAACGGGGTTCAATTCCCGTAGCCGACCTTCCTGACGGAGGTTTGCCTGTGTCACTAGGGGAATGTTTGGAAGCGCAATAACTTCCTCTTCTTCTTCTACAATGATGGATTAGGCTATTTTCCTGTTCCGGTCTCACGTCTATCCATTGTTTCCTAGATCGTCCCACTGTCCGTCCTCTTGGTTTATAACCCATTATTTGTTTGGGGATTCTTCCTGGAGTCATTATTTCCAAGTGTTGGAGCCCATTTTATCCATATCCCATTTAATTCTGTTAAAATAGAATCGACGTTTAACTCGTTTCTAAAATCTTCATTTCTAAACTGGCCTTCTCTTGGTACATGCTTTGATGGATCTTAGGTTGGTTGGTTTTTAGGTTTAAGGGCGCTCAACTTCTAGGTCATCAGTGCCCTTAAAAATTCATGGCAATAGCCAGATATAAATCTGAATCAAAAATAAAATTACTAGCAACAATGAAAATATACACATAGAAGTAAAGAACAGCGGCAATAGCCAGATATAAAACAAGGTGATAAATATGTCAAAATGCATAAAAAATATATAAAATTTCAAATCCTCAAATTGATATTACAATCCGCTAAAAACTTAAAAACTCGATCAACAGCTGTTTTGTCGTCCGCTAAGACATCTGCAAGTCTGGCAGGCAGCTGCAGAGAATCTCGAAGGTGCGCTAGAGAGAAACACTCTAGCGGCACGTGATGGACTGACAAAAGGTTGTCACACAGCGGACATAGAGGGGCAAGGTCCCTTTTAAATAGGTAACCATGCGAAAAATTGCAGTGCCCTATTCATAATCGCTCGAGCACATAAGAAAGTTGGACAGTACTATTTTACCCTATTCAATGCATGAAAAAAGTGACAAAAAGCTTTTTATGTTAACCGTTAACTTTTCCATCATTTACTTCATTACATATTTCGTTTTAGATACTTAGGTAATATAGGAAAGAGAAGATATATTCGAATGTTTAATAGGCTTTGGTGTGAGGGATTTTCTTGAAAATCTTCGTGTAGAATATTTGAAAGATACTGAATTTAAATACTAGGTTCAGGATTAATCTGACATTCCGTTTTTGAGTTACATTGTTCACATGCGCGCACAAGCACGCACACACACACGCACACACACACTTTTCTATAAATCTGAGGTGCATATACACAACTTTCCCTACTCACTGTTCCACAAGCTATTCTTTCAAAATATATTTCTAGTAGCCTTTTTAAATCCATCTAAGATTTCAACTGACGCCTAAACTTTTGTTGGAGGATGTAGTACATAAAAAATCGATTTTCAAAGTGTGTCATAAGATGGCTTTGAAATTCTATGGTGTTTATGTGACCACTGGGTACAAAACCAACACATATTTGTCAGTTTAACTAAGTATAACTATATAAGATTTAAAACAGTAGTAAGAAATATCACGGAAATGGTTAGCTATCCTAGTTTTATTTCATATAAATTATGCACTTTAACGAAATCTACAATTTAGGTGTAGGTTTTGTATAGGTATTTTTCATGGATTACTAATAGTACAAAAGTGATTCAGAGTGAAGAGGATTTCGCAGGTTATTTGCAGAAAATTCAAGATGTACATTTAAATTACATGCAAATGTCTTTAACATATGGTATTTAACTGAAAATCCTTTGAGCCATTTTAGAAAATTTAAGATACATTTTTGTAAGATTCTGAGAAGAATACCTAGTTTCATATTTATCCGAAATCCACTTTTGAGTTATGCTATTGATACCCACGCGAGCACGTGAACGGGCCTTTTTCTGAAAGTTCATTTAATGCATTTTGAGGGGCTCAAAATATGTAGTTCTTATGAATATTGTCGTGGAATTGAGAGAGGAATGTTATATTTCCTCTTTCTCTTAGGTGTGTGGTAGAGAAAGTGAAATTCTGGAAAAATGACAGAGCAGTAAGTGTAAATACTGCTTTTACTTCCTGCTTATTGAGATCGAGGATTTTTTCTCCGTTGGTTTGACTTCTAGAATGTTGTGAACTGGAGTTGAACCCTTTTGCGGTCACTGCTTTTCCTCAAGAGATGATATGATCGAGCAGTTATTTAGGCAACTTCTCTAGCTTGCCTGCGTGGCTTGTAGCCTCTCCTCAAGGGGCATCGCCCAGTGAGATGAACGTTTGCGACGCGTGGAAACACGAAAAACCCGAGTGGTGAGGAGTAGCTCCCTGGTCATTGGGAGAAGTGCGAAGTTGCACGAGAGACTTACTTTGAAGATGGTTTGAATAAAGCGTTCGAATTCTCCTGGCTGTCTTTTAGGTGTTACCTATTTATATGCAACTTTTTATACGCAGTGGAGTACCTTTGTGTGCCAATTTTATTTTCTTAGATTCTTTCATAATTACTAATTGAAATTAAACAATTTAATTTGGTTATTCTATTCTCGTACACTAAACTACGGTGTGACATGAACAGTATAAGTAGGCACTTGACATTCAAAATGAGGAGAACTTTTGAAGACATTACAGAAAATTTAAAATATACGTTTGTCATAAAAATATCTTAAATATGTTACGAATGCATCTAAATTGTTAATGTCATTTTTGGGAAATTAAAATTTTTGGAAAAATACTCTATGTAAGGTATAGTCAATGGGGATATATTCTTGAAAATATTGTAGCTTGTTAGAAAAATCTGGGCTTCAAAACCACATTTTTGTGTTGTGCTGTTCAGAGTCATACAGATAGACAAATATATTTTTTTCTTCAAATGATTTTTGAGCGAAATCTCGTATTGAAATTTTGGACGAAATACAATACTTACTCTTACTGTAAGCACGCAGTAGAAAATGTAAGAATTGCTTGCCATTATACTACCTTAAAATTCTATGTTTTTCAATCAAATTAACTGAAGCTGTTGACGCCTCAAAAAAGTTATTTGAAATAAATTGTGTGCTTTAAAGTGATTTACATTTTCTGTGTAGTGAACTCTTATGAATCTCTCACAGTAAATCAGCCTCACGCGCACACACATACACAGGCATACGATACATTCATATACAAATAAATAGAGGTGAAACTGGTGAATATGTAGATCCCGCACTCCTAGGCCACTAATTTGTCCTCTTTGGAAAACTACATAGTATTTTGCAATCATCAGAAACACAAGCATATAGCTGAAGTCAAAAATCATCGGTTCATCGATTTCTAGTGCTAGCATTTTTTTCTCTTTATTAACTTATTTACATGCCCAGCTAACGAAGCTGTTTACACCACATGCAAAAAGAAATAAAGGTTAACTTTGTTAAACTAGGATTATTAAAATATTTAGGCATGGTGCGCATATGATATCCTTGTTTGCAGATTTGATTCTTTTTAGTTTTACTGTGTTTTAATTGCTAAATCATAACCATCCAGATATAATATATTGCTTGAAATGAACTATTCGCAATATTTGTCTTATTTTACATGAATATTGACATTAAGAGAGAACTGCATGCCATTCTCAACTAAAATTTAAGGCCTTTTACAAAATATCCTGTTAATAGATAAACCTGTTGGTATTCAAGCACAGGAGCTTTGCAATTTTTATTCGTTCTATGAATTAAAAGTGGGTGGTGTTCTATAGCTTCATTTACGTCAGACTTCGGCTTTTCAATGATGAAAAGATTATGCGATATTATTATAGTAATAATAACAATAATAATATGTTCTTAGATAGATCTGAGAAAATAAAAAAGTAATGAAAAATTGTGAATGTAGGGGTTCGTTCGGGGTCGGGAATTACCTTGAAAGTCTTAATGTTGCATCTTTGGAAGGTACTAAATTTATTTACCTATGATAAATGTTCTTCCACACAAGCTATGCTCAAAACATATTTCTTGTGAAAGATCGATATCAAATTTGTGGATGGAATGCAATTCTCCCTCTGGTTACAGTGTACGTGGCAGACATTAAAAATGTAAGACCGTATTGTCCGTTTGAGAGGAAGAATTTATTTATATATATATAAACTTGGAAATAAAATTTGGTTTAGTTTTATTGAAAAGAAACTTCAAGGATGGGAAATTATTTCACAGGACAGGTATTCAGGAGTTCGCTGTACTAGAGAATGAAATACATGTCCCAAGAAATCGAAATAGGGCTTGGATTTGAAGATTATAACTTTTCTGTTTCATATTTTAATTTCCGACTTCATCCTCTATTTCCAGCAGACACGCAACGGAGAGCCACATCACTCGATAAGCTGACCTCAGAACCAGGGGAATCAGCTCACAGACCACGGCTGAGCAGTCCGGAAATTAAAACTGCTAACACCTTGGATGCCTAAGATGCAAACTTAGTGCTGTTGGATCGCAGCTGGAAATTTCACTTTACAGCGCAGCAACAACATTTACTGTAGATATTGGTGCAACTCATAAGAAATTCAGCAACTGTATTTGATACATCATGATGAAGGTATAGGTAGTGGCTGTGGGATATAAGATAGACAGACAGACAGCACAGACAGGATGGACAGGATGGATAGGTAGATAGATAGACAGACAGATAGGTAGATAGGCAGGTAGATAAAGCAATCAATCAATAAAATAAAATAAAATAAAATTGAATAATCAGAATACAATCCTTTTTTACTTTCTCTACTGGTAAGTAGGGGAAGTATTGTATTCCACCCAAAAATTCGATGTCGAGATTTCACCGGAAAAATGTTTTGAGGCCCCCTGAATCCAAAAAAGAGCATTTTTAGAAAAAGGTCCGTGTGTGTCTGTGTGTCAGTCTGTGGACAGCATAACTCAAAAACGAAAGCTCGGTTAAAAACCAAAGTTCGTATTTAAGTTTGTCGTTCAAGGATGTGACACGAAGATTTTGAAGAAAATAGTCCCTCCCTAAACAACGCTTTACATGGAAAATTTTTCGAAAATTTAGATTTTCTTGAAAATAGCTCTAACGGTTTTGATTAAAATGGCACATGTTTGAGGTATTTTTATGACAAATGAAATGTATATCTTGAATTTTCTGACTATAGCCTCTGTAGTCGTATTTACTCTGGACGTCTTTTGCATAACTGGTAAATCGTTAGAGATAGACAAACCCTTGCTGTACAAAAAATGTAGATCTTACTAAAATACACAATTTATGTCTCAATAAATTTTCTTGTAGGGTGAACCATTTCGGAGATATTCCTTGTTATGTGTGCGAGTTTCGGAAAACTTAGAACTTTAGGAAATGCAACAACGTTGTTAATTTTTTTATATGTTAATCGTGCAAAGAGAACGGAATCTCAAAGGTAAAAAAGATTTGACTGTCGCACAAAGCCTGCTGTATTCTAATATTCCCCTTGCATCTACAAGGGAATAAGCAATACAAATTACTTACAAATTATTGTAGATAATACAATTATATATATATATATATATATATATATATATATATATATAAATGAAATGTATATCTTGAATTTTCTGACTATAGCCTCTGTAGTCGTATTTACTCTGGACGTCTTTTGCATAACTGGTAAATCGTTAGAGATAGACAAACCCTTGCTGTACAAAAAATGTAGATCTTACTAAAATACACAATTTATGTCTCAATAAATTTTCTTGTAGGGTGAACCATTTCGGAGATATTCCTTGTTATGTGTGCGAGTTTCGGAAAACTTAGAACTTTAGGAAATGCAACAACGTTGTTAATTTTTTTATATGTTAATCGTGCAAAGAGAACGGAATCTCAAAGGTAAAAAAGATTTGACTGTCGCACAAAGCCTGCTGTATTCTAATATTCCCCTTGCATCTACAAGGGAATAAGCAATACAAATTACTTACAAATTATTGTAGATAATACAATTATATATATATATATATATATATATATATATATATATATATATATATATATATATATACAATACAATTATTGTAGAAATGTTTATCTTAACTAACATGGGGATATAGGAATACGAGTTTGTTAGAATGGTTAGTACAAGAGTAGAGAAAGTCATTTGAGTGCAACACATCAGATTTTTTATAGTTAATATAAGGTACTATTCATAAAAAGCTCCAGATTTAGAGAGCTAGTGACATAGGTCGCTTTTTCCACACAGTCAGTCTATGGCTGTAGAAGCAGGCGATCCACATTGCTCTTCGTATCACATCTGTCCATTCTCTCCCCTCCGAAGGAGTGTCGCCTTGCCGTGGCGGAGGGGCTCAGTACCTGAACCAGACGGCCTACTAAGTTTTCTTTCGACTACTGGTAGGCAAGAGGTGAGGGGAAGCAAAGAACATTCCAAACGGGTAGATGGGGCTCGGTAGTCTTGGTCGACAACTCATCTAGGAGAAGAGGACTCCGAAATCAAACTCCCTCAGGGGCTCCTACTACGGTAGGTACGGGTTTGGCGTACCCGGGGCCCCGAGCCATACTCTCGACTGGGTTCCTCCAAGAGGTGAGAGGGCACATGCCAAACGCCCAATCAACTTTGGTCCACTTTTGTGTTTGACCTCCCTCCTGATACCTCCCTGTACACAGTCTGACGGATAACCTACGCGCGGGTTGGAGGATGGGGTGACGCAAGGGGTGACTGGGTAATCGCGTAAGTCCCAGCCCCTGGTTATCATGTAGGATCTGTGTACGTATCCGCTGATAAAGGTCAGTCCCGGGGAGGGGCCATTGCATGAGCTGATGCACTCCTGAAGGCGATTGGGTCCCTCTGTCTATGCATTGGGAGGTGAGACCCTAGGGTGAGCAAGGTCCAGGCCAGGACTCTCACCTAAGCCGGGGTGGCGCCCAGGAAGTGAGCATGCCATCGGAGACATTTGCAATGGTGGAGGATATCATCGCCATGGGACATCCCAAACAAAATACAAAAAACCAGAAAACGATTGGAAAGGAAGTAGCAGAGTTGAGTGGTCCTCGCTACTTAATATTTACTAGAACTGAGGAAGGAAGGAAATTTACATCGGTGAACCCATTTGTTATCCAAAAGGGTCTTGATAAAATAGCTGGCCCAGTGAAGAACTGCACAAGAGCTCGCAACGGCACGCTCCTGGTTGAAGCTAATTCAGCATCCCAGGCGGCTACTTTACTTAAGGCGAATATGTTAGCTAGCTATCCGGTACGCGTAGAACTGCATAGGACTTTGAACTCCTCCCGTGGAGTTGTGAACACCCGGGCATTGGACGGCATGTCCAATGAGGAGATTCAGGAGAACCTCGAAGATCAAGGTGTAACAGCAGTATACCGGGTTCAGAGAAAAGATGGAGGCGAATATCTGCCTACCCGTACCCTTTTCCTTACCTTTAATCGGGTTGATCTCCCGCAAAGGATAAAGGCTGGGTACGAGGCCATTGAAGTAAGACCTTACATTCCGAGCCCGCTTAGATGCTATAAATGCCAACGCTTTGGTCATACAAGTGACACGTGCAGTGGTAGAGCTACCTGCGTAAACTGTGGAGGCATCGCCCATGACGATGACTGTACCTCACCTCCCAGTTGTATTAACTGCAGGGGAGAACATCCAGCAAACTCCCGAGAATGTCCCCGTTATGTGGAGGAAAGAGCTATCCAGGAGATCCGGGTTAGAGAGAAGGTGTCCTTCTCAGAAGCCCGAAAGCTCTTACGTTTGCGACAGCCCGCTATCCCGAATTCCGGTACCTATAGCTCGGTTGTAGCTAAACCAGTACCGTGTCGGGAAATCGCAACTCAAACTAGCGATATAAATGGGGCAACAATCTCAGACAAAATTCTTGTAGCTAGGTCACCTCCAAAGCCTCAGACATCACCTAAGTCCGCCAGAGCATCTACAAATACCGCAGTTCAATCCAGCAGACCAGGAAGGTCGCCAATAAAGAAGGCGAGCTCAAAAAGTAGACCGATTGTATACGATGTGTCACCGATGAAGTTTAAGACCCAGTATCAAAGATCTGATTTCCTCAAAGACAATAAGATATCTCCCAAGGCACCAAAGGGAAAGAAAAGCCCAAAAACATCTCCCAGGAGATCCTCTTCGGAGGAATCCTCTGGGATGACTACAGACCGGCGAATGTCATCTTCGCCGGTCTCCGTGTCCAATCGGTTCGAGGCTCTCGAACCAAAATTCAGTATCGGAACACGGACGTCCTCGGCAGAGGACATGGAGTTTGAATCTGCCCACACTGGGAGACCCCCAGTAGAAAAGAGGCGCGAAAAAGCGCCAGACAAGAATGCGAGCCCCAGAGAAAAAAAAAGGGCTAAGTTAGTTCGACAACCGCCAACTCCAAAGTAATGAAGAGTTACCTTGGAGTTACCTATCACATACATAATGCAATATGGCTATCCTACAATGGAACGTACGTGGCATTCGAACTCAAAGGCCAGAACTTGAGCTCTTGCTCAAAGAAAACGAACCTCTGGTCGCATGTTTGCAAGAGACTAAGCTGCGTCCTCGAGACGCTTTCCATCTAAGGCGATACACCCCAGTACGGTGTGATGTTACACCAGAAGAGGGTGTACCGGCACATGGCGGCGCTATGATACTTGTCAGAGATGACGTATATATGCAAACTCTACCTTTGCACTCTGATATACAATCAGTTGCTGTATGGATTAAACTGCCAAAACATACATTTCACTATCTGTAATGTTTATTTGCCTCCGTCCCATGACTTCTCGCACATTGATTTAGAAGATCTAGTTTCCCAGTTGCCAACACCTTTTCTGTTGGTGGGAGACTTCAATGCGCACCACCCACTTTGGGGTTCAAGTCGCGCTTGTGCGAGAGGTACACTCATTTCCGATTTTTTGGACAGTCACAACCTAGCTCTCCTCAACACTGGAGAGCCTACATTCATTTCGGACTCTCATAACAGCTTCTCACACCTTGACCTTGCAGTTTGTTCACCTCAGTTGGCAGTCTCCTTACAATGGAATGTCATCTCTGATTTACACTCTAGTGACCATTTCCCATGTCTTATTAGTCTCTTGACGCAACATACACACTCCACACGTATGCCCAGATGGCGTTTGGACCATGCCAACTGGAACCTTTACACCCAGTTGGCTGTCTTTACCTACAACGAGCACGACTCAGTGAATAATTTGGCGCAGCATCTCACGGAGACGATTCTCTCTGCTGCTGAACAATCGATTCCGCGGTCGACTACACACCCCCGTCGATTTCCCGTCCCCTGGTGGACGGAAGAATGTCGGAATGCCATTCGTGCTCGAAGGCGTGCACTTAGGGTTTTCCAACGTCACCCTACTTTGGAAAACCTGATTGAATACAAGAAAATGCGCGCCAGGTCCAGACAAGTCATTAAGGATAGCAAAAAGTCATCATGGAGCAAATTTGTAGCTTCATTTAACCGACACACACCTTCCTCGGTTGTGTGGGATAGATTAAGGCGTGTTGCAGCTAAAACGACCCAAATACCAATAGCGGGACTAAAAACAGCCACAGGAGCTGTTGTTGATTCATTTGAAGTGGCCAATACCTTTGGCAGTGCTTTCGCACAAGTGTCTAGCTCGGAAAACTACTCCCCTGAGTTCCTTCCATTTAAAACTCAGGTGGAATCTCAAGGTTTCACGTTTCGTTCTAGAAACGTAGAAGATTACAATCGCCTTTTCACCATGGCGGAGCTGGAGCATTCCCTGAAATCTTCGCGATGTTCAGCACCAGGACCGGACGGTATTCATGTACAAATGTTACAACAGCTCTCTCCTGAAGGTAAGGCATTCCTGCTCGAGGTCTATAATCGTGTTTGGGTTGACAGTATACTCCCAGAAAATTGGCGGGAGGCCACCGTTATTCCCATCTTGAAGGCTGGGAAGGACCGTCATCTTCCCTCCAGCTATCGTCCTATTTCCCTCACCAGTTGCGTTTGCAAGGTGATGGAACGCATGATCAATGGACGATTAGTATGGTGGTTAGAAAGTCGTAACCTACTGACTAACATCCAGTGTGGTTTTCGACGACGCCGTTCAACTGTTGACCATCTTGTGTCAATATCGACACAGATAATGGACGGCTTTATGAAGAACTGTCAAACCGTTGGCATATTTTTCGATCTTGAGAAGGCTTATGATACGTGCTGGCGAGCAGGGATTCTACGTTCCCTGTATGCCTGGAACATACGTGGACGCCTACCACTTTTCATTCAGGAGTTTATGAAGGACCGCTTTTTCCGAGTAAAGGTCGGCTCGGTTTTTTCTAATTCTTTTGTTCAGGAGGAGGGAGTACCTCAGGGTTCGGTGCTAAGTGTCACGCTCTTTGCTATAGCAATTAACTCCATCTGGAAATGTGTTCCACCTGGAGTTTCGTCATGCCTATTCGTAGACGACTTCGCTGTCTATTGCACTTCTCAGCGCACGGCGTTCTTACAACGGCGCCTGCAGCAATGTTTGGACAACCTCAGAGAATGGAGCGTGAAAAACGGCTTCCGTTTCTCAACTGAGAAGACAATCTGCGTTAATTTCTGGCGCCGTAGGAGACGATTACCACCTTCGCTCCGATTTGGCCCAGATGAACTTCCCTTCGCAGAAGAGACGCGCTTCCTGGGTTTGATATTGGACAGGAAGCTTAGTTGGTCGTCGCATATTGCACAGCTAAGAGCGAGATGTGACCGTTCCCTAAATATTATGCGAGTACTGAATGGCAAATCGTGGGGAGCGGATCGAACAATTTTGTTGCGAATATATCGCGCATTGGTCCGATCCAAGCTAGACTATGGGTGTATTGTTTATTCGTCAGCACGACCATCTGTGCTGAGAAGATTAGACGTGGTCCATAATAGGGGCATCCGCATTGCTACAGGAGCTTTTCCAACAAGCCCAGTGGTGAGCCTTTACGCCGAGTCCGCAGAAGCTCCTCTGCAATATCGGCGTGAGATTCTCTTGGCAAATTATGGTTGTGCGCTTAGATGTATGCCTAAGCACCCAACGTTCGCTTCTTTTTTCACCACCACGCTAAGAGAACGATATAGAAATAGCACCCTTAATCCAAAGCCTGCGGGGTTCCGTTTCCAAGAGCTCCTAGTGAAGCTTGGAGTGGAACTGCCTGTGATGTTCGCCAAGGGCGAGAGACTTTACCCCCCTTGGCTATCTGGTACGCCCCATGTAGATCTTGGGATGACCATACACCAGAAGTCCACGATGCCTATTTCAAGTATCCGCACGTGTTTCTTAGAATTTTTGTCAGGCTACTCTGACCGTAAACATATTTACACCGATGGATCAAAGAACACCAACGGTGTTGGATGTGCTTATGTTTATGGAACCGAACCATATACATTCGGTTTTCCAAATAGCACTTCCATTTTTACTGCAGAGCTTTATGCAATCTATCGAGCCGTTTTGTATGTTCGCCGTCGTAAATTAGGTGACTGCCTGATTTTGAGCGATTCCCTTAGTGCACTGCAGAGCCTCTGTCAGTTGTACAACCCCCACCCTATTGTACAACGTATCCAGGATGCCCTCCATGTTTTACACGCTTCTGGCGTTGACGTGGTGTGTGCATGGATTCCTGGTCACGTAGGTTTGCCTGGGAATGAAAAGGCAGATTTAGCAGCAAAGACGGCAACTACAGAACCCAGAATTATCATCTCACGTGTTACTTCGGAAGACTTTAGGCTTGAAGTGCGGAGAGCGGTGCTGTCGTCCTGGCACGACGAGTGGTCAGCTCTCCGCGGTAATAAGCTTAGAGAAGTGAAAGAACTTCCGATAAACTGGGTAACTTCCTGTCGCACATCTCGTCGCGAGGAGGTTAGTTTGGCTCGATTAAGAATAGGGCACTGCAATTTTTCGCACGGTTACCTATTTAAAAGGGACCCTGCGCCTCTATGTCCGCTGTGTGACAACGTTTTGTCGGTTCGCCACGTGCTCCTGGAGTGTTACTCTCTAGCGCACCTTCGGGATTCTCTGCAGCTGCCTGCCAGACTTGCAGAGGTCCTAGCGGACGACAAAACAGCGGTTGATAGAGTTCTTAATTTTTTAGCGCAGTGTAATATAAATTTGAGGATTTAAATTTTTTAATTATCTTGTTCTGCTTTTGGACATATTTATCACCTTGCTTGATATCTGGCTATTGCCAGTGATTTCTACCTTGTATATTTTGTTGTTTCTAGTATTTTTATTTTTTGAGTGAAATTTATATCTGGCTATTGCCATGAGTCTGTTAAGGGCGCTGATGACCTAGAAGTTGAGCGCCCTTAAACCAAATCCAAATCCAATGTCCATTCTCAGCAGGTTTTGCCGGGTCAGGGGTGTGCTTTGATTCTTGACTCGGTGTCGTGTGTTGTATAGAGTGAAAAGTGGATTTCTTTTAGACAAATAACATTGCTGTTATACGAAGTTACCTTCCACTACGCCTAGCTACTCACTAAAACACCGGTGAACGTACAGTGTGCATTTGCCTTCCTGATGGAAATTAAAGACAGCTCACCGTCAAGGGAACAATGTCATGCTCTCTTGCTCCATTTTTGGTGAATTGCATTTTTTTTATTTCTTCTACTGTGTATAGTAAGGAGGAGAAGCATTGTATTCCACCCAAAAATTCGATGTCGAGATTTTACCGGATAGGTATATATGTTTTGAGGCTCCTGAATCCAAAAACAGAATTTTTTTAGGAAAAAAGGACCGCGCGTGTGTTAACAGCATAACTCAAAAACGAAAAATCAGTTAAAAACCAACGTTGGTGTTTAGCCTTAATATCTTTCAAGGATGCGACACAAAGATAGGAACCCTGTACAAGGAAAAATGTTTCGAAAAATTTGACTTTTTCAAAAATGGCTCTAATAACTTTGATTAAGATGCCATAAAGTTATTAAAGTTATTTTTATGGCAAATGACATGTTTTTTAATTTTCTGGTCATAGCCTATGTAGTCCTGTTTACTCTTGATGACTTTTGCATAACTGGTAAACCGTAAGAGATAGACCAAATCTTACTACACAAAAAGGTAGATCTCGTTAAAACGCACAATTTGTCTAAATGCATAGCGAGAAGAATTTCGGAGATATTCCTTGTTAGTTTTGAAGTACTTAAACTTTTCTCAAATGTAGGGTAGTTATTCACTTATTTATCTCTTGGTCATGCAAAGATAACGGAAGTTCAAAGCTTTATATAGTGACCAGCTTTAAAACATTTTGACTGTTGCTTAAAGCCTACTGGCAAATGCGTATCTCCATTAACACAAAGAAGTGTTTGTATGAATAGTTAGTACAGGAGAAGTGAAGTCATGTGAGTGCAACATATCAGCTTTTTTCTCATAAAATTCCACTTTCTCACTACTTACTTGTAAAGCAAGTAGAGAAACTATTGCACTCCACCCAGAAATTCGAACCGAATTGTTACCTGTAATACCGTTTATAGACTCTCTGAATGCAGCAAAAGGTTAGAAAAATGTCTGTGCAGCCGTTCATCGTCACGTGCATAAGATTACGTTGGTTTCGTCCATTTTTGGATGATGCATTTTTAAACATGTCCTCATACACCATTATCTCAAGTGGTTATATTTTACCTATTTTCACAGACATAAACAACTGAATGCTTTCAGCACCAGCAGTGTACACAAGGGGCGAATGTACACAAAGTGAAGTGAGTGTGAAGAGCACGAGCACTTTCTCCTTGTGACCAACTGTGCGCGTGCACCCCTGTCCGGCATGAAGAGGCAAGTCGAGAGCTTGGGAGGGGTGAAGTTTGATCTTGGTCACAACGGTCTCTTGTGTCATTTCTATGCAAGCGCTATCCAAGCCTTTTCTCCCCAAGCGGGGGGAGGGGTCTTTGGAGGTGTCACTATGTTTTTATATTCTCTGCCATGTATAGTAAGTAGAGGTGGGGGGGGGGTAGCTTTAAGGGCGCTCAACTTCGTGGTCATCAGAGCCCTTAAAAAACCTATTCATGGCAGTAGCCAGAAATAAATTTCAATCAAAATAAAATTACTAGTAATAAAGAAAATATACACATAAACGTAAAAAAAACAGTGGAAATAGCCAGATATAAAACAAGGTGATAAATATGTCAAAAAGCATAAAAAGAGATATCTAAAATTTTAAACCCTGAAACTGATATTACACTCCGCTAAAAACTTAAAAACTCTTATCAAGTGCTGTTTTGTCATCCGCTAAGACCTCTGCAAGTCTGGTAGGCAGCTGCAGAAAGTCTCGAAGGTGCGCTAGAGAGGAACACTCTAGCAGCACGAGACGGACTGACAAAAGGTTTTCGCATAGTGGGCAAAGAGGAGCAGAGTCCCGTTTAAATAGGTAACCATGCAAAAAATAGCAGTGGCCTATTCTTAACGGAGCCAAGCTAACCTCATGGTGGCGAGATGTGCGACAGGAAGTTACCCAGTTTATCGGAAGTGCTTTCACTTCACTTATTACCGCGGAGAGCTGAGCACTCTTCGTGCCAGGACGACAGCACCGCTCTCCACATTACATCCTTAAAGTCTTCCGAAGTAACACGTGAGATGGTAATACTCTTCTGTGGTTGCCGCCTCTGCTGCTAAATCCATCATTATTATTCTCCGGCAAACCTACGTGACCAGGAATCCATGCACACACCACGTCAACGCCAGAAGCGTGTAAAACATGGAGGGCATCCTGGATACGTTGTACAATAGGGTGGGGGTTGTACAACTGACAAAGGCTCTGCAGTGCACTAAGGGAATCGCTCAAATTCAGGTAGTCACCTAATTTACCACGGCGCACAGATAAAACAACTGCAGTAGATCTGGAACCGGCATGAAGAATAAATGAATCAACATCAATCAAGAACTACATGTTAATAAATGCAGTGTTGAAGAAATAAGAAGCAACCTTCTTACCCCCAATTATACTACAGTAATAATCAGCTAACTTTGTGAGCATCAATTTCCCTTCATACCGTATCTTAATAGCAGGTGTTTCTTTAGGAAATCTTTCTGATACATCGCTACAGCTCTCTGGAAAGAAGTGTAAATGCGAGTCCATAAAATGTACTTTCAAGGACATATACTCCAAGTTTTTATAAGCTTTCATAATTTATTTCACAGACTCGTTATATTTAGGGTCTCTTCTACTTTCACGGAAGTTTTGTGTTACTTTGCTGAAACATACCCAGGCTCGCTTTCGTTTCTGTTACACTTCAGAATTTCGGTCTTGTTGAAGTTGTCCAATCTGAGGACCTACAAATACATCTTTAATTTTAGCAGCTGACAGACGAGGAAATATGTCACTAGGATATGTAAACCCTCCGGCGGTTCGATCCATGGTCTCTACAAGTTGTTTAATTAGGCAGAGTTTTGTGTGGAGGTGTGGAAGAAGTGTCTTCATGAGCAACCAGGTTTTTCCGTTGCATATTTATTTTTTCACCGACTTTCCAGTGTCGTTTAGGCCATTTCTTTTCTCCATAGTGGGATCTTGACTATCCCACGCGCAAAGGAAATGCCCGTATTTTGTGTAAACTCGCTGCAACCCAATAGCAATGCAATCCCCACACACCTTATGATCGTTTTATCTAATTACTTTGCGCATAGTGAATAATTGCAAAATCCCTTTGACGTACCGCGCTCATTGTTGTCACGTGTTCACAAACAGTTGCGCGAGACAGCCTCACTTTGAGTACCTTAATACGCGTCGTGGCTGGTATGTGGTGTGGGACAGCTTGGCCTCAACCGTCCCTTGTTGTACGCCGCAGCCGGGGTCACAATATTATATAATGCCCTTAGGAGTTATGTGGAAAGAAAAACCTTAGTCTCCACTTTGCGTTCTAAACGCTTAAAAATGAGATTTTGGTCCATTTCTGTTGCAGGAAATCAGAATCAGAAGATTCGAAAGTTAGGATAAGATCAGTTTAAATACAACATATTAAAACAACAGCAACAAAACGAATGTATATTAAAATAACGCTATTGTTTGCAGAACACAGTTTGCAGAAAGTCGTCAATAGGGAAAGAGAAAGAGGAGAGAAAAAAAAAGAGATGTGGTGTGTGTGTGTGTGTGTGTGTGTGTGTGTGTGTGTGTGTGTGTGTGTGTGTGTGTGTGTGTGTGTGTGTGTGTGTGTGTCAAGGAGAGCACGTGATTGCACGTCATAGACAAGAAAGCCCACACTTCCTTTGCTCATCTCTTTCTTCAGCAATATGAACTGCTTTCAGGCTTGTCTTTCTCCGCGTGGAGTTATTACTTCTATTGAAATTGTCTGTAAAAGAAAGGCATCTAATCCTTGGAAATGATAAAGGGGATCTAAACCTCTAGAGAAAAGAAAACTGAAGTTGGTGATCCCTTGCAGTTTAGTACTTTGGCAAGTATAACAATAGTTAGATGCTGTATTCTCTGTGGGCTTTATCCAACATTGTATCAATTTATTTACTACGTGTATATGCGTGAAAATGTATTGTTGAAATGAATCATATATGCGAATCAATGAAGCTGCTTTTAGTTTCTCTACCATGTAGCTTATAGTTGCGTTGTGCCAAGATTATGGTTCACTTGTTTTGGTACACTACATAAAAAAACTGTGATCAAAATAAAAGTTGTACTTTTCGATACCAAATAATATTACTCGTGATCACTATCAATGTCTTCTATCTGAAGTGTAGTATACTCAGATGAGCTTCCAAATGTTTTTGAAGACACTAATGTTCCACAGGCTAAGCGGCCCTTTATAAACAAGAAGGTTCAAAGTTCAACGCTTCCGGTTTGTAGAGCAATCTTAAATCATGACAAAAAACGTAAACAACGCGTTCGATATGAGGTAACGCCCGATAGGTATGCAACACACCTAACGTAGAGGTAATGCGTGTAGGTTCTTAACCAACCAATTCTACTAGGAAAACTACCGTGGCCTACACCTGCTTATGATAGTCTACGGTAACCTACAGTAGTTTTACAACTCCAAATCTAGTACAAGTATTGTTTTCCCCTGAAGAATGAGCTGTGTTGAAATTTCAGCAAAAATACATTTTTTGAGCCTCATAAAAATATGTATTGCACTCCCATGACTTTCTTTACTCTTGTACTAACCATTCTTACAAACTCTTATTCCTATATGCTCTTAGTGTTAATATAAACATTTGTACATAATTATCTTATTGCTTATTTCCTTGTAGGTGCAAGGGGAATATTACAACACAGTGGGCTTTGTGCGATAGTCAAATCTTTTAAAGCTTTGAGATTCCGTTCTCTTTGCACTTTTAAGATTTAAAAAAAAAACAAAACAAAAAAAAAACAACGATGTTCCATTTCACTAAAGTTATGTTTTCCGAAACTTACACACATAACAAGGAATATCTCCGAAATGGTTCAACCTACAAGACAATTTATTGAGACATAAATTGTGTATTTAGCAAGGTCTACATTTCTTGTATAGTATAATTTGGTCTACCTCTAACGGTTTATGAGTTATGCAAAAGTCGTCCAGAGTAAAAAATGCGACTACAGGAGCTATAGCCAGAAAATTCAACATATACATTTCATTTTCCATAAAAATATCTCAACATATGATATTTTAATCAAAATCATGAGTCATTTTCAAGAAAATAAAAATTTTTGAAAAATTTTCCATGTAAAGGGTAGTTTAAGGTGGGGCTATTTTCTTCAAAATCTTCGTGTCGCATCCTTGAAATATATTAAACTTAAATACCGACTTTGGTTTTTAACCGACTTTTTGTTTTTGAGTTATGCTGTCCTCAGACACACACACACACACACACACACACACACACACACACACACACACACACACACACACACACACACACGGACCTTTTTCTAAAAATGCTTTTTTTTTTGGATTCACGGGGTCTCAAAACACATATTTCCGGTGAAATCTCGACATCGAATTTTTGGGTGGAATACAATACTTCCCCTACTTACCAGTAGAGAAAGTAAAAAGAAACCATTTTAGAAAAAATATCCGTCTCTGCACGTGCGTGTGTGTGAACAGCATGCCAGAACCGAAATGCCGTAACGTCCAAACTTAGTATTTAGGTTTACCTTCTTTCTACGAAGACTTTCAAGAAAACCCAAACCTCAAACTAACCTTTAAAATTTTGTATTTTTTCATCTATGGCTGCAACCGTAAGTTTAAAGCGTTTACACGATAGATAAAACGTATATGTTGAATTTCCTGGGTACAGCTCAGATATCCTTTATTATTGCTTTAAATTTTCAACGCTTTGTTATTTTTAAGTAGTGTTGTTATTTAGCTGTTTCTCGCAGTGTCATGGAACAAATAAATAATTTCTAAATCAGATAGAAGCGATCTGGTTTCTAAACATGTGAGCATCTATTCAGTTTCCCTTATTGAATTTGCATTCACAATGAAATATGTAATGAAATAGTACTGCCAAAGTTTATCTCGCTTGTAATGAGGCATTTTGAAAAATGTGCTTTTGTAAGAGTAATTTGCAGAGCTTATACCCAAATAAGCCATAAAAGTAATATGCAGCAGATAAATCAGATTATTTAAGTTTGAATTTGTATTTTAAAACAGATTTTAAGTATTGAAAAACTTGTGCACAACATTGCCTGCGACGAGAAGGAGATGTAGGTTTAAGGGTGCTCAGCTAAATGGTCATCAGCGCCTTTAAAAAAACAATTCATAACAAAAGCCAAATGTAAACTTCAATAAAAAAATAAAATTACAATTGAAAAGGAAAATAAATATGCATATACAAAAACAGGTGGCAAAAGCCAGAATTAAAAAAAGTGATAAAGATGTCAAATGAGAGTTAAAAGTAGATATCTAAATCTTCAAATTCTCAAACTCTTACTCTCCGCTAAAAATTTAAAACCTATTTCGACCGTTTGTTTGTCGTCCCCCATATGTTTGCAAGTCTGGCAGACGGTCGCAGAGATTCTCGATGGTGCGCTAGATTAAAATTATTTTGTTGCTTAACGACGCTGTCAATTGCCAGGATCACATCAGCGTCGCCGGCGTGCCGGAATTTTGTCCCGCAGGAGTTCTTTTACATGCCAGTAAATTTACTGACATGGAGCTGTCGCTTTTAAGCACACTTAAAAACCATCGGTGTGGTCCGGATTTGAACCCGCGACCTTGGGAACACTAGGCCAGCGTCTAACCAACTGAGCCACCCAGACCGACAAGGTGCGCTAGGGAGCACGTGACGGACTGACAAAAAGCGGACAAAGAGGAGCGGGTCCCGTTTAAATAAGTAACCATGCAAAAAATTGCAGTGGAAATTAGATTTAGGGGCGGGGATTGTAGGTTTAAGGGCGCTCAACTTCGTGGTCATCAGCGCCCTTAAAACAGTTAATGGTAATAGCCAGATATAAACTTACTACTAAAATTAATACTAAAGAAAGGAAAAATATAAATATACAAAACAGAAAAAGCCAAAATTGAAACAAAGCTATAAATATATCAAAAGAGTATAAAATTAGATATATAAAGCCTTAAATCCTCAAACTCATGTTGCACTCCGCTAAAAACCTAAAATCTGTTTCGACCGCTGTGTTGTCGTCCGCCAAGACCTCTGCAAGTCTGGCAGGCAGCTTCACAGAGTCTCGAAGCAAAGAGGAGCAGGTCCCTTTTATTATATTTAGGAATAAGAGTTTGTAAGAATGGTTTATACAAGAGTAGAGAAATTCACGTGAGTACAACACATCAAATTTTTGTATATACATACAGATTCTATGTTGAAGAGCGAATAGAGAAAGATACGTAAATGTGTAACCAAAAGTGAGTCGGGAGAACCGCGTGAATGTAATACGTAACATTTATAGTTCAAACGTACAGTAAAATTCATGAATTATTTTTAAAAGAGAGAATAGGGAAATAAATGTTTCGTAAACAAAAGGTGAGTAGAAAAAACCATGTTAATGCAATGCGCTGCATTTGTATTTCAATCATGTACAAAATTGCATGAACTGTTTGTAGAAGAGGGAATAGCGAAAGAAATGTGATTGTGTTCCGTAAAACAAAATTGAGTAGAGAAAACCATGTGAATGTAATATTGCTCTATATTGATAACCTTCGCGCAAGTGCAAGCAATAAGTTGACAAAGGTTTATCGCAATCGCATAAAATATGAACATTCAGTTTTATATGTCAGAAATGGATAGAATCAAATCACATTAATAACTCCTAAACATTTTACCTTATGTATGGGAGTAAAACAAATGAACGTAGGAGGAAAAAGCCATCAGTTCCGAATGTTTAAGCAGAATGGTTTCCTACGTGACTGCAAATGACTGCCATTGTGAGTGAGCCATGCCCACGCGTGTATCAATGCCATTGGTGATTGTCTATTGTTTGGTTCAGTGCGCGTGGGATGCACTACCTCTATGCTTGCCACATTCTGTTGATTGCTTAGCATTTTCTCACATGTGATTGCATAATGACACATCTTCAGGGTTACAGTAGTGGTTCGTTCCACTGGTGCTGCTCTAGGAATATTTCTACAGCGGATTGATTTCCAAAAATTTCACGTGTTGCACTCACGTGACTTTCTCTACTCTTCTAATAAATACTTTTATAAACTCTTCTATCTTCTTTATGTTAGTCGAAATTTCTAGTTTTCTTATAGATGCAAGGGGAATATGGGAATTCAGTGGACTCTGAGAGTGTCAAATCTTTTACTTGGCGCTATATGAAGGCCTTGAAATTGCATTATCTTTGCACAGCCAAAGATAAGAGAGTGAATAACGACCTTCCGTTTGAGAAAAGTATGTATTGCAACACTCATAGAAACACCAAGGAGTATCTACGAAATGATTCACTCCACAAAAAATGCATTTGTACTAAATTTTTTATGGTAAGAGTTGGCCAATCTCTTGCGGTTTATCAGTTATGCAAAACTCATCAAGAGTAAGCAGGACCACATGAACCAAAGCTAGAAAATTCAAAATATACATTTTATTTACTATAAAATATATCAAACATATGCCATTTTCATCAAAATCGTTAGATATTCTTGAATATTTTCCATGTAAAAGGTAGTTTCGGATGGGGAAATTTTCTTCAAAATCGTAGTATCGCATCCTTGAAATATATTGAACTTAAATACCAACTTAGGTTTTAGCTGACTTTTCGTTTTTGAGTTGTGCTGTTCACAGACGGACACACAGACACAGACACACACAAAAAAACACACACACACACACACACACACACACACACACACACACACACACACACACACACACACACCTTTTTCTAAACATGTTTTTTTTATTCAGGGGGCCCCAAAACATATGTCTGGTGAAATATCGAATATAGATTTTTTTTTCGAATACAACACTTCCTCTACTTACTATACGTAGTAGAAAAAGTAAAAAAGGAAGAATTTTTATTCTCTTTCTCCTAAATATTGCACAACCTTTCCGAAAGCTGAGACTGATTCATATCCTTTCGCGATGAGTTAATAGTGGTGGCCTAATTACAACCCTAGATTATATTTAAAAAAAAAAAAGCTGCCCGAATTGGGTTAGTAACGAAGAAATAAATGATATTATAATGTAAGTTACACATTTTCTTCAAAATAGGTTTATTTTACAGTGATATACTTCCCCAGCGACTGGAAGCATTGCTGGAAGCCATTTTACGAAACAAGTCATAGTACTCTTGTTCGCTTTTGCACTAACTTCATCATCGTTCGTGAATTTCACCCCTTAAATGGGTTTTCAACCACTGAAAGAGGAAGAAGTCAGCTCGTGACAAATGTGGAGAGTGTAAGGATGCTCCAAAGCAGTGATGTGCTAGAAATGGAATTTTTTTCCAGTTCTGATCGATGTGACGTCACATCATGCAAAAGAAACCAGTTGTTGTTTTTCCTGAACATACTCTTCTTACTGCGTCCCTGAGGCCACGAAGCAATTCCAGCAGCACTTTCGTTACAGCATGCCCTTCTGGAATTACCTTATAGTGGACGAAACTCCAAGTGTCAAAGAAAACTTTCAGTACCATTTTACCTCTTCAGTGTCCTTTGGAAATATTTGCTCGCAAACGAAAATTCCTTCTACTGGGACCGTCGTTTAGGCATGGGCCATACACTTTCATTTCTGATGATTACTTATGTTACTCGAAAAGCATTCTTTCAATTAGAACCCTGAAAAGACCGTTCTTGATTGATTTCTGGAGAAGATAAACTTTCGGAACCAACTTTTGAGATATTCAATGTAGTTTAAATGTTGATGAGTTGTGGAAACACATCCAATGACAATCCAAACTCTGGTTCTACCTCTTCAATCTTTCTTCGGTTGCCATTATAAACGTACCGTTCAATGTTTGATACACGTCTTGTCGTAGTTGTTGTTCACAGCTTCGTGGGTCTTCAATGAACCTTCTTAAAACGTTTATGCAAGGTATAAACCAAGGCATTTTTCACCGTTACTTCAACATAAGGAAGTCTTGATGTCCCTGAAAGAGGTTTGTATAACGAAGTATATATGTTTTAGAGTTAACTCTGTAGCCAACACTATCAAATGTGATGAACAAACATGTACAAATAACAAAATCTAATTTCCCTGCATAGACCAAAACCGTTATCATAAAAATCTGATGTGTTACACTCACATGACTTTCTCTACTCTTGTACTAACCATTCTAACAAACTTATTCCTATATCTCCATGTTACTTAAGATAAACATTCGTACAAATTATCTTACTGCTTATGTCCTTGTAGGTGCAAGGGGAATATTAGATTACAGAAGGCTTTGTGCGACAGTCAAATCTTTTTGACCTTTGAGATTCGGTTCTCTTTGCACGATTAACATATAAAAAATGAACAACGTTGTTGCATTTCGCTAAAGTTCTAAGTTTTCCGAAACTCACACACATAACAAGGAATATCTCCGAAATGGTTCACCCTACAATAAGATTTGTTGAGACATAAATTGTGTATTTTAGCAAGATCTACATTTTTTGTATAGTATGATTTGGTCTATCTCTAACGGTTTACCAGTTATGCCCCTCCGAAGGAGTGTCGCCTTGTCGTGGCGGAGGGGCTCAGTACCTGAGCCAGACGGCCTACTTAGTGTCTTTTGACCACTGGTAGGCAAGAGGTGAGGGGAAGCTAAGAACATTCCAAACGGGTAGATGAGGCTCGGTAGTCTTGGTCGACAACTCATCTAGGAGAAGAGGACTCCGAAATCAAACTCCCCCAGGGGCTCCTACTATGGTAGGTACGGGTTTGGCGTACCCGGGGCCCCGAGCCATACTCTTGATTGGGTTCCTCCAAGAGGTGAGAGGGCATATGCCAAACGCCCAATTAACTTTGGTCCACTTTTGTGTTTGACCTCCCACCTGATACCTCCCTGTACACAGTCTGACGGATAACCTACGCGCGGGTTGGAGGATGGGGTGACGCAAGGGGTGACTGGGTAATCGCGTAAGTCCCAGCCCCTGGTTATCATGTAGGATCTGTGTACGTATCCGCTGATAAAGGTCAGTCCCGGGGAGGGGCCATTGCATGAGCTGATGCACTCCTGAAGGCGATTGGGTCCCTCTGTCTATACATTGGGAGGTGAGACCCTTGGGTGAGCAAGGTCCAGGCCAGGACTCTCACCTAAGCCGGGGTGGCGCCCAGGATGTGAGGATGCCATCGGAGACATTTGCAATGGTGGAGGATATAACCGCAATGAGTACATTCAAAACTCAAAAAAACAAACATTTTAAAGTAAGTGAAAAGGAAGTAGCAGAGTTGAGTGGTCCTCGCTACTTAGTTATTACAAGAAATGAGGAAGGTAAAACATTTAGGTCGGTGAATCCATTTGCTATACAGAAGGGTCTCGATAAGATAGCTGGCCCCGTGAAGAACTGCACGAGATCTCGGAACGGCACGCTGTTGGTTGAATCCAATTCAGCAGCACAGGCAGCTACTATATTAAAAGCCAACATGCTAGGCAGCTATCCGGTGCATGTAGAGATGCACAAAACGTTGAACTCCTCTCGCGGCGTTGTCAACACACGCGCATTGGACGATATGTCCAATGATGAAATTAAGGAGAACCTTGCAGATCAAGGTGTGATATCTGTTTATCGGGTTCAGAGAAAAGATGGAGGCGAATATCTGCCTACCCGTACCCTTTTCCTTACCTTTAATCGGGTAGATCTCCCGCAAAGGATAAAGGCTGGGTACGAGGCCATTGAAGTAAGACCTTACATTCCGAGCCCGCTTAGATGTTACAAATGCCAGCGCTTTGGTCATACAAGTGACACGTGCAGTGGTAGAGCTACCTGCGTAAACTGTGGAGGCATCGCCCATGACGATGACTGTACCTCACCTCCCAGTTGTATTAACTGCAGGGGAGAACATCCAGCAAACTCCCGAGAATGTCCGCGCTATATGGAGGAAAGAGCTATCCAGGAGATCCGGGTTAGAGAGAAGGTGTCCTTCTCAGAAGCCCGAAAGCTCTTACGTTTGCGCCAGCCCACTATCCCGAGCTCCGGTACCTATAGCTCGGTTGCAGCTAAAGCAGTACCATGTCGGGAAATCGCAACTCAAACTAGCGATATAAATGGGGCAACAATCTCAGACAAAATTCTTGTAGCTAGGTCACATCCAAAGCCTCAGACATCACCTAAGTCCGCCAGAGCATCTACCGCAGTTCAATCCAGCAGACCAGGAAGGTCACCAACAAAGAAGCCGACCTCGACAAGTAGACCGATTGTATACGATGCTTCACCGATCAAGTTTAAGACCGAGTATAAAAGATCCGATTTCCTCAAAGCAAGCAAGGTTTCTCCCAAGCCATCAAAGGGAAAGAAAAAGCCATCTCCTAGGAGATCCTCTTCAGAGGGATCCTCTGGTATGGCTACAGACCGGCAAATGTCATCTTCGCCGGTCCCCATTAGCAACCGGTTCGAGACACTCGAACCCAAGTTTGCTATGGGAAGACGCACGTCCTCGGCAGAGGACATGGAACTAGAATCTGCCCACACTGGAAGACCTCCAGTGGAAAAGAGGCGCGAAAAAGCGTCCGAAAAGAACGTCAGCCCAAGAGAGAAAAGGATTAAATTAGTTCGACAACCGCCTGCTCCAAAGTAATGAAGAGTTACCTTGGAATTACCTATCCCATACACAATGCAATATGACTATCCTACAATGGAACGTACGTGGCATTCGAACTCAAAGGCCAGAACTTGAGCTCTTGCTCAAAGAAAACGAACCTCTGGTCGCATGTTTGCAAGAGACTAAGCTGCGTCCTCGAGACGCTTTCCATCTAAGGCGATACACCCCAGTACGGTGTGATGTTACACCAGAAGAGGGTGTACCGGCACATGGCGGCACTATGATACTTGTGAGAGATGACGTATATATGCAAACTCTACCTTTGCACTCTGATATACAATCAGTTGCTGTATGGATTAAACTGCCAAACATACATTTCACCATCTGTAATGTTTATCTGCCTCCGTCCCATGACTTCTCGCACATTGATTTAGAAGATCTAGTTTCCCAGTTGTCAACACCGTTTCTGTTGGTGGGAGACTTCAATGCGCACCACCCACTTTGGGGTTCAAGTCGCGCTTGTGCGAGAGGTACACTTATTTCCGATTTCTTAGACAGTCACAACCTAGCTCTCCTCAACACTGGAGAGCCTACATTCATTTCTGACACTCATAACAGTTTTTCACACCTTGATCTTTCAATTTGTTCACCTCAATTGGCAGTCTCCTTACAATGGAATGTCATCTCTGATATACACTCTAGTGACCATTTCCCATGTCTTATTAGTCTCTTGACGCAACCTACATGTTCCTCACGTATGCCCAGATGGCGTTTGGACCATGCCAACTGGAACCTCTACACCCAGTTGGCTGTCTTTACGTACAACGAGCACGACTCAGTGAATAATTTGGCGCAGCATCTCACGGAGACGATTCTCTCTGCTGCTGAACAATCGATTCCGCGGTCGACTACACACCCCCGTCGATTTCCCGTCCCCTGGTGGACGGAAGAATGTCGGAATGCCATTCGTGCTCGAAGGCGTGCACTTAGGGTTTTCCAACGTCACCCTACTTTGGAAAACCTGATCGAATACAAGAAAATGAGCGCCAGGTCCAGACAAGTCATTAAGGATAGCAAAAAGTCATCATGGAGGAAATTTGTAGCTTCATTTAACCGACACACACCGTCCTCGGTTGTGTGGGATAGATTAAGGTGTGTTGCAGCTAAAACGACCCAAATACCAATAGCGGGACTAAAAACAGCCACAGGAGCTGTTGTTGATTCATTTGAAGTGGCCAATACCTTTGGCAGTGCTTTCGCACAAGTGTCTAGCTCGGAAAACTACTCCCCTGAGTTCCTTCCATTTAAAACTCAGGTGGAATCTCAAGGCTTCACGTTTCGTTCTAGAAACGTAGAAGATTACAATCGCCTTTTCACCATGGCGGAGCTGGAGCATTCCCTGAAATCTTCGCGATGTTCAGCACCAGGACCGGACGGTATTCATGTACAAATGTTACAACAGCTCTCTCCTGAAGGTAAGGCATTCCTGCTTGAGGTCTATAACCGTGTTTGGGTTGACAGTATACTCCCAGAAAATTGGCGGGAGGCCACCGTTATTCCCATCTTGAAGGCTGGGAAGGACCGTCATCTTCCCTCCAGCTATCGTCCTATTTCCCTCACCAGTTGCGTTTGCAAGGTGATGGAACGCATGATCAATGGACGATTGGTATGGTGGTTAGAAAGTCGTAACCTACTGACTAACATCCAGTGTGGTTTTCGACGACGCCGTTCAACTGTTGACCATCTTGTGTCAATATCGACACAGATAATGGACGGCTTTATGAAGAACTGTCAAACCGTTGGCATATTTTTCGATCTTGAGAAGGCTTATAATACGTGCTGGCGAGCAGGGATTCTACGTTCCCTGTACGCCTGGAACATACGTGGACGCCTACCACTTTTCATTCAGGAGTTTATGAAGGACCGCTTTTTCCGAGTAAGGGTCGGCTCGGTTTTTTCTAATTCTTTTGTTCAGGAGGAGGGAGTACCTCAGGGTTCGGTGCTAAGTGTCACGCTCTTTGCTATAGCAATTAACTCCATCTGGAAATGTGTTCCACCTGGAGTTTCGTCATGCCTATTCGTAGACGACTTCGCTGTCTATTGCACTTCTCAGCGCACGGCGTTCTTACAACGGCGCCTGCAGCAATGTTTGGACAACCTTAGAGAATGGAGCGTGAAAAACGGCTTCCGTTTCTCAACTGAGAAGACAATCTGCGTTAATTTCTGGCGCCGTAGGAGACGATTACCACCTTCGCTCCGATTTGGTCCAGATGAACTTCCCTTCGCAGAAGAGACGCGCTTCCTGGGTTTGATCTTGGACAGGAAGCTTAGTTGGTCGTCGCATATTGCACAGCTAAGAGCGAGATGTGACCGTTCCCTAAATATTATGCGAGTACTGAATGGCAAATCGTGGGGAGCGGATCGAACAACTTTGTTGCGAATATATCGCGCATTGGTCCGATCCAAGCTAGACTATGGGTGTATTGTTTATTCGTCAGCACGACCATCTGTGCTGAGAAGATTAGACGTGGTCCACAATAGGGGCATCCGCATTGCAACAGGAGCTTTTCCAACAAGCCCAGTGGTGAGCCTTTACGCCGAGTCCGCAGAACCTCCTCTGCAATATCGGCGTGAGATTCTCTTGGCAAATTATGGTTGTGCGCTTAGATGTATGCCTAAGCACCCAACGTTCGCCTCTTTTTTCACCAGCACGCTAAGAGAACGATATAGAAATAGCTCCCTTAATCCTAAGCCTGCGGGGTTCCGTTTCCAAGAGCTCCTAGTGAAGCTTGGAGTGGAACTGCCTGTGATGTTCGCCAAGGGCGAGAGACTTCACCCCCCTTGGCTATCTGGTACGCCCCATGTAGATCTTGGGATGACCATACACCAGAAGTCCACGATGCCTATTTCAAGTATCCGCACGTGTTTCTTAGAATTTTTGTCAGGTTACTCTGACCGTACATATATTTACACCGATGGATCAAAGAACACCAACGGTGTTGGATGTGCTTATGTTTATGGAACCGAACCATATACATTCGGTTTTCCAAATAGCACTTCCATTTTTACTGCAGAGCTTTATGCAATTTATCGAGCCGTTTTGTATGTTCGCCGTCGTAAATTAGGTGACTGCCTGATTTTGAGCGATTCCCTTAGTGCACTGCAGAGCCTTTGTCAGTTGTACAACCCCCACCCTATTGTACAACGTATCCAGGATGCCCTCCATGTTTTACACGCTTCTGGTGTTGACGTGGTGTGTGCATGGATTCCTGGTCACGTAGGCTTGCCTGGGAATGAAGTGGCAGATTTAGCAGCAAAGACGGCAACTACAGAACCTAGTATTACCATCTCACGTGTTACTTCGGAAGACTTCAGGCTTGAAGTGCGGAGAGCGGTGCTGTCGTCCTGGCACGACGAGTGGTCAGCTCTCCGCGGTAATAAGCTTAGAGAAGTGAAAGAACTTCCGATAAACTGGGTAACTTCCTGTCGCACATCTCGTCGCGAGGAGGTTAGTTTGGCTCGATTAAGAATAGGGCACTGCAATTTTTCGCACGGTCACCTATTTAAAAGGGACCCTGCGCCTCTATGTCCGCTGTGTGACAACGTTTTGTCGGTTCGCCACGTGCTGCTAGAGTGTTGCTCTCTAGCGCACCTTCGGGATTCTCTGCAGCTGCCTGCCAGACTTGCAGAGATCCTAGCGGACGACAGAACAGCGGTTGATAGAGTTTTTAATTTTTTAGCGCAGTGTAATATAAATTTGAGGATTTGAATTTTTTAAATTATCTGTTTCTGCTTTTGGACAAATTTATCACCTTGTTTCATATCTGGCTATTGCCACTGCTTTTTACCTTTGTATATTTTGTTGTTTCTAGTATTTTTATTTTTTGAGTGAAATTTATATCTGGCTATTGCCATGAATCTTTTAAGGGCGCTGATGACCTTGAAGTTGAGCGCCCTTAAACCAAATCAAATTCAAATTCAACCCCCACCCTATTGTACAACGTATCCAGGATGCCCTCCATGTTTTACACGCTTCTGGTGTTGATGTGGTGTGTGCATGGATTCCTGGTCACGTAGGTTTGCCGGGGAATGAAATGGCAGATTTAGCAGCAAAGACGGCAACTGCAGAACCCAGAATTATCATCTCACGTGTTACTTCGGAAGACTTTAGGCTTGAAGTGCGGAGAGCGGTGCTGTCGTCCTGGCACGACGAGTGGTCAGCTCTGCGCGGTAATAAGCTTAGAGAAGTGAAAGAACTTCGGATAAACTGGGTAACTTCCTGTCGCAGATCTCGTCGCGAGGAGGTTAGTTTGGCTCGATTAAGAATAGGGCACTGCAATGTTTCGCACGGTTACCTATTTAAAAGGGACCCTGCGCCTCTATGTCCGCTGTGTGACAACGTTTTGTCGGTTCGCCACGTGCTCCTGGAGTGTTACTCTCTAGCGCACCTTCGGGATTCTCTGCAGCTGCCTGCCAGACTTGCAGAGGTCCTAGCGGACGACAAAACAGCGGTTGATAGAGTTTTTAATTTTTTAGCGCAATGCAATATAAATTTGAGGGTTTAAAATTTTTAATTATCTGTTTCTGATTTTGGACATATTTATCACCTTGTTTCATATCTGGCTATTGCCACTGCTTTTTACCTTTGTGTATTTTTATTTTTTGAGTGAAATTTATATCTGGCTATTGCCATGAGTCTGTTAAGGGCGCTGATGACCTAGAAGTTGTGCGCTCTTAAACCAAATCCAATCCAATTTACCAGTTATGCAAAAGTCGTCCAAGGTAAATACGACTACAGGGGCTATAGCCAGAAAATTCAAGATATACATTTCATTTGTCATCAAAATATCTCGAACATATGATATTTTAATCAAAATCGTTAGAGCTACATATTTTCAAGAAAATCAAAATTTTCGAAAAATCTTCCATGTAAGGGGTAGTGTAGGGTGGGGCTATTTTCTTCAAAATCTTCGTGTCGCATCCTTGAAAAACATTAAACTTAAATACCAAGTTTGGCTTTTAACCGACTTTTCGTTTTTGAGTTATGCTGTCCACAGACTGACAGACACACAGACACACAGACAGACACACAGACGGACCTTTTTCTAAAAATGCTTTTTTTTTTTTTTTTTTTTTTTTTTTTTTTTTTTTAATTCAGGGGGCCTCAGAACATATATTTCCGGTGAAATCTCGACATCGAATTTTTGGGTGGAATACAATACTTCCCCTACTTACCAGTAGAGAAAGTAAAAATGCTATGGAGATGACACCATAAATGGCGTCGACAACTAACAAGAATATAATTTACTATCGCTTGTATTGGAGGGGAAAAAAAAAAAATACCGGGTGCGTCGTCTCATCCTGCTGATTGGTAACTAGGCAACGCTGCATTTCACGAACGATGCGAAATGCAGGTGCTGACACAGCATTCACCATTCGTTGCTGTTTGTTAATGTGCTGCAGTAGCGCATTAATATGCTGGAAACTGAGGTTAATATGCTGGAAACTGAGGGTGAAGGTCGGAACTTCAAATCACGCCTGCGAATAAGTGAACTTTTTATTAATCTGTGTTTATGTTTCGAGAAAGTTCTAGCAAATCATGTGTTCTTTCCGAATCACTAGAAAGTGGATTTACCTATAAAGAAGTTCCGGCCATTCGTGCTCACTGTGCACTACTTTGGGAATCAGAGATGGATGGATGGATTTGGTTTAAGGGCGCTCAACTTCTAGGTCATCAGCGCCCTTAACAGACTCATGGCAATAGCCAGATATAAATCTCACTCAAAACATAAAAATACTAGAAACAACAAAATATACAAGGTAAAAAGCAGTGGCAATAGCCAGATATGAAACAAGGTGATAAATATGTCCAAAAACAAAAACAGATAATTAAAAATTTTAAATCCTCAAATTTATATTGCACTGCGCTAAAAAATTAAAAACTCTATCAGCCGCTGTTTTGTCGTCCGCTAGGACCTCTGCAAGTCTGGCAGGCAGCTGCAGAGAATCCCGAAGGTGCGCTAGAGAGTAACACTCTAGGAGCACGTGGCGAACCGACAAAACGTTATCACACAGCGGACATAGAGGCGCAGGGTATCTTTTAAATAGGTAACCATGCGAAAAATTGCAGTGCCCTATTCTTAATCGAGCCAAACTAACCTCCTCGCGACGAGATGTGCGACAGGAAGTTACCCAGTTTATCGGAAGTTCTTTCACTTCTCTAAGCTTATTACCGCGGAGAGCTGACCACTCGTCGTGCCAGGACGACAGCACCGCTCTCCGCACTTCAAGCCTAAAGTCTTCCGAAGTAACACGTGAGATGATAATTCTGGGTTCTGTAGTTGCCGTCTTTGCTGCTAAATCTGCCTTTTCATTCCCAGGCAAACCTACGTGACCAGGAATCCATGCACACACCACGTCAACGCCAGAAGCGTGTAAAACATGGAGGGCATCCTGGATACGTTGTACAATAGGGTGGGGGTTGTACAACTGACAAAGGCTCTGCAGTGCACTAAGGGAATCGCTCAAAATCAGGCAGTCACCTAATTTACGACGGCGAACATACAAAACGGCTCGATAGATTGCATAAAGCTCTGCAGTAAAAATGGAAGTGCTATTTGGAAAACCGAATGTATATGGTTCGGTTCCATAAACATAAGCACATCCAACACCGTTGGTGTTCTTTGATCCATCGGTGTAAATATATTTACGGTCAGAGTAGCCTGACAAAAATTCTAAGAAACACGTGCGGATACTTGAAATAGGCATCGTGGACTTCTGGTGTATGGTCATCCCAAGATCTACATGGGGCGTACCAGATAGCCAAGGGGGGTAAAGTCTCTCGCCCTTGGCGAACATCACAGGCAGTTCCACTCCAAGCTTCACTAGGAGCTCTTGGAAACGGAACCCCGCAGGCTTTGGATTAAGGGTGCTATTTCTATATCGTTCTCTTAGCGTGGTGGTGAAAAAAGAGGCGAACGTTGGGTGCTTAGGCATACATCTAAGCGCACAACCATAATTTGCCAAGAGAATCTCACGCCGATATTGCAGAGGAGCTTCTGCGGACTCGGCGTAAAGGCTCACCACTGGGCTTGTTGGAAAAGCTCCTGTTGCAATGCGGATACCCCTATTATGGACCACGTCTAATCTTCTCAGCACAGATGGTCGTGCTGACGAATAAACAATACACCCATAGTCTAGCTTGGATCGGACCAATGCGCGATATATTCGCAACAAAATTGTTCGATCCGCTCCCCACGATTTGCCATTCAGTACTCGCATAATATTTAGGGAACGGTCACATCTCGCTCTTAGCTGTGCAATATGCGACGACCAACTAAGCTTCCTGTCCAAGATCAAACCCAGGAAGCGCGTCTCTTCTGCGAAGGGAAGTTCATCTGGACCAAATCGGAGCGAAGGTGGTAATCGTCTCCTACGGCGCCAGAAATTAACGCAGATTGACTTCTCAGTTGAGAAACGGAAGCCGTTTTTCATGCTCCATTCTCTAAGGTTGTCCAAACATTGCTGCAGGCGCCGTTGTAAGAACGCCGTGCGCTGAGAAGTGCAATAGACAGCGAAGTCGTCTACGAATAGGCATGACGAAACTCCAGGTGGAACACATTTCCAGATGGAGTTAATTGCTATAACAAAGAGCGTGACACTTAGCACCGAACCCTGAGGTACTCCCTCTTCCTGAACAAAAGAATTAGAAAAAACCGAGCCGACCCTTACTCGGAAAAAGCGGTCCTTCATAAACTCCTGAATGAAAAGTGGTAGGCGTCCACGTATGTTCCAGGCATACAGGGAACGTAGAATCCCTGCTCGCCAGCACGTATCATAAGCCTTCTCAAGATCGAAAAATATGCCAACGGTTTGACAGTTCTTCATAAAGCCGTCCATTATCTGTGTCGATATTGACACAAGATGGTCAACAGTTGAACGGCGTCGTCGAAAACCACACTGGATGTTAGTCAGTAGGTTACGACTTTCTAACCACCATACCAATCGTCCATTGATCATGCGTTCCATCACCTTGCAAACGCAACTGGTGAGGGAAATAGGACGATAGCTGGAGGGAAGATGACGGTCCTTCCCAGCCTTCAAGATGGGAATAACGGTGGCCTCCCGCCAATTTTCTGGGAGTATACTGTCAACCCAAACACGATTATAGACCTCGAGCAGGAATGCCTTACCTTCAGGAGAGAGCCGTTGTAACATTTGTACATGAATACCGTCCGGTCCTGGTGCTGAACATCGCGAAGATTTCAGGGAATGCTCCAGCTCTGCCATGGTGAAAAGGCGATTGTAATCTTCTGCGTTTCTAGAACGAAACGAGAAGCCTTGAGATTCCACCTGAGTTTTAATTGGAAGGAACTCAGGGGAGTAGTTTTCCGAGCTAGACACTTGTGCGAAAGCACTGCCAAAGGTATTGGCCACTTCAAATGAATCAACAACAGCTCCTGTGGCTGTTTTTAGTCCCGCTATTGGTATTTGGGTCGTTTTTTTTGCAACACGCCTTAATCTATCCCACACAACCGAGGAAGGTGTGTGTCGGTTAAATGAAGCTACAAATTTGCTCCATGATGACTTTTTGCTATCCTTAATGACTTGTCTGGACCTGGCGCGCATTTTCTTGTATTCGATTAGGTTTTCCAAAGTAGGGTGACGTTGGAAAACCCTAAGTGCACGCCTTCGAGCACGAATGGCATTCCGACATTCTTCCGTCCACCAGGGGACGGGAAATCGACGAGGGTGTGTAGTCGACCGCGGAATCGATTGTTCAGCAGCAGAGAGAATCGTCTCCGTGAGATGCTGCGCCAAATTATTCACTGAGTCGTGCTCGTTGTACGTAAAGACAGCCAACTGGGTGTAAAGGTTCCAGTTGGCATGGTCCAAACGCCATCTGGGCATTCGTGTGGAATATGTATGTTGCGTCAAGAGACTAATAAGACATGGGAAGTGGTCACTAGAGTGTAAATCAGAGATGACATTCCATTGTAAGGAGACTGCCAACTGAGGTGAACAAACTGCAAGATCAAGGTGTGAGAAGGTGCTGTGGGAGTCCGAAATGAATGTAGGCTCTCCAGTGTTGAGGAGAGCTAGGTTGTGACTGTCCAAGAAATCGGAAATGAGTTTACCTCTCGCACAAGCGCGACTTGAACCCCAAAGTGGGTGGTGCGCATTGAAGTCTCCCACCAACAGAAACGGTGTTGGTAACTGGGAAACTAGATCTTCTAAATCAATGTGCGAGAGGTCATGGGACGGAGGCAAATATATATTGCAGATGGTGAAACGGATGTCTGGCAGTACAATACTTATTGCAACTGATTGGATATCAGACTGTATTGGTACAGATTGCATATAAATGTCATCTCTCACAAGTATCATAGCGCCGCCATGTGCCGGAACACCCTCTTCTGGTGTAACATCACACCGTACTGGGGTGTATCGCCTTAGATGGAAAGCGTCTTGAGGACGCAGCTTAGTCTCTTGCAAACATGCGACCAGAGGTTCGTTTTCTTTGAGCAAGAGCTCAAGTTCTGGCCTTTGAGTTCGAATGCCACGTATGTTCCAATGTAAGATAGCCATATTAGTATGTGTGTGGGATAAATATTGCAAGGTAACAGTGTATTACCTTGTAGTAGGCGGTGGTCGGTTCAATTTAGCCCTTTTGTGATCTTTTGGGCTCACACTCTTTTCACATTTATCCTGCCTCTTTTTCACTGGGTTTCTCCCAGTATAGGCAGGATCTTCTTGCATCTCCTCTACCGAGGAGGTGCGTATTCCCATAGCAAATTTCGGTTCGAGAGCCTCGAACCGATTGCTTGTGGATACCGGCGAAGATGAAAGCTGCCGGTCTGTGTCCATCCCGGAGGAATCCTCAGAAGAGGATCTTCGGGGGGATGAACGCTGGCTCTTCTTTCCCTTTGGTTGAGTGGGAACAGACACGTTTTCTTCTTTGAGGAAGTCAGTTCTTACATATTGTTTCTTAAATTTCTTCGGTGATGTAACATAAACAACGGGCTCATTCTTGCCATTGTTGTAGACTGGCAATTTAGACGGTGACCTTGTAGATGTGTTCTTTTCCTTTATGGACTTGGTAGGAGACGTAGATTTACCTGTAGATGTTGAAGGCTTTGGAACTGTTCTTGCTACGATAATTTTTTGTGAAATTGTGGCCCCGGTTTGATCGCTGGTTTGTGTAGCGATTTCCCGCTTCTCTGCCGGCCTAGCTACAACAGAGCGATAGGTACCGGACTTTGGAAGGGGGGGCTGTCGGATACGTAGGAGTTTCCGAGCTTCTGAGAAGGACACCTTCTCTTTGACTCGGATTTCCTGGATCGCCCTTTCCTCTATAAACCGGGGGCACTCTCGCGAATTGGCTGGATGTTCGCCGCTGCAGTTCACACAACTGGGAGGCAATGAACATGGAGCGTCGTGAAGGACGCCTCCGCAGTTGACGCAAGAAGCCGTTCTGTTACACAGTTCACTTGTGTGTCCAAAATGGTTACACTTAAAACACCGGATTGGGTTCGGGATGTATGGTCTTACTTCTATAGCTTCGTATCCTGCGCTAATTCTTTGAGGGAGATCTACCCGATCAAAGGTCAGGAACAGGGTACGAGTAGGCTTCAATTCACCGCTTTCTTTGCGGTGAACCCGATACACACAGGTAACACCTTGATCTTCTAGGTTTTCCTTAATCTCTTCAACACTGAGTCCGTCTAATGCGCGGGTATTGACGACACCGCGTGACGAGTTCAACGTCTTATGTAGGTCAACACGTATTGGATAGCTGGCCAACAGGTTTGCTTTCTGAATTTTAGCTGCCTGTTCTGCTGAATGCGCTTCTACTAGAAGCGTGCCATTACGCGATCTAGTGCATGATTTCACTGGACCAGCTATCTTATCCAGGCCCTTCTGGATTACAAATGGACTCACCGAAAGAAACTTTTTTCCTTCCTCAGTTCTCGAAATGACTAAGTAGCGAGGACCACAGGACTCAACTACTTCCTTTACACTTGACTTCAGGTATTTTTGTTTATTTTGAGTTTTTTGTGAACTCATGGCGCTTTAATCCTCCACCATTGCAAATGTCTCCGATGGCATGCTCACATCCTGGGCGCCACCCCGGCTTAGGTGAGAGTCCTGGCCTGGACCTTGCTCACCCTAGGGTCTCACCTCCCAATGTATAGACAGAGGGACCCAATCGCCTTCAGGAGTGCATCAGCTCATGCAATGGCCCCTCCCCGGGACTGACCTTTATCAGCGGATACGCACACAGATCCTACATGATAACCAGGGGCTGGGACTTACGCTATTACCCAGTCACCCCTTGCGTCACCCGCGCGTAGGTTATCCATCAGACTGTGTACAGGGAGGTAACAGGTGGGAGGTCAAACACAAAAGTGGACCAAATTTGATTGGGAGTTTGGCATGTGCCCTCTCACCTCTTGGAGGAACCCAATCGAGAGTATGGCTCGGGGCCCCGGGTACGCCAAACCCGTACCTACCGTAGTAGGAGCCCCTGGGGGAGTTTGATTTCGGAGTCCTCCTCTCCTAGATGAGTTGTCGACCAAGACTACCGAGCCCCATCTACCCGTTTGGAATGTTCTTTGCTTCCCCTCACCTCTTGCCTACCAGTAGTCAAAATGACACTTGGTAGGCCGTCTGGTTCAGGTACTGAGCCCCTCCGCCTCGACAAGGCGACACTCCTTCGGAGGGGGGGAATCAGAGAGGTTCACAACGATCGTGATATGGGATTGCAAACGTTATCTAGTTTGTACATACGTACATAGGTATTGCATTTTGTAAACTCTCAGAACAACTTATTGGCTTTCTTCAGCATGAAAACGCAGCTTTAAATGGTAAAATATTGTCATCATACTCTATGTTTGTAAGTTATAATAATTACAATGATATTATTTATTTATGTGTATTAACGCGAATCATAACAAGTAACAATTTGTTTTCATGAAGTTCACATAATTAAACTAATTATGTGAAATAACTCTTCCATGTCAAACTTCCAGCTCTCGTTAAATTTACTCACTATAAAAAGTACCTTCAAGTGGCAGTATTTGGACCTGGGACCTTCACCACTAAAGGCCAACGCGCATATATATGGACGTTTTTTGAAGCTCGTATGCATACTGTGACGTGGGCCAGTTTTCACTGTCACCTGACTCACTTCGCGACGTAGCAGTATAATGAAATATGCACGACATGGCATCTTCTTTTGGAGAGTTCACCCGGAGAGGAGTCCAACACAGGACATCTCTAATCTCTTGCGGTAGTAGCGCTTACTGCACTTCGTCACAAAATTAGCTCGCAGAATGAGAAACTATTCACTAGTTCACTAACTTATTTGTCAGAGCACTCGCTTATATAGCCACTGGGATTTTCCACAGAGATACAGAATGTTCGAGAGTCGTGAAGAAAGGAAGCTCTCCGAAGATTCTGGTTATCTCTCGTTAGTGCCTCTGGTGGGCACGCAGCCGGATCACAATGTATAAAAATATGATTAATGTTGTGCAAACTTTACTTCAGTTATCGTGAATCGCGGGATATATATATATATATATATATTCCGCGAACATATTACCAATTATTGCATTCCTACTCTTAAGATATTGATAGCAGAAGATATCACATTTTCATAATGTTACAGTAAGTGACGTAGAGCCTACCTTGGAGGCTGCAGAAAATGAGTACGCTCACACCTAATGGCGCAGTTTATATGGACATTTATCTACTTTACATATTAATACTTTCCCTAATCCTGCCAATTTTTGGGGTGGTCTGTTGCATTTTGATTCTAACCCTTTTCTAATTAATCCCGCCACTCTTAATAGAAAATTGTGCGTTATATAAGAGAAATAACGGATTCCTTGATACCTTGGCTATATCTACAATGAAAACCATTTCACATAGTCGATATTTTCATTCCATTATTAAAGTTTTCTATTACTAAATACAGTCTGTTATGAGTGTGAGTGCACACATATCGTATGATGGCAGATTCAAATATGACGAATAAAAATGTCCAATAATAAAATAATCTTCCACAAAAGATAAATTGAATATTATTGCATACATTATCTGCGCAGTCTGGAAACAGAGACGGATGTGTTAATTACTAATGCGGTTATTGTTTTTATTGTTTTAATTACCATGCAGGTGAAACTCCAAACAAGAGCAGCGCTGAAAACTGGTTTCGGCACCTGTATGTATGTTCGTTATCAGGCATGCAAATAAAAAGGGGAGAAGGGTGTTCTTTAAAGCTTTCCGGGCAGTATTCAGGCAATTTTTACTGTTAACATTCCTGACCTCCCACTCTATGAGCGCACCAATATCACCAACATTGCCAATTACGCTGGGAGCCAATTATTTAATATGATTTTTTGAGGATAAGCGAATCATTTTGGCAACAAATAGAAATTACACGAATAACTCATCTGTTGAACCTCTACCACTCTATGCTAATTGCAGAAGTAAACGACAAAGGAATGGTGGCATACGGGCAGCCAAACAATCTAGCATTTTATTTGTATTTATACAACCATGTACTATAAAGGGGAATGGTAGAGGAGCTTTCGTTTCAGTTTGATGCCAAGAAGTTGCCGTTAAAGTCTGCACAGTCATACATTTAACACCCTGCATATGTGTAAGCATTCACGGCCAGTGCCCATAGCTTTATCTTATTTTATTTTTTCCATTGTCTGTAGGTACAATTGCTTAACATAACGTTTCAGCGCTGCCTGTGGAGGACATCTAGAGATGTTGGCGTCATGCAACTTCTCTTTCACAACTTCATAGTATTTTATAGTGCACATTGAGTTAACCTCTTTGTTAGATATATACAATCTACATCAAGAAAAACAATACTCTCAGTTGTTCAATAGAACACTAGAGGGACTATGTCCCTCAACTCTAATACATCAGAGAAACGAAGAATAATGCGCCTGGCGCCGCCGTCTGGACTAATGGCTTCCTCCGCCGAGGAAGAGCTTGGAGAATTATCTCCAAGTCACTCGACACCTCCGTCATGAGATGGACAAAATCCAGAAAGAGTCGGCAGAGATTATGAGGTTGAGTGCAACTTCCCCCAGAGAGCTCAGGGCGGTTCCGCACTCAATCGCTTACACTAACCAAAGGGACCACATTCTGCGTTCCATCGATGACGTCTTCCAGGTTTCTGACGAAATTCAACAGCTCGTCATTCAAAATGGTTCAGACAGACGTGGTCTGATTCGATACTGACCAACTAGATAATTATATATCTTTAACTGAATTATCCGCGTAATTTCTCTTATTTTACATGCATACTTTCTTGATGACAACAACTATTTGCTACTGCACGGCATTCTTAACTTAATATCAAGCCCTTCTTCGCAAGCAGGTTTTTTATAATTTCAATGAGTTCCTATTCAAGTACTAGGGCGTTGTAAATACTTAATCGTTTAGGAATTTATGAAATTAATTTTATAGCCGTATGCCCGTCAGAAAGGCTTGGTCCCTTGAATGGTGAAAAAATTATAAAAGTCGCTTGAGTTCATCCTACACACGGACGCAAGCACGCGCACACACACCACACACACGAAATTACTCTCTGTCACACATAATTACACACAAGAGTTTGCTCTTTATAACACTAATATCAATTTTTACTTTGTCTACTACGTATAGTAAGAACTTCGAGGTATTGGATTCCATTAAAAAATTCAATGTCGAGATTTTACCGGAAATATGTTTTGACGCTTCCTAAACCAAAAAAGAGCGTTTTTAGAAAAATTTTGTGTGCTTGCGAACAGCATAGCTCAAAAACGAAAAGCCGTTAAATACCAACATGGCAATTTAGTTATAAATCTCGGATGCGATACAGATTTTTAAGAAAATCCCTTCTTCCCAAAGCACACTTTAGATGGAAGATTTTTTTTTTTAAAAAAAGTTTTATTTTCTTACGTTGTTGGTAACAATAGCCTATGTTGATATTCTCACGAGAAATGAAATGTATGTCTTGAATTTTCTGGGAATAGCCTATGAGGTCCTTTTAATTTTGCATAACGGGTAAATTGTTAGAGAGAGAAAATCTCATTACACAAAAACAACTGTAAACCTTCTTAAAGCACACAATTTAAATCAGATACTTTTTAAGAAGTTCTTGTTGTTGGTTTAAAACTTTCAACACTTAAAATTTTCTCAAATGGAAATTTGTTATTGATTTTTACTTTCTCTACTGGTAAGTAGAGGAAGTATTGTATTCCACCCAAAAATTCGATGTCGAGATTTCACCGGAAATACATGTTTTGAGGCCCCCTGAATCCAAAAAAAGCATTTTTAGAAAAAGGTCCGTGTGTGTGTGTCAGTCTGTGTGTCTGTGTGTCAGTCTGTGGACAGCATAACTCAAAAACGAAAAGTCGGTTAAAAACCAAAGTTGGTATTTAAGTTTAATGTCTTTCAAGGATGCGACACGAAGATTTTGAAGAAAATAGCCGCACCCTAAATTACCCTTTACATGGAGACTTTTTCGAAAATTTTGATTTTCTTGAAAATGGCTCTAACGATTTTGATTAAAATGTCATATGTTTGAGATATTTGTATGACAAATGAAATGTATATATTGAATTTTCTGGCTATAGCCTCTGTAGTCCTGTTTGCTCTGGATGACTTTTGAATAACTGGTAAACCGTAAGAGATAGAACAAATCTTACTGTACAAAAGATGTAGATCTCACTAAAACACACAACTTATGTCCAAATGAAATTTTTTGGGGGGTGAACCATTTTGGAGACATTCCTTGTTATTTGTGTGAGTTTTCCAATACTTGAAATCCTTCACATAGCTCCAGCTTTAAGATTTAACTATCGTTCTAGGCCTACTAGAATCGTTATTCCTTTCTTCCCTCGTTTCTCTTTCCCATGGCAAGCGCTGTACATCAATGTGGTTTTCGCAAGATATAAAGATTTGGTTACCTTAGGTACGAATGTAACAAACTTTGGAGCTGTCCATCAGCGAATTGAACTTTGAGGAGTTAACATTCCAGAAATACGCAAGACTGTTTCATTTTAACTTTAATTTGTATTTATTATTTGTTATAACATGTACTTTTTTCAGCTGTTCGTAATATTTGTTTACCGTTATGTTTGAATAGTTTTCATAATAGAGGTTACCATTCCAGTAAATAGGTAACACTGTTTAGTTTTAAATTTAATTTTTATTTACTATTTGTTATAACAGTGGTTTTAGCAGTTGCTACTATTTGTTTAGTTTTATGTTACAAAAGTTTTTATAATGCGTTGTAAAAGACGGACTAGCTTTAACTTTAATCTTAAGAAATCCTTTGCAGTAAAAGCGGTTAAAGTGATCGCTGGTTCTCTTAGCCAAAATCATGCTATATTTGGTGATATTAAAAACACTCAGTGTACAAGTAACTCAGTGATGGCGTTATGTTTATCAACTGTGATAAGCGTTAATGCTTGGAATTCGGACGTCGTTGATAAAATTCTTCACTTAGGCAATGATTTGCACTTAAAATCAATTTCAAATTATAATGGTATAGTGCCAAATCCACCTTACTTGTATGCTGATGAAGTTTGGCTACAGGATATTATAATTGATGACGTAAAGGTAACCTGCAGTGCAGTGACAAATAATTTCGAATTACAATGTTGTTGTTGTAGTGTTTAACGCCCGCTTTTACTACTACGGCACCGCAGGCGGTGACACTGATGATACATGAAGATGGAGCACCGGTGGAATGAGATGGTGGGGGAAACCGGAGTACCCGGAGAAAACCCGCCCTGACGCCGCTTCGTCCACCACGCATACCACATGCGGGTCCCTGGGATCGAACCCGGGCCGCCTAGGTGTTAGGCGAGCGCGCTAACCGCTCGGCCACGGCGCCGCCTTCGAATTACAAGGGATCATATCAAGAGATGTAGGTAGTGTGCTAGAAAAGTTTTTCCAGTGTTATGAGTATGGTGTGTTTACTGCACAGTTAAAGTCTATAGCTCTTATTAAGAAAGAGGGCATGTACTGGTCGTTTGATCCACACAGTTGCAATCCAAGGGGTTTGTACGATACAGAAGGGGTAGCTGTTGCACTTGCTTTCGAGAATTTAAATGATTTATTGGATTTAATGGCAAACAAGTTCCTGATAGCCAATGATTCCGATGACCCATTCACGTTAGTTCCTTTTGTGTTTAACGGTTTTGAAGCCAATGTCAGTTCAGACCATGTAGCAGTAAGTGATGAATTAATAGGTCAAAACATGAGTAAAAAGAGAAAGTTGTATCACTCCCATTCACAGCGCACAAAAAAGAGGAAAGCTGGCATGAAAGCATTCCGCGACGGTAAAGAATATAACGACCAGGAACGTGAAAGAAATAAAGCGGATAAGCGACAGGCTAGAGAAAATGAAGATTACAAAGAATCTGATAGGAAGAGAAACAGAGATGATAAGCAGCAAGCAAGGGAAGATGAAGATTACAGAGAATCTGAAAGAATCAGAAACAGAGATGATAAGCAGCAAGTAAGGGAAGATGAAGATTACAGAGAATCTGAAAGAATCAGAAACAGAGATGATAAGCAGAAAGTAAGGGAAGATGAAGGTTACAGAGAATCTGAAAGAATCAGAAACAGAGATGATAAGCAGCAAGTAAGGGAAGATGAAGGTTACAGAGAATCTGAAAGGAAGAGAAACAGATGATAAGCAGCAAGCAAGGGAAGATGAAGATTACAGAGAATCTGAAAGAATCAGAAACAGAGATTATAAACAGCAAGCAAGGGAAGATGAAGATTACAGAGAATCTGAGAGGAGGAGAAACAAAGAATATATGCAGCAAGTCAGGGAAGATGAAAACTACAGAGAATCTGAAAGAATCAGAAACAGAGATTATAAACAGCAAGCAAGGGAAGATGAAGATTACAGAGAATCTGAAAGAATCAGAAACAGAGATTATAAGCAGCAAGCAAGGGAAGATGAAGATTACAGAGAATCTGAAAGGAAGAGAAATAATGAGTATATGCAGCAAATCAGAAAAGAGGAAAACTATAAAGAAACAGAAAGAAAGAATAACAAGGAGCATATGAAGAAGGTCAGAAGTGATGAAAATTACATACATTCTGAAAAAGTAAAAAATAAAACATTAAAACTGGGGCAAAGAAGCAATGAGATTCTCCGTTCAAGGCACTATTTTTACAACAAACTAGTGCAAATAGACAATGATTCGTCAAGATTAAAATTTAATTTTATCCGAAGCAGAAAGAATGTACCAGAGCATGTTTGCTGCTGTTGCGAAGGTCTGTTTTTTGAACACACTGTTTCTAAACTGAGCACAAATATTATTAAAAGAAAACATGGAAACAACACTTTTGAATATTTTTTGAAAGGATATATTATTATGCTTCTTCACACGTGTGTAATACTTGTAATAATTATATTGTGAAGCTAAAAGTTCCGAAATTGGCGACAAGTTGCGGTGTAAAATTTGTGGATGTACCAGAATGTATTAAGAAACTATCTTCTTTGGAGGAACGATTATGCAGTCCTTATATACCGTTTATGCAAATGCGACCTTTGAAAGCTTTTGCACTTAATCCACAATTAGGAGTAAAGGGCTCGGTTGTAAATATTCCAGTTGATATCAATGAGTGCCTTCATGTTCTACCAAGATCTTTCGATGATATGGCAACAATGCAGTTACAGTTAAAGCGGCATATTTTGCACAAATCGTACTACATGTATGAAACAATTAGACCAGCAGTCGTCTGTGACGAGCTGAAATACCTACAAGAAACTCCACTCTATAAGAATAATGGTATCCAAATAGACGAATTGTGTTTAAAGTGATATGAAAAACAATACACAGAAAATGTGGAGTTCATCGTCGACGATAAAGCTAAAGAGACAAATTCTCTGGAAATCAGAGCGGAATATGAACCTACAATAGAGCATGAAAGTGAGGACGACGAAGGGGAAGAAGTACTTTTAATGTCCAAAAATAAAATAGGGGCAAACACGATAGAAATAATAGCACCAGGGCAGGACAAAAGACCAGTCGCTTGGCATTTAATAGAAAATTTCGATGAACTTTGCTTTCCTAAAATATTCGCGGGCCAGCCTTTTAATATGCCAAAACATCTTACATATAGCAATCGCGCTAAATCTGAATGTAGACGAGTTGATCGCAGATCTTCCATACCAAGCAGACTTGTTCATGGCCAAACAGAAGATAGAAAGACAATGTGTGGCTAGTATGAATATGTGCTTGAGGAAACCGAAGAGATCCTCCAATAAAATTAATGCAGGGAATTTACTAAATCAGGAATTTGTCAATAATTTAATTAAAGTTGACAGTGGCTATCAGTTCACCAGAGACATCCGATCTAGTCCAGCATTCTGGGAGGAAAAGAAGGATTTAATAGCAATGATCAGACAATTAGGAAAACCGACTCTGTTTCTCACCTTATCTGCAGCAGAAAGTTGGTGTCCTGAACTTCTTTCATCATTATACCATATGAAACATAATAAGAAGTTAACTATGAAAGAAGCACTTGAAATGAGCAACAATGAAAAGACGCTGTTAATTAGGGATGATCCTGTTACGTGTGCTCGATATTTCGATTACAAGATTTCATCTTTCTTAAAACTACTTACAGCAGAGCACAGTATATTTGATCAGCATGCCGTCGAAGATTATTATCGGAGGGTAGAATTTCAAGTACGGGGCTCCCCACACGAACACATGTTTCTCTGGTTGAAAGATTCTCCGAGTTATAATCCATCAAACAAAGAATCAATCAAAGAAGTTATACATTTTATTGATAAATACATCACTTGCGAGTACAATGAAAATGATCCATACATGGCTCTTCAGAAACACAAACACACATACACCTGCTATAAAGGTAGGAAGAGTAAAATGTCATGCAGATTTCATTTCCCTTTACCTATGATGCCTAGAACCATTATTTTGACTCCATTGCCGAAGGCTGAAAACAGCAATGAAACAAGGATCACCTGAAGAAGACAAATAAATTGATGAGCTATTTTTGTAAAAAGTTAGAATCAATTTCTTTTGTAGACATTTTAAAGAAACTTGATATGACTGAAATGCAGTACTTGAACGCAATAAGATCATCTTTGAAGCACACACGCGTGTTCTTAAAAAGATCTAGTTTAGAAGTTGGTATTAATGCTTACAATAAAGTTATGTTGCACTTGTTTGAATCGAACATGGACATACAGCTAGTTCTGGAAGAGTACGTACTGGCAACTTATATAATAAAGTACATAAGTAAAGTAGAATCTGGGTTGTCAAAGCTTCTGAGAAACGCAGAGAAAGACGTACAATCAGGGAATCAGAGCTTAAAGGAAAAATTGCGCAAAATAGCCAACGTGTTTTTAAACAGCAGTTTAATGTGTGCTCAAGAAGCAGCTTATTTTGTGCTTTCTCTCTCTATGTCAAAGTACAGCAAAAAGGTCATCTTTATAAATACTAGTCCGTCACAAGAGCGGGTAGTGATGCTGAAGAACAAGAGAGCCTTAGAACAGCTGCCGATCGATTCGGAAGACGTTTATATGCAAGATGTTATACAGAAATACTGCCAACGTCCAAAACATTTAGAAGATGTGTGTTTAGCAGAATTTGTGGCTAGTTATTATAAGCCCTACAACAGAGCAGTTCGTGAAATAAATGATGATGAAGATGCAGACACAGGAGTAAAAAAGAGAGGAAAGCCTGCAGTGATCAGATACAGGAGATATAAGTTGGCGCAAGATCCCGATAATTATTACAGAGAACGAGCGCTCCTGTTGGTACCATTTAGAGATGAGTGTCATGACATCGAGAGCAAGAATTGCTACGAATTGTATTGTGCTAAATTGGAAGAAATAAAAAAGTTTTCTATTAAAACGGATGAAGCCTTGCAGACAGTTGATAACATTTTTGAAAATGATAACAGCTGTTACGACGCAGAACTTTAGAACGAGGAAGCAATAAATGAGGTGGACATTTTGGAACAAGGAGGCTTGGAAGGGGCTGATAAACAAGGCATAAATAGATTTGCAATTCCTAGAAAGGTATCCAGAGAAGAAATGTTTGAATTATTGAACAAATTAAATGGAAAACAGAGAATTTATTATGCATGTGCTAAACAGCTTTAAAACTAACAGGCTGCCAATGAGGATATTTCTAAGTGGCTCTGCTGGAGTAGGAAAAAGTACGGTCATAAATGCGCTGTATCAGACGATAACACATTACTTTGACAGCTTACCGGGAGGCGACAAGGATAAAATTGTAGTACTACTGTGCGCCCCATCAGGTAAGGCGGCATTCCTGATTAACGGAATCACATTACACACAGCTTTCGCTTTACCTGTGACACAATTTTCTGGCAACATGCCCTCCCTATCCAGCGACTTAGCCAATACGATCAGAGAGAAATTGTTTAATTTGAAGCTGCTAATTATTGACGAGATATCGATGGTTGGAAGTGAAATGTTCAGCAGAGTCGATAGCAGACTGCGACAGATAATGGGTATTGACGTCTCTTTTGGAGGAGTTTCGTTAGTAACAGTCGGTGACCTTCATCAGTTACCACCTGTAATGGACACTCCAATTTATAAATTTGCTTCAAATGAATTCGCTTCATTAATCAATAAAAATCCACTGTGGGATGAGTTTGAATTTTATGAATTAACAGAAATAATGAGACAAAGAGATGAACTAGAGTTTGTAAAATTCTTAAATAATTTAGCTATTGGGAAAATAAGCACAAGCGACACTAAATTAATAAATTCTAGAGCTGTGGAAACAAATGAAGTGCCTGAGAGCGCAATAAGATTATTTACAAGAAACGTAGATGTACAGGAATATAATGACAAGAGAATAACAAACCATGCTGCTGAAGAGTTCGTATCAGTAGCAAGGGATTTCATTATAGGAAAAGTATCTGAAAGCGCTAAAAATGGCATCTTGAGTGCAGTGAGAAAAAGAAAAAGATAACGAAGTCAATGGATTGCCTCATGAATTGAGGTTAAAAATCGGTATTAAGTACATGATAACGAGCAACATAGATGTAGAGGACGGTTTAGTCCATGGAGCATGCGGCATACTCAAAGAAATTGATTTGAAACCCAATTCCGGTGAACCGAATATAATATTCCTGGACTTCGGTGACGAAAATGTTGGTCGAAAAGCAAGAATGGTACGATTCAGTTATATGAAAAACAAAAATATTAATAAAAATTTTACTCCATTAGATTTAAAAAGGCAAATATTAAATGTATCAAACAAGCTGGAGCAACAAGTAATTCGAGTACAGTTTCCTGTTGTGTGCGCCGAAGCACTTAGTATCCATAAAAGTCAAGGACAAACATATAAAGAAATATACATCGACTTTACAAAATGCAAAAGAATTAGTAGGTCAATGCTTTATGTTGCTTTGAGCAGAGTGACCACTTTGTCTGGGTTATGCCTTATAGGTGAAGTTAAATATCCCAGGCCCCTAGAGGCAGTGACCCCATAATGGCAGAATTGCTTAGATTAAGACAAGAAAAATGTCTGAAATTGTCTTACAACACTTTAAGGGAGGACAGAGGAATAAAAACCATCTACCAAAATGTTAATTCACTGCAGAATAAAATAGATTGTACAAGGCCAGATCAATGGTACAGCTATGGGGACATACTAATATTCAGTGAAACTTTAGCCTCTCTTCAACACAAATTGAGTATAGATGGTTTCAGAGAAATGTTACGAATTGAATTTTCAAAAAAATCACGAGGAATATGCATATATATATATATATATATATATATATATATATATATATATATATATATATATATATATATATAAAAGAAGAGATTCAAGTACAGGATGTAAATTACATTAATACTGTAGATAATGCCGGCCACATTGATTTAATTTCATTTCAAATTAAGAAGCACTACATAGTCTGTGGATACAAGTCTCCCAGAGCCAGAAATAATACTTTTGAAGATGCTATACATAAAGTTTTTAAAAATATATATTTGGATCAAATCGTATTAATGGGGGATTTTAATTACGATAATTATGAGGAAACAAAAAACAAATATATATCAAGCTATTTGGGTAGATTTAATTTAAGAAGCAAGCTGAATACTAGCATTCCAACAACAAAATTTAATACCCAAATAGACATCATATTTTCCAATATTGACATTTCAGCAGGTGTATATGAAACATTCTTTTCTGACCATAGGCCTATATATGCAGTGTTAAACATAACATAGAAGGGACAAATTATGCAATGATCCTACTCAGACAGGGGCACGCGTCACCTGCAGTTGCTGATAACTTCAAGTCATCCCATATTCTAAGTGTATATATAAGCATGGTAATAATTTTTAACTAAAGTATAAAAATTTCTGTTACATATTATACAAGGTCTGCGATTGCAACAATATATATCCTGCGTGAAACCTGAACTTCTAGAGACGCTGAAATATAAGTCCAGGTGCAGTGGCGCCCGAAATAACAAGGTTATCATTATCAACTTCATAGGATGGACGATGCAAGACAGGTCTCAATGAGCAGAAATGTGGCGGAATTCTAGTGGGGGACGCTACTTGCATTGCAGTGTTGCGCAACCACCAGATGTTTCTCTACATTGCTCTGCATTAAATCACTACATCATTTTAATTTAATTGTATTTTAGAATTGACGAAAGAATAAAATTATTCCAAATTTGCATTTTACGAATTCCAATATAAGACAGCGATATATATACTACGTATAGTAAAGGAGAGGAAGTATTGTACGAGTGTTACACCTAAAAATTCGATATCGAGATTTCACGAAAATATATGTTTGAGACCCTCTGCGACACGAAGATTTTGAAGAAAATAGCCCTACCCTAAACAACCCTTTACTTGGAAAATTTTTTAGAAAATTTTGATTTTCTTGAAAGTGGCTCTAACGATTTTGATTAAAATGTCATATGTTTGAGATATTTTGATGACAAATGAAATGTATATCTTGAATTTTCTGGCTATAGCCCCTGTAGTCGTATTTACTCTGGACGACTTTTGCATAACTGGTAAACCATTAGAGATAGACCAAATCATACTATACAAACAATGTAGATGTTGCTAAAATGCACAATTTATGTCTCAATAAATTTTCTTGTAGGGTGAACCATTTCGGAGATATTCCTTATGTGTGTGAGTTTCGGAAAACATAACTTTCGTGAAATGGATCATCGTTGTTCATTTTTTTATATGTTAGGTGTGCAAAGACAACAGAACCTCAAACATTTGACTATCGCACAAAGCCTACTGTATTCTAACATTCCCCTTGCACCTACAAGGAAATAAGCAATAAGATAATTTGTACAAATGTGTATCTCAACTATCAAGAAAGAAGATATAGGAATAAGAGTTTGTAAGAATGGTTAGTACAAGAGTAGAGAAAGTCATGTGAGTGCAACACATCAGATTTTTTCTCCTGGTGATGCAAAAGAGAACGGAATTTCAAAGCCATCACATAGCAAGCAGCTCTTAAAATATTTCACTACCACTTAATCCCACTGCATTCTTCTATTCCCATGATACCTATAAGGACATATGAAATAAAAGGACTTCTACAAATGTTTAGCTCGATAAACGTGAAATAGAATAAACGTTTGTAGGAGTTGTTTGTTGAAGAACGAATAGAGAAAGTCACTTGGATGTAACACATATTTTTGCTACATATTCTGTTTGCGTTTGCGTGCAGTCATGTTATCGGTGTTGAAGCCTTGTAAACTGACCTGTTGCTGTATCAACCTGAAAGTTATGTATATGGCAGAAAACAGCCTCCGTGGGAACGCTGTGAGGATAATCATATGTGCGTTAGCGAAGAAGGTGATGGACCCTTAGAGATTTAACACTGTAATGCTTTTGTTGGTAAGAGGCGCGTGCTTTTTACTATACGTCTACAATAACGCCATTCTTCTGTTTTCTCACGGTCCTTTGAGACAGTGTTCAAATATTACACATAGCTTTTCTCTTTACAAAACACTCGCCTCATAAGCAGAATGACTAACTTGTACGGTTCACAGACTGATGCCGTAAAATGAACACAATGACTTATTAGTATAAACCTTGGGGAATAGTGCACAGTTTTTCAGGCAGAAGTACTTGGTATCCTGAACTGTGCTCTAAGAGAACTTGAGCTTACCATTCTAAACAAATTCTCATCCTCGCAAAAGGTGCTTTAAAAACCCTCTCCTCAGACTATGTAAAATTCAAGACTGTTTTGAGGTTGCCTGACTATTCTGATTGTCCTGTCATCTCTTAAATTAAGTCCAAGCGAGAAAACTAACTTATTTTCAGTTTTAATACATGAAATCGGACATTCTGTAGGATTATCTAGTGAAAAAGGAGCCGTTATGTATCCATATTATACAAGCGATATTATAGATTTACATCATGATGATATTTTAGGAATACAAACAATCTGCGGACTTACATCTCCAATAGTTCCAAAAACAACCTACAGCAACTACTACGGTAGATGAAATAACACCAAATTTATACGATTTCAAGAACATTGTTACTTTTCTAATAACCAATCAATTAATGTATATATTTCACAATAAGTGGTTTTGGATCTCTGATCTACAGGAAGAATCTTATAAAAAAAACACAATTAATACGCGATTGGTTACATTTTTACCTCAGGATTTCAAAAACATAAACGCTATATATCAAAGGCCGAATGGGGAAGTAGTTTTAATCATAGAAAAACAAATATACATGGTAGAATATCCAAGTTTAAATTTAGTACCTCATTATCCAAAATCATTTTCTGATTTGGGTATATCCATTAACGTACAAATTAATTCTATGTATAATTCGTATAATGGTCAGACTTACATGATGATTATTATATAGAAATTGACGAATGCATTTTTAAAGCAAAATATCACGGATTAGTAAATAAACGATTTTCTGGAGTACCAACTGCAATGGAATCAGCTTTTAGATACATAAATGGAATGATGTATTTCTTTAAAAATAATACATAGAATATAATGAATTTACAAATCATTTAGTTAAAGCGGGTAAAAACAGCTTGTCTATATTTGGAATACAGTGTACAAACACGTATGAAGGTTTAATTGAAAAGCTAAAAAGTTTTGTGTGGAATTTATGAATTTTTTCTTAATAAATAAAATATGTCTAAGGTATTAGAAATTACAGAACAAGTATTGAAACAATATAATGTTCCTTATAAAGTTCATGGTGGTTTCGAACATTTTAATGAAGAAACAAATAAAATACATGACGGTATCATAATTATAATAAACCCTTCTGACTTAGCCTCATATAAAATTAATGTCATCTCAGAAATGGAAAATAATTCCATAGAATACGATGAATGGGAATTGCCTTGTTCTGAGTGCAAGAATGAATTAGTCACTTTTTTAATTCGAATACTTACTATTCACGGACAAATTCCGTAGATTGTTAAGATGCTGCAAAATGCTGTAAATGTCAATGTGTATTAATTCAGAAGATGATCCTATGTAAGTATACATTGCAAACAATAGTCTATTAGAACGTGTTGTGTTTTTCAAATTGCGGCATACACATGTGGGAGTGACGTCACACTTCCGGATAAAATAATCATTGTGAGCGTGCTAAACACAATCAACTATCACTTCATTCTTAACCAAGTGGCTGTTGTGTGCATACTGCTATTATTTTGTTAGATTAATCAATATGTATATAAAATGTGCAATAGTGTAAAGTGAGTATCTAGTTTAAATATTAAAAGCTGCCGATACAGATATAAACGTCATTAAAATTCATATTATACATGGAGATATAATACTTCCTATATCACATAAACATTATACATGAAACTACTGTTTACCAATTCTAAAAAAAATAATTTAGGTGTAGAAAAATGGCTTAAAAATAATACTTATATTGATGATAGAGTTTTAGTATACGAACCAGCTTTTAAATACACAGACTATGAATAATTGGTAAACTTTCTTCATAACGGTAAAACTGAGTTAGGGCCGGTTTCATCAACAACAGTAATTTTTCCTGTTATTCCCGTTTATGTTAACCCAGGTATAGGTCTTTACGGACGTAACACACGAAGCATGTTTCACCACGAGGCTATAAGGGACACTAGGAGTGAAATTTTGGTCAAAATTCTCAAAACGTCGAAAATTGTTTTTTTACCTTAAAATGTTCCTGGAACACCTGTGCATTTGGATCAGCTAACATTTTTCATATCCCCCACTCATGTGGTCATTACGGCCCTTTCAAATAGTGCTCTTCCCTTTACACAGGAAGCTCCTATAGAAAAGCCTGTTTTTCTCAAAACTACATTTCTGCACTTTCCAAAAGAAGGTCGCGCCTGAGTTTTGCTTCAAATTTAATGAAAATTTCCAAAAGTATTCATAAATAGCAGCTAAACAAAACTATGATTCAATATTGATGTTATCATTAACATGAATTCAAAAAACATTTTTTTGTATGTAAAAAAATCAATAATTTTTAAAATTAATTTTTCTTTGATATTAAAAAATATGTACAGCATAATCAGCAAACGTATTTGAGATCTCTTCATACAATTGTTACCCATGTTTTAGAGTACCAGTTCTGCCAATATAAATGAATTTTGAAAAGTCAATGGACGCGAGCTCTATTTTGAAAATGTGCCTATTAAATTCATAAAATAATGTATATATCATAAACCAATACTTCAATTTTAATGAAATTTGGTGTACCTCCCATTCTCATATAAATACAAGTACAGTAAAAATTTCAGAAAAATCTATCAAGAAATGTGGAACTTTCAAATTTCACTCCCAGTGTCCCCCAGGTAATACAATATTAGACTTGGCGTGCGCCTGCTATACAAACCAACAATTTCTCATACATAACAAGCGAGAATCGCAATCCGCCGTTTCCGGTTTGTTCTATTTCCGCGTCATTTCGAAACGGGCAGTGTAGCCGTAGCGTTATGTATTGGATTGGATTTGGTTTAAGGGCGCTCAACTTCTAGGTCATCAGCACCCTTAACAGACTCATGGCAATCGCCAGATATAAATTTCACTCAAAAAATAAAAATACTAGCAACAAGAAAAATATACAAAGGTAAAAAGCAGGGGCAATAGCCAGATATGAAACAAGGTGATAAATATGCCCAAAATCAGAAACAGATAATTAAAAATTTTAAATCCTCAAATTTATATTGCACTGCGCTAAAAAATTAATGTAGAAAGCATGGCTGGAATCGCAAAAAGGAAAAAGAGCCCAAACATGACGGCAGGAGAGAAGAAGATGAGTTTCATAGAACTAATGCGGAATCATTTTCATATAATTGAAAATAAAAGAACCGATGGTGTCACCACACACAAGAAGAACGAGGAATGGAAGAAAATAGCCTCCGAATTCAATTCACTGGCTTAGAGATCCCAATAATTTACTTTTGTCATTTTGGGGTTATGGTATTGTCAGATATACGCTTTCTGCATATGTTCAAATAAAGTGGTAACTTTAGGGTTGGATTTCCAGCCTATCACTGTGACTAATTAATAAAACCTTTATGGAAAATATGATTACAATTTTAATAATACGAAATTATTATTACACAAATATACGGTTCTTTTACCTTGGGTTATTTCATATAGGCAACGGCGATGTTTGCTACAGACTGCAGGCGGAAACATAAGTGTGATCATATATTATTGTATTAAAAATACTGCCAGGAATTAAACACATAGAAATAAATGCAGTGAAACACCTACCAGGGGCGGTTTTCACGATGCAGTAGAGAAATAGAAGTTAGGTGTGCCGATGTCACAGCAAAATATGTTTATACTGTGGTGTCAAAATCCTTAATTTGTTATGTAAATCCTTATTCCTTGCAAATCATCAGTTTGCCTGATGCACAAATCCAAAAATTCGTTGTCTTAAAGTAAGTCTAAATGACATATATTAAAAAAAAAAAAACTTACTGAAAATCTTTTCAAAATAAAACCAGGAGTTGCTATTCAATGGCAAAATCTTGGTCAAGAGTTAGCAGAACAATGCCAAAATAATGATTCAAAACCTACAAACGGTTATGTAATCGTGAAGGTGCTACATTTAATTGCTATTTATATTTCATCACCTTTATCTTCACTTATCTCTTATACTATTGCTTTTCACCACCTTTTAATGTGAGCATCGAAGGATTGCAACTCCCTTGTGAGAAACACAGAGAAAAATGTGGTTAAAACTTAATAGTTTATTAAGTTTTTACTTAATATTGTTTTTACTAATGTTCTTATAAAATTATAATTTTTACTATTTTCACATTTAGTTACATTAAATCACAAGAATACCTTGTGTAATTTTTATTATCTCAAGCGTTAGGGACCAGAACACCTGACGTCATTATAAATTCGATTAATGACATAAATCCATATATTAACCCAGTAAATTGTATTTTTAATCAATAGTGATTTTGAATAAATATTTTTATATAAATAAATAATGCCATCGGCTACAATACCTGAAGCTATATTACAATATGAAGAAGATGGGGAAATAAAAAATTTAATAGTTCCTCCAGGTGATTACAATGTAAAATCTCTTAAAAATGTATCAATTCTCAATCTCCATTTAGCTCAAATAATATTAAAGCTAAGAAACATAAGAGAGATGGTATATTTGTAATGGGATCACCATTTAGATTATTTTTAACGAAAGATAATTCCATTGGAGATATACTTGGGTTTAATGAAGTATTAGAGTTAATATCTGTGTAATTATTTTTCTTATAAATGAAACAACACCAACAAAATATCATGATATTACGATCAGACACCATAATGATAAACATCGTTGAAGAAATGTTAAGAAAACACAACATTCCTTACAAACTTATTGAAAAATGCAACAAGTGGTGCATTGATGAAAAAACAAATATAAAAGGTGTGCGTAGTGAAATTAATGTCCCTACAGTTCCATTAACAGATATTATTGCAGAAGCTAAAAAACATTCAATTGAATATGATGGTAACGATGCTTGGGATTAAATTTTTATTCAGATACTCATTGGTATTCTATTATAATGCTTTCGGGAACAGATGCAATCAATGTAATATAACTGTGTAGTTTCACAATTTCCACATCAAATGGGCATTTTCACAATTTTGGCATTTTCAGCGATTTTGCAGTTACTTAATCTTATTTTTTACAGATTTTATTATTGTATATTTTTGTTCCATATTTGTATATTTTTGTATTCTGAACTTGGTCCAGTACCGGCAATATATTATACTACTTTTAGCACACAGAATCTTCATGGACGAATCCTATGTGATAGCAAACTCTTATAGAGAAGTGAAACGGCAATTTATATACAGATCCCATGCTGTTCGTGCGCCCCACAGAGCCCCACGCTGTTTGTAATGCTATGAATGGGTTTGGGGGGGGGGGGGGGAGAAAGCAAATCGCCGTGTCCTTTAAGAGGAAAACCTCGATGACATTGGAGAAAGTTGGAACGAAGTCCAAGCATATCTCTTACACAAAAATTAAGAATTTCATAAACCTTGGCTTCGAATGCAGATAAACCTTTACAATTAAAACTATAAGATAAATAAAGTACAAGAAGTCTAACCACGCTATAATGCGAGTTGAGTTAATTTCTGAAATTGAGTTTTGGATAATATTATTCATTGCACTATTTCCTTTTTTAATATATTGAGTGTTGGTGCAAATTTTCTTAAAACATGTGAGAGATGTGTGACAGCACAAGAGCGTCATTTTCAACATAATCTGTGACAAAGGTAGGTGGTTATTGTAGTTAAAATTTGTGTAAGTGACAAGAAAATTCCTATTAGTGTCCAAAAAGGCTCTATATAGCAACAGATCATAATGCACAAAACAAATAACAAAATACTTTTAAAAGTAAAATATTTCCTTAAAATGCTTAGCACATTTACAGTAAATGATGGTTTACAATTAAATTGAAAGCAAACAGACGATTAAAGTGTTACAATCCTTTTTATTTAAAAAAATTGATGTGTTACATTCACATGCGATCCTCTATGCAATGTCGTGTATTGCTTTATCTCGGCAGAAAACTGTACCTACAAAGAGCTATCTTTCCTATCAACGTCATGTTAATTGAGATAAATTTTGCAAAAATAGCTTCATCATACTTTTTTTGTTATAAGTAACTGTGATCGCCATATCTTCGCTTTGAAATTCCTTTGCATAATATAACCAAACGGAAAAGAATAAGAATGAAGTACTTTAGAAAGGTCAACAGAAGTGCCCACTGAAAATTTCAATACGCTTTGCATACTAAAGACTGAGAAATGACCCGAGAATGGATCCGTACTTGCGCGCCTGTTGTGAACAAATGGAGGAGCTTCATCTCTTGCTCCAGCTGTTTATTTTCGTGAGCTAAAGAAACTACAGTCATTGCCTCCAAATTTTAGATTATCTTCATTTTACCTGCATGCCTATTCACCATCTTTATTGTTTAAAACACAATATGAGTGACAAGAAACTATTTTTACATGCTGCGTACACCAGGACTAGAGTTGCGCTCTACCAAAACTGCGGTTCAATTGTTTTGGTGCACTACATAAATGAGGTACTAAATGGCAGGAATGTCGGCATTAGTAGCATTGGTAGGGAAACAGACTTAATACAAAGTATAACGAATTAAGGAGTCTAATGAGAAATTCAAATATGATGATCTCCAAACACTGTGATGATGATTTTGGTCACTATGACCAAAACAGAAATTGTATTTTTCGGTACAAAATAACATTACTTGTGATCACTATCAGCGTCTTCGATCTGAAGTGTAGTATACATGAGCTGCTTGCAAATATATTTGAAGACACTATTGTTCCGTAGGTTAAGCGACCCTTTATACAGCATCTCTCAGTTTCGAGATGGTTCAAAGTTCAGCGCTTCCAGTTTCTAGAGAGCTCGTAAAACATGATTAAAAACACAAACAACGCGATCGATATGAAGTAATGTCCGATAGGTATAGAGCACACCTAACATGCAGGTAATGCGTGTAGATTCTTAACTGAGCAATTCTACTAGGAAAACTACAGTAGTCTACACTTACCTATGGTAGTCTACGGTAGCCTAGAGTAGTTTTACAACTCTAACCAGCACACTTCCTTGGCTGGATTGAGTACATGTAGTCAGCCCCTCTCAAGAGCCCTGGGATCTATGGGACTCAGTATCACCCTCATCACCCTAATCAAGCAATTTGAAAAGTTCCATTTGCGGTTTTAGAAACCATGAATAACATTTAATAATATACAATGGTTCCAAGTAAGACTGGGAATTGTCTGGTAGGGTTTGCAGTAGCAACATCGAATTCCTTCGTACTATTGGGGAATTGCTGATGCGGCAACCCTACGGAATGAAAATATGTAGCACGCTGGAAGTAAAACGTTTCCACTAATCCAATTAGTAGAGCGTATTCTGTAAGAAGAGAACGAATTAAAAGTTGAAAAGCTGGAATATACACCACAGATTAAAATGGAAGTGGGCTTGGCTAATACAGTAACAAGATTTCACTGCCGACACAAAGGGCATATGTGGCAAACTGTAGAAAAGTTTCTCCATGTTAACTCCACGCTCTATAATGAGAAACAATCGGAAGAGCCATAACTGTAAGATCATCATGAGAACACACAAAATCAAGTAAGTAACAAGAATTCCATGTGCAAATATAAGTTCATAGTATTATGACTATCAAAATGAAAATGTAGTTAAGTACACTTTTGGACACGGGAATGTCAGCATACTGAGTTACCAGATGATGCGGTGCTAGGTCAGAAGGAAAGGGGAAAAACTTGTTAGATGACATTGTTACAGCTTTCTCTGTCCATTATCATTTATGTTCATAGCTATTCTGTGAGTAATGTGTTCATAACCTTTATTTAAACATCTACTTTGTCATAACATAATCTCTTTCAATTATCACTTCAAGATTTAAAGTCTCTTAAGTATTACAATATTTAAGCTTAAAAACAGAAATTGTTGTGTTAAAAACAACGTGATTTCATGTTTGTAAATAATTTAGGAATATTCCCCGTTCTCTTTTCCAACATACGTATTTATTTTCAGAGTGACATTTGATACTGCATTAGATTATTGTGAGTACCTGGCCAGATTACATCTATCAGTTGCAGAGGGGTTGTTGCATTTGACAGGAAAGGTTATTCTTTAGGGTGAACTTGACAACCAAAGGTAGGCTGGATGAAGTTTACAAGTCGCGGAAGCCATTTTCTTGGAGAGAGCCTACTGATGACTAGAGATGTAACATTTAGGGCGTAAGACGACAGGTTGAGTGAGTATCTTGCAACTATATTACCTGAATAAGGCAAGGATAAAGTCAGTTACTATCGTAAATAAAATAGATAAAGCTGCGTAATCATAGGACAATTAAAGTGCACCTTCGTGGGTAACTTCGTCTTCATCTGCAACCTCGAATGTATTGCAGGGAATAAGTATGTATGTGTTAAGGTTATCGAAAGGAAACTTCTTTTATTCAATGTTTACATCATGAGAAGCTACTTTCAACACCATATAATGTTACGGATGCGGATAAAAAGTATGATAGAGACTGTTGTGAAGTCGACACGGGCGTTAGCAGACTTTGTTTCAGGGGAGACGCGTGTTGGAATCCCTGCTATTGTCACTTGTAACTCGTTTTTCAGATTAACGATATTCTTGAACTTCATCTAGCAAATATAAAATGCTTGAACTCCCTCAAGTTTGATGAAATTGTGAAGAAAATTAAAGAAATTGTTCTTTGTATCAAAATTAAAACAATAATCTAATACTTAGCAATAGACTGCACATTAAATTCATTAATTCCCGCGGCCCCAGTTTGTCTCCCACTTCGCGACGCCCATGAATGCACTTCTATTGGTTTTAAGGCTTGATGCTTGATGATTCTAATTTCGTAACTGTCTTGGATAAGTGTGAAAAAATGTGCTTAATGAATAACAAATGCTCAAATAATTTGTTCCGAACAAGAGATTCTGCTTTTCCTATAGCAGAGCAGTCTTTCTCAGCAAACCTATTGATACTTTCTGTGATTCTTTACTGTGTCAAGTAATAGAGTGCAACTTTCTATTACGTGCCTCATCTCGTTTTAATGGTTTGCGGAGGTGAGACATTAGGATCCATCTCTTGCAATACTTGTAATCTTCTCGGTGCCTGTAAAGCTCATTGATCTTTTTCAGAGATCAGAAATGTTACGCAGGATATGTCTCCGCTACAAAACACAACTTGGACATTGATATAGCCGCCTGACTGTAACCACTCCTTCCTCCAACCCTCGAGGATAGTGGTAAGACGCTTATCGTGTAAAAGCAACTTGTATTCTTATAGTGATCCTAAATGTTACAGCTCTACTGATGACACCACCAACAAACATCCATTCCTCAAGCTCTCTGATCAAATCCCTATAATAATATAACGTTCAACACTCATCTTCTTCTCTATTATGAAGTTCTAAATTGTCTCACAGCTTTAAAAACCCTGATATTACTTTCAAAATAGCATTCATTATGGCGCCGTATCCCATCAGTTTATGATAAGGCTGTGTCCTATGACATGCAGCTTACAAATCATTAATTTTATATATGCGCAGTACTTGGCGAAACGTTGGTATCTACCATGCCGTCTAGACCACGGCCTACAAGCCCGGAAGAACTAAACATTTCTAATAGTCATTAATTTTATATTCAACAAAAGAATAATCATGCTAAATATACGATGATAACCGCATTATTTGCACATTGTTTTCTTAACTCAAAATAATAAAAAACTTGCGATGCTGTAAGATTCAAAATGAGTTTTGGAATATACTATATTCTAGCCAGGAATAGTTTGTTACACGTTATTTTGTAGGTAAAAATTATAGATAGCTGAGACAACAATCCATATTTTGTATGTACTAGTTTAATATTCCATATTTTCCATGAGGTACTGATAATACAAAATAACCAATACAACAATTTAAAGTGTGGCAGTTGAAATGAACGATTCAAATGAACAAGGGGATATTTCGAAAATGACTAATCTCACTACAAATTTTGTGTAATGTTAACTGTCTATTCTAATGAGACCAACATTTTACTGTAATAGTATCGTCTGTCTGCTAACAGCTTGCAGATACACAATATTAAACTATAATGAAGAAGATTTCAAGAATCATTTTCAGTGAAATCTAAATATACGTTCTATTCATTACTTTATTATCTAATATATTTAAAATGAGATGATCCTTAAAGAAAATTTGAAGGAAAAAATTAAACAAATTATACAACGAATTCATTGGGATGGGGACGTTGTTGCAAATTTCTACCTTGCATTTGTAAAATGTACCTTATAGATGGCATACAATTAAGTTTAGAACGTAAGGGTACACTTCGCGCACTGTGATCTACATGACCTGTAGATCTACCGTGGTTACCACCCTACAAGAGAAAGGGATGAAGTGAAGGCACTACAGCAGGCTACAGGGTGCAAGTAGACAGACCACGGAGATGCATGGAAGGTCCTAATAGTGCCAGGCCCGAGACCTGCACTGCTGCAGCTACCTTGAGAGGGCAATGAACGCCCGTCCACCAAATAATCCTTTAAGTGTTCATTCCTTTGACAAATTATCCGCGCCATTTTTTCGGATATGCCTCTAAAGCTAGAAGCAACCCTGAAAGATAAGAAGGAAACGGAAGAAGTGTATTTTTTGTGGTCAGTCCTTTTCAATAGATTATTAATTTTAGAGTATAAATGAAACGAAAAGAAAAATATCCTGCCTCAGTGGTCGAGTGACCAAGGTTTCTAGCTTCCTATACCAAAGGCGACAGGTTCGATTCTCGGTTGTGATGGGGAACTTTTTTACCAGAATCATTCCCCCCCCCCCCCTCTGCAAAGTCTGGGTGTATTAATTTTGGAGTGATTGTGAGAGTGTTGAATACATAAAGTATTAAAAATAACCAGGTTAACAAATGCTGACGTTCACCAAGTAATAATACCATCAGTAATAGCAAAGACCTCGATATGACAATAGAAGCTAAACGGGGCTAAATATCAGTTTTAAAAATACGGCGAATTAAACAGAAGCTGCTTTTGTATTACAGGGAAATGACCTCGTGGAGTTAATGTCTTAGCTCTCCTTGTGAAACATTCGTGAAGAACCAAGTAGCGGTTTCATTAGAATCCGCTTCCATGTGCCAAATTGCTCTCAAGATACCGGGTACTACAAAGCGGTGCTATGCAGTTTTCTCTTTTTTATTCCCAGCTCTTCTCTCCATACTCCCATAGAAGCAGGCATCACTCTTTACCGATACGCAATGACCAATGACCTTACGTTATCAGTACGCATGCGCCGAACAACTTTGTGTAGAGAATGTCACACTAATAGTAACAGTGGTGGTCACACCAGCAACAAGCTTTATAATTATCGAAGTCGCTTTCCTATCCTTCAGCCCCAGTTTAAGTACTAATAACAAGATGGAAATAACAGATACAATATTACTTCAATACTTACTCGTCTCCTGAACTCAGGTGGTATTCCTCCAGGAAGTCTGGCTACCATCTTCATAGCATCATGCCACTGTGTGAAACCGCTATCTCCTGGGTAAGGCATCACACTGAACCGAATTCTTGTATCTTGACCTGCAACAACATTAACACCTATTATGAACATCTTATAAATCCAGCTGCTGATATTGCAGAAAAAGTTTATATGCAAGAGAGCATCCAGAACTTGACAGATTTGAGGGGAGATTAAGTGATGACTTTGAGTGAAAAGTTCCATTTCTGTTTTTTTTTTCTGTCATAATAATATTTGAAATGTTCTCCTTAATTTATGTATTATTTATGCCTGTTGCCCTGTATAAAAATTTTAACGTGTTTCCAAAGATGTCAGTGTATTAGACCCTTAAAAATATATATGAATAAGCTCTGTATACTCTTATCAGAAAATACACTATCGAAAATACTTTACAAAGAAACAGCGTATTTTCTTGCTCTATTTTCACACTTTATAAAGCTGGTTTAGCTTGTGTTTTAGCTTAGAAGCATCATGAATCTACCAGTACATACATCTTAAATTATTACATTTTATATGAGAAAAACGGGCAGAGTGAGTGTACTGGAATACTTGGGTATAAAAACAGTGACCATATTTATGACTTGGATCGCATAATTGTTTAGGAAAATATGTCTACAGCAGTCAGAACTAACAAGAGGAGAATTAAACTGGAGCTGGAGGAGGCAAAGGAGGAATTTCATGTGCGTTTAGTGTATAATATATTTCATTTTGTTCACATTTCTACCTTTAAACGGAGTTTTCTCAGAACCAAATTTTTATAATAAATATCCCATTTTCTCTGGAACTATAACTGATAGAGGGATGAAGTAGTAAACACTTGATGTTAATATAACACATAAAACGCATCCATTTTGAAACATATACATGTATTAGCTTAGTCACAAAGAATTATTTTGCTTAAGAGTAATTTTAAAAATAAAAATGTTGAAAAGATGTCATTCTTCCTTATATGCATTCTCATATGTACAGTCGCTTTTAACTAGCTTCGCTATAGTAAGATTTCGTCAGTATCTTATGATTTCCTGGTTACAAAAAATAATATAATATTTAACAAATAAAAGGGATAGAAACTTCAAAATATAAATATAATTCGGTATCAGCACGTCAGATGAATTATATTTTAATTAAAATCGTTTGCGTTATGTTTCAGAAAATAAAAAGTAACGAAACTTAGGCCAACTAATGGGCACATTAGGGTTGTGAGGTGTTTCAGATAATCCTTGTGTCCTTTTTTCGGAACAATATTTATCATAATTTCCAATTCTGCGTTATGTTGTTCACACACACATACACATACTTTTTTCAAAAATGCTTTTTTTGATAGGTGGGGAGCTATGAGTATCCCAAATTATTGTTTGTGGTGAAACTCCTATATCGAGTTTTCGGGTGGACTAAAATACTTCCTACTAAGATATTTGTAAGAACTAAAGGTTTCTGCCTTCGACATGTCACTTTAAACCCAGTTCTAAGAAAGTGGTAAATTGCTTTGCGTTTATTGCGTTTTCTTCTGGAAACCGCTAAGGTAATTATGTTCAATGTTTTTCTTCTTATTGTGTTCATATCTCAAAGTTAACCTTGTCAGCGAAGCCTTTATCGTTTTTTTTCCGAAGAAAGAGAAAAGTGCACTTAAAGGAGGAGGAGGAGGAGAGTACTCTTTGTGTTGTAGACATCATGTCATAATCCCCGTCTTTTCTCCAACCGCTTCTCTTGACCCTGTCAGGAAACAATACACACAGAAGAAGCCTTCTGCCAAAACGAAAACTGCATTTTATTGATTAGCCATGCTAACTTCCTCTTTAAAGCAGCTGCATCAAGATAGCGTATCAGATTTTTAAATAAAAGGGATGGGCGGCCAGCTCAAGTACTTCTTTAAGGAGTCTTGTAAGATAGAGTCCTTATGCTGAAGTTACTCGTGTGTTCAATGCAACTTCAGCAAACATAGTGGTATATCCATGTGGCGTAGTGGTTTGGAGCGTGGTGTTCGGGTTATCAGCCATGGAATGCGAGTGGTTTCCAGCTCAGCCATGGGGTTGCGAGATTTTAGGGCGGTTTTAGGACTGGTGCTCACGGTAATGCATACGAGCGGTCTATAGGTCATGCATACAAAATTCCGGTTGTGACGCATGGTGCTGACCACATCATTGCTCCATATCAACTGGGCGGTGATGATATGCTTCTGCCATGTTCGTGTGGACTTGAGGTCTGCAGCCGGGTTGGTACACCGCGGCCCACAGCAATAGTTGTGCTGCAGATTGCTACTCAATTTAGTCTCCAAGAACTCTTGTGACTAACAAAAAGGTAAACAAAGGAAACCGAAATAATTCCCTGTACCTTAGGCATTATCAAGCTGAAGACGAAGAAACTCAATGAAGTTTCCGAAGAACATCATATAAGTAATAATCCACTTGACAGCGATCTTCATAGACCTGCAGTAGCGCTACTGCGTCATATAGGGGTACTAGTGCTCGGTTTCCGGCACCGACATTGGGTTCTTTCCTATATTAGATCTGCTACGTTTGCTCTCAGCCTCTGAAGTCCTTCGGGAACAATCGAAGACCAAATTGAAGGAAAATAACTAATCTGGTCTTGGAAACCTACCAAAGCGGAGATAGGAATCGTCATGCTGACCAGATGCCATCCCTATTACTGGACTCTGATGAACTTCTATGTGGACGAAGGCAATACGTTGTACTTCTCAAGACCGTAAACGGTAGTTTCCAAAATAACCCCACGTTACAACTTGAGGGTAAGCAATTTACCAATCTGCACAAAATGACAACTAAGAGCTTGTTTGTTTTGTGGGTTTAAGGACACTCAACTTCAAGGTCATCAGCGCCCTTAAAAAATTCATGGCAATAGCCAGATATAAATTTGAACCAAAAATAAAATTACTAGCAACAAAGAAAATATACACATAAACGTAAAACAGTAGCAATAGCCAGATATAAAACAAGGTAATAAAAATGCCAGAAAGCATGAACAAATATCTAAACTTTTAAATCCTTAAATTCATATTACAATCCGCTAGAAACTTAAAAACTCGACCAACCGCTGTTTTGTCATCCGCTAAGACGTCTGCAAGTCTGGCAGGTAAGAGCGATTGCCATTGGAAAGAAGATCTGCAATCCCTATCGATCTGGTCTAGAAGAGAAGCACCTGCAAAATCTACACCGATTATTACTTGTAATGGTATCCTAGAAAGCTGTCATTGCATCCTCCCCAATGAGGACATGCTACAATTGGTGGAATTGGGAGGCAAGAGGATGGTGGTGGCCCTTTCATAAGAGTCGTGGATTTCGTTACTTGTTGCTAGGATTGTAGTTAATTATGAACTTCAAAAACCCTGCATTAAAGTCACATATTGAACTATAGTCCTCATCTCGACTCTATTGATGAGTGAGTACATATCGATTTAAGTTTTTGTTTGTATGAACTTTTGGGTTTGTTGTCACAATGTTTTGAATTTACGATTAAAAGAGTTTATACTGAGCTTTCACGTATTTTCCACTCCTGTAAACTGTAAACACTCATAACACACAGCTGGCCGAGATCTTTGCAGATGTATACAGAAGTGTCACGCTGCCGTTTTCATTATACGTGTGTTTCCGTGCAGTTCTGAGCGTTCAAAACCCGAGACTTCCTTTTGACTGGAAATTTAAAGGTAATTATTCACTGTGAACGGCACCTTAAGTTACTATAACACAAGGCTATCAAATAAAATATTACCTTGCTGTTAACGGAACTCCTCAGGTAACGAGTTAGTTGTGAAAGGATAAGACAAGTTAGCACAGTTCGAACATAAATGTATTCTTTGCAACTTCAAGGATTGGTGTGATTTAATTCTCGCTGTTCTATTCGTTAACTTTATGCAGTGCTAACGGGAAACCTATGGCATTAAGGCCGTTATTATTATTTTAGTAATGCTATCAAATTGGTCTATGCTTTTCGTTTCTCTATCCCAAAAACCATTCGTTTCTTTTTAGTAACCATCTTTTGATTTTTCTGGAATTAATAAGCTCTCGGCGCTCTTAGCTTTGTTCAAAATGCCAGGCGGAATATAATATATATTCCATCGTTTTACCATTACCTTCCATTTTCCTCTGTAAGGATTGAAATAAATGAAACAACGGCTATTTAGCAACCATATTGCGTCACACATGTGTGATCTCTAATACTCCATAATTTTTCATTTAGCAGATTTAGTAATTATTGTTACGTATTTTAATGCTAACATTGTATAAAACGTATGTGACACATGTATAATTTTTTCAATGTGACACAATCAATCAGATTATACACTAGTTACATAAATGACCATTCTGAAAATTATATGCTTATGTAACAGCGACTGAGCATATGATCTCATTATTTACAAAATGTGCTATTAGATAAACAGTTAATGCTGCTTCGGAATATTTGAGATAAGTAAATTAATAATAATCACTAGGGCGTCTCCTCTATGCAGAGGTTAAGATTTGAAATAATTACTAATAAAATATTGTATTATTTTATTCACCAATTGCTCAATTTTTTCAATTCCTTCTTTGCCAAATTCTCCATAGCGGGCAAAGAAAATCGGCAACATTTCAGAGGTTGCGTATATTACACCACTGAATTCTGTTGACCAGTCAGTGAGACGTCGAAACTTCACTTTTATCTAATAATTTTATTTGTAAAACATTAACAGCTTCTTGCATTTACGGCCTACCGCGGTGGACAAAGCAGAATATGAAACAGAAATATACCTTAAACAATTGACAAGCTAGGTATCTCTATACATATTAAACCACGTGTGGAAGAAAATTGTGCATAATGTCGATTTTAGTTAATATTATGAGCAAAAATTATCACAGGTATAAGATAAAAAGTTTATCGATAAAATAAATATTTTGGTTGATATTTTTAGTTTGTTAATCCTGGTACCTGGCAGTAGTGTTTAACACATTACATAAATACATTCATTTAGCTTCCCTGACTAAACTGACCCATTATTTGCACATCCCTGCTAATCCGCGGATGAATCTACAAGGGTAACAACAGATTGTTTTCTACAATAATACCCGACGCACTGCGTGAATGCAAATAATAGCTAAAGCAAATGCTCACTGAAACACATTGCTTGACTGTTTTGGAAAACATCCTGTAAAGGACTGTTTGCTTTATCCAGTCTGTACACAAAAACCAATTAGCAAGTGTAATCCATCATTCTTAGGTCCATCTAGAGAAGTTGATTCCTTTATCAAGCTGGAGCCTTGCTCGGGTAACCATAGCCATTCCCAAAGTCTCAATGGGACAAGTGATTTGTCAGAAATGTCTGTCCACTCCTTTATCACGCCCTGTTGACTTCTTATAACCAGTTATTTCCGATGTAACACAACGTTTCTCTGGTTGCGTTGTACGATTGGATATGGATTTAAGAGCGTTGCGTTTGTAACATTTGGGATACTGATTCTCATGTATTCAGTACCTGATTTTATACACCAGAAGTGTAATCTGAAGTTCCATTTTGCCATCTAAACATTTATTTGTATCTCATTTACATTTCTCCTCATATAGTGACTAAGTTATTGAGATGGCTCCGCGTTAAAGGGTATACTCGCATTCGGATACCCCCGTTGACTGCCCACTGACCTTCGGTTTCTCGTGGTTTTCTCTGGTCGGTAGTTATCTACCAAAGTTTCTTTTCCATCATCTCTTTCATTTCATTCACATTTTACTTCTATTTTCTCTACTACGTATAGTAAGTACGGGGAGCATTGTACTCCACTGAAAACTTTCATTTCGAGATTTCACCGGAAATATAATTATATTTTGAGGCCCTCTGAAACGAAAAATACTTATTTACGATACAAGGGTTAAAAGGAACATTCAATTTTGTGAGCAGGTCTGATTCCGAAACGATTGGTTGGTTTGTGGGTTTAAGGGCGCTCAACTTCTAGGTCATCAGCGCCCTTAAAAGATTCACTCAAAAATAAAAATACTAGCAACAAGAAAAATGTACACAAAAAGTAAAAAACAGTGGCAATAGCCAGATATGAAACAAGGTGATAAATATGTCAAAAAGCATAAAGAGATAACTAAAATTTTAAATCATCAAACTGATATTGCACTCCGCTAAAAACTTAAAAACTATCAACCGCTGTTTTGTCGTCCGCTAGGAGCTCTGTAAGTCTGGCAGGCAGCTGCAGAGAATCCCGAAGGTGCGCTAGAGAGCAACACTCTAGTAGCACGTGGCGAACTGACAAAAGATTGTCACACAGTGGACATAGAGGGGCAGGTTCCCTTTTAAGGATATGCATCTGTGAAATTTTGAAAATCCACAGTTTTGGTTCAATTTATTTGCAAATTTTATGCAATGATTAGAGCATATTGCATAGTATTTATACCAAGTTTCATGCATATATCTATCTTAGTTCCTTAGATATTAATTTTTTATTCAACTTTTAAACTGTTTTGAAAAATCATTCCATACGATGCACTTATTTTTTTAAAAATTTGTAATTTTATAATTAAGTACATTAATAGTGTATTAATAAATTGCTAAGATGAATTTTTATTTTTACTGCTAGTTTGGGTGTAAACAATTGTTGAATATGAGAAATATTTTTCTTAACATTTTTCATTACACAAACCTTATTAATTTCATTACATACAAAATATTAAGTTTATCAAAAAATCATCTTAGCATTATCTTTTTTAGTTAATTATGAGGAGGTACACAAAATTTCATACATTTATAAGAAAAACTGCATCGTGCAGAGCAAATTAAATCTGAAGAAATGCTGAAAAACTGAAATACGATAAAAAGAGGTTTTAAAATTGCATCACAAAAAATAGCAGTTTTCTGACCTTTTAGCTGTTTAAAAAGCACCTGCTGCATAAGTAGGTCTTTTCTCCTTCTTCTTCTGATCCTCTGCAGCCAATTTGGTCACTCGAACTTTCCTCCGGCTTCTCTTGAATGAAGATCTGGTTGTTTGTTCACTTAGGTTTAGTCGACGTTTATCCCTTTTCACACTTATTTCAAAGGATGCTGGGCTTAGTTTTTCATTATTAATGTGACATTTTAGTTCCTGGGTGGCTCTGCATCCCATATTGAACTGTGACACAGCAGAAGTTACACAAATTTCCAATTTCTTTTTAGAAACAAATATTTCTTTAGGACATTTTCCCAAATTATATGGTGAAGTGACTCATTCGCATTGTGTCTTGCGTGACCTTCATCTTTTAAGCAGCTCATCATTGGCAAGCCTTTGATAAACTGGCAATATTTTAGTAATTACCTGTGGGGAGAGAATGGTTTTCATGGTGGAGTCATCATGACAGGTAATGGGTTCCCTTTAGCGACAGCCGTATTATAGAAACACCACGATGATTCACCTTTGGGACATTTATTGTGCTGGGGCTTATCATTTGAGGATGAGCAGTGATATAGGGTGGCAAATATGGCAGATTTCATTTGTTCTAGGTGTGGACTATTGTCTTTAATGGCTTTCCTGTAATAGTGAGTTTTACAAATTTGTTCTTTTAGGCTTCCTGCTTTTTCCCCCCCAAGTGTTATACCCTTAGAACTGTTTTCTTTTACTAAGTTTCTAAGTCCTGTCCCCAGTCTCTTGGCCACATAGTTAATACATTCATCCTTTAGAATTTCTCTTTTCCCATATATTCCCAATTCTTGCAAATTTTTATGTGTTTTCGCATCCCCGTCAGATATCACTGTTGTGTATCTCATGTTACAGAGCTTCATTGATCTCTGCCACATTATTGCTGCTGCTGCTGTCACCTCCATTGCTGCAGAGGATCCAGTAAAATTCCTTTCACATTCACCTGCTGCCTCATGTGATGCCAACGCGGACCTGTACTCCTCACTTTCAATATTTAACTTTTTAAGTGTTTGTTCACAAAAGCCACAAAACTTTGATAATATTTCAAAGTCAATTACAAGCCCTGTTAAAGTATCAATTACTACACCAATCCCATGAAGAGAGGAAAAGCCACGCTTTTGCCATGTCCCATCGTAGCTTACTGTGATGTCTAGTGTCGACTGCATATTCAGACTTGGGTCCAATTCCAAATAAGCTTCACGCACAGCAATACGTGCTTCATTTAGGACACTTTGTTTCACTGCAACATTTTCTTTTACTAAGTTATGAAGGTGTGCATTATAGGCTGATGCACTCATAACTGGCATTCCCATCCCCATGCAAAATTGCTCTAATCCAGCATATCCCTTTCCAATTTCCAAAAATGTACTTACTATTTTTTTGTTCACCTCAAAGGGTGGCCTGGTAGACTCAGCTGTGTGTACTCTAGGACTTGTATAGTTTTGACTTAAAACTGTGTCACAATCATTGTATTTAACAACTATTTTAGATGCAAATCCCAAAAAACTTGTAAGTTTTACATCTAGACTAGCACTGTCACATTCACCACATTTGGTGCCCCTGAAAATATTCTGCCATAAGCTTGAGTGTACCAAGGTGAAGTCATGAGAGGATTCTGAAATATGTGTTTCATCTCTTGTAAACATTGAGAGTTTAGTGTGACTTGTTGAAAAATGAGTCTGTGAGCATGAGTCTTGAGAAGCAGAGAGAAGTGGGGTTTCTTGAAATGAACATGAAGGTAGTGAAATTGTTGTGCTTTGGCTTGTATTTACTAAATTTGTGTCTCCAATTGTATGTAAGTTTGTGGAATTACCTTTACTCCACCTGGTACCTATAACATTATTATTCCTGTTTCCACGCTTCTTTCCTGTATTTCGATGATCTTTCAACCTATTCATGATGACTGAAGATTCACTAATACAAAACAGTAACCTAAACTTGGTATAAGCTAACCTACGAGTATTATAAGTACCACGAATGAATTTAAAATGATACAAAGTACACTGATACGCCTAAAGTATAACTATAATGCAGGTATTACACACGAGAAGTCTTACACACTGCTCTTCACAAAAATACGACAAGAACTTCGCCTCTAAACACTTTTGTTTCCTTCATCTATATTTCTATAACATCAAAACAAACATTTAGGAGGGAAACAGAGCGCAAACCTACCGTCAAATGTTTTGAAGTGCAGCCAACACACGTTATGATAAACAAACTATCCTGCCTTACATTATTCCGCGAAATTCAAACAAGAAAAATGAAAAGTACTAAGTCACGCTCAAAATCTCCGATTTTAGTGGGTACGCCCACCTGTAGGGAGCCATTTAAATGACCACGTGACATGGTTTAAAGGGCCGTAGGGGTATAAAAAGCACAGAAAACAAAACTAGAAGAATCATAGTATTTAATAACACCAAAATCAGTTTTTGTGATTTTTGACAGATTTTGGGCTATTTTCACAGATGCATATCCTCAAATAGGTAACCATGCGAAAAATTGCAGTGCCCTAATCTTAATCGAGCCAAACTAACCTCCTCGCGGCGAGATATGCGATAGGAAGTTACCCAGTTTATCGGAAGTTCTTTCACTTCTCAAAGCTTATTACCGCGGAGGGTTGACCACTCTTCGTGCCTTCCGAAACGAGGCCCCAGGCTTCCATATAACCATATATTATGGATTACATATAAATATATGTTATTGTTTTACCTTTTTCATGGCTATGATGGTCAACGGTCTGCGATGTTCAGTTGTTGACTCGCTTTAGGTGTTGACAACATGACTTACAAAACCACAGCATTCTACATAAGCGAGGCAGTCGAAAAAAATAAAACGATGTTGTATGTAATTTAGAATTGGTTTCATGATTTTTGGGTAACAATTTTAATTTTACTCTGTTCGCTGCTTGTAAAATTTCAATAGGTTCAGCACAGTCCATATTCACATTCCAATGACTCGCCATTTTATATCAGCATTGTACAACTGAGATTCGTGGCCTACTTGAATGAGGCCTTAGCCACATTCCGTAAGAACCCAAAGCTGGTATTACCGGAGTGTTAAAAACCACTGTCATAAACTCTGAAAGGCCAAATTTTACTATCAGCTGTTGGAACGGTTTTTATGTGTTCAGGAGCAGGGGCTGGAGATAAGGAGAAGGGAGGGAGTTCCACAATCGCGATGATTCTTTAAATATTGGTCCATTTGGCCCGAGTAAGCACCATTCTGTAGCTATGAAACTCAAATATTTTTTTTAACTTTCTCGATGTATCTCAGGGCGCGGTACGGATCAACACTTTACAAGAATGATTACATCCCGTTTCCTCGTTAAAAACTTGTTTATTGTCTCTTTATATCACAAATAAATAACAAATGCTCTGGATTGCCGTCCTTTCTCTAAAGTGCTACGGAATTCACACTACCCGAACACGGACTATGTATATTTGTGAGTTCGTAATCTTCTATTTTCACCCCACCACACAATCTACATGTTTGTTCTCTGCGTTGTTAATCCTCTTAACTTTTACAACACAATCTTCTTCCAATAAAACACTATATGCCGATAACTTTTCAAATTATACGCGGACTTCGCGATTTCCACATGACGCCAATCCAAGCTGTTGAAAAAGCAGACAATTGAATATCAATTTTTGCCGACTATAATCGCTATTTACAGCTTTAGGAGGCCTTTCCGCTGCCCCTATAATTTTGCATTTAATCACTTCAGGGGGCTTATGCAGAAAATATCGCCTCCCTAAAAAGCATTTTTACTTTCTCTACTGGTAAGTAGGGAAAGTATTGTATTCCACCCAAAAATTCGATGTCGAGATTTCACCGGAAATATATGTTTTGAGGCCCCCTGAATCCAAGAAAGCATTTTTAGAAAAAGGTTCGTGTGTGTGTCTGTGTGTCAGTCTGTCAGTCTGTGGACAGTATAACTCAAAAACGAAAAGTCGTTTAAAAACCAAAGTTGGTATTTAAGTTTAATGTCCTTCAAGGATACGACACGAAGATTTTGAAGAAAATAGTCCCACCCTAAACTACACTTTACATGGAACATTTTTCGAACATTTTGATTTTCTTGAAAATGGCTTTAACGATTTTGATTAAAATGTCATATGTTTGAGATATTTTAATGACAAATGAAATGTATATCTTGAATTTCCTGGCTATAGGCCCTGTAGTCGTATTTACTCTGGACGTGAGATGTAATTTGCATAACTGGTAAACCGTTAGAGATAGACCAAATCATACTATACAAAAAATGTAGATCTTGCTAAAATACACAATTTATATCTGAATAAATTTTATTGTAGGGTGAACCATTTCAGAGATATTCCTTGTTATGTGTGTGAGTTTCGGAAAACTTGGAAATTTCGTGAAATGGATCATCGTTGTTCATTTTTATGTCAAATGTGCAAAGAGAACGGAATCTCAAAGCTTTAAAAGATTTGACTATCGCACAAAGCCTACTGTATTCTAATATTGCCCTTGCACCTACAAGGAAATAAGCAATAAGATAATTTGTACAAATGTTTATTTTAACTAACACAAAGAAGATATAGGAATAAGAGTTTGTAAGAATGGTTAGTACAAGAGTAGAGAAAGTTATGTGAGTGCAACACATCAGATTTTTAGAAAAAGGTCTACATGCGTATGTGTGCGCGCATGCGTCTGCCTGTGAGAAGCATAATTCAAAAACTAAAAGTTGGTCAGAAACCAAAGTTAGTATTTAAATGTAATATCTTTCAAGTATGCGATAAGAATATTTTGAAGAAAACTGCTCCAACCTTTAACATGGAAAGTTTTTCGAAACTTTTGATTTTCTTGAAAATGGCCCTAACGATTTTGATTTTCTTGAAAATTGCTCCAACGATGTTGATTAAAATGACATGTGGTGTGCAGTAGCTTAGCCCCAACAGCCCTTTGTTTTACGCCGTTCCCGGTCACAATAATGTATGGGTTGTACATTTTATAGTACTCAAAATCATATTTAAATAACATACTGCAACTTTCACTCCCTTTTCTGGTTTTTTAGCTTTTTGCATTTTCCCATAACATACTTTTCTGCATGTAGATGCTAGTTTCCCCAAACTATTGTATCTAGCAAACTAAAAATTTTTGAACTCCTAATACATCACATGAACATAAAAATGAGTGGAATAGTTTTGCCATATTTTACATACAATTTAGAAATGATAATCTTGTGTATTACAATATTTGAGCCAGGTTTTTTAATTTTTATATGAACAACAATTTTTATTATAGAATTAGAATTCTGTAAAACTAATCCACTCATTTTATCAGAAATACCGTTTTTTAGGCTCACCATAAGTTTAAGCTCATTAAAACAGATGGTTCTTCTAATAAGTGCACCTAAGTGAACATCAGCGTACCAAAATTACTTTTCCTGTGTATTAATTTACATTTACATGTATTAACTTAAAAAAATATTACGCATACTTAAATACTTAGCTTAAACTCTTAGGATACTATAAGAGATAAAATGAACACAAAAATTCCGGGAAGACACTATGCAAAAGCATTGTTTAAGAACAAATATCACATTATATGTATGCAGCATGAATTGTATGTAGAAGTGGGGATAGAGAAAGAAATGTTTCATAAAAGAAGAGTGGAGATAATCGTGAGATATAACACGTTGCATTTCTATTTCAGTCATAGAAAATTGTATGAAATGTTTCTCAAGGGCAAGTACAAAAGGACATGTGAATGTGTCAAGTAAAAGAGAAGCAGTAAAGAAAACCACGTGAATGTAATACATTGCATTTCTATTTGGTCAATATAGAAAAGGGTATGAATTGTTGGTAGAAGAGTGAGAACAGAAATACACGTGAGTGTGTTACGTAAAATGAATTTGAGTTAAGAAAACCATGTGAATGTGATACACTGCATTTGTATTTCAATGTTATAGAAAATTATATGAACTGTATGTTGAAGATCAAGTGGAGAATATGTGAATATGTTACATAAAGAATCTGATGTGCTTTGGGATATTTAAACTTTCGTCAAACAACTTTCGATCGTTATTCAATTGTTTTATATTTTATCCGTATAAAGAGAAAAGCTTTAAAATGTTTGACTATCGCTCAAAGCCTATTGTATTCCCATATTCCCCTTGCACCTACAAGAAAATAGGCAATAAGATAATTTCTGCAAATGCTTATTTCAGCTAACATGAAGTTATAGCAATAAGAGTTTGTAAGAATGGTTAGTACAAGAGCAGAGAGTCATGTGAATGCAACGCATCAGATTTTTTCAGTTAAACTTTTATAGTGATTAACAGTATTTGTAATGTAGGAAATAATAGGTCTGTAGGCGAGGTCCTGTATTTGTAAATAATGGGCGCGGGCGTCTGTGAATACAACTGGGGACAATGAATGTCAGTAAATAGAGCAGGTCTGGTGCCTCGGAATGAAAAATTATTGTTGCTTCACGTTCAATGGCTACGGAAATGAAACTCTGGTTTTACTTTTAGGAAATGAGGCAGGAGAAACAAAAATCAATAAATCAGGAACGATCAATGTAGTGCGTCACAATGCCAGTCCGTTTAAATGGATTGCTGTCACTACAATTCAATTAGCAGACTTGAAATGGGCGAGCAGATGCGTGGGCTCCAATCTCTGTTCGTGAAGCAAACCTTCTCTGGTTGGTGCAGATTTAACAACGTTATCACTGAAATGCCGGCGTTTTTAACAGCACAATAACACAGGAGGTACAGCTAAATGCAAGATCGTTTGGTATTGTTTTGCTGCGAGATTTAGTGCCATCTTTTCCCAGCAGGCCATTTTAGAGTTCTTACTTTTTCTAACGCATACTCACAGTAAATAGAGGGGGTACTGTATAACATCCAATACTTTTAAATGGAGGTTTCGCCTAAAATAAAAATTTTGACATCGGACGAAACCAAAAATATTAGAAGAAGGTCCTTTCTCTGTGTGTGAAAACGTAAGGTCGGTTACTACGAAACTTGAGTTCAGGACCTACAAAGGATGCAACATGAAGAGGGAGGGAGGGAAGTGCAGGTTTAAGGGTACTCAACTACATGGTCTTCAGCACGCTTAAAAGAAACAAGTAATGGCAAAAGTCACATATAAACTTTAATATAAAATAAAATTACCAGTAAAAAGGAAAATAAAGACACACAAATATATAAAACAGACAGGGAGAAGCCAGAACTAAAAGTGTGACAAATATGCCGCTATTCAGTTATTTCTTGTGATGTAATAGAAACAGTATGAAATTTCAAAGCCAACATACAGACTAAAGACTCATGAATATCGATTCTGCTGTCTAAATCCCCCTTTTCCTGCAATAAAGTGTGTAATTCAGCTATTTCTGCAGAAGTTTTTGATTAGCATGAAACTGGTAGAAAAGGAATAGCTTATAGCTGACATATGCAAATAAATCATAGTAGAAGAAAAGTCATGTGAATGTTACAGAGAGCTTTTTTCAGCAGATTTTAGAGATGGTATTAAACCACTCTGGTTCAATGCCCGCTCTTACTATATATGTGACATTAGTAATATATGAATTGAAATGAATAATTGAGAAAGTAAACTCGACAAGGAAATTTCCAAGCCTGAGATTAGGGTGCCTCTATGGTATTCATGAGGACAAGAAAACTGGGGTTCAGTGTCTAGGCCTCGACAACCTCGGTTACCCTGTTTCGACCACCCTGGTGTGAACTTTGTGTATAACTACATCGACATTTCTAGAAAAGAAAACTTATACATAATCATCATTGTCGTCGGCGTCGTCGTCAGCGTCATCATCATCCACCTTGTCTTCGGTCTACCTACATTTCTTTTTCTCTTTGGATTGCAGTTTATACTCAGTATTGGTGTGTGGACGTTATTCACTCTTTGTTGTTGTTGTGTTTAACGCCCGCTTTTACTACTACGGCACCGCAGGCGGTGACACTGATGATACATGAAGATGGAGCACCGGTGGAATGAGATGGCGGGGGAAACCGGAGTACCCGGAGAAAACCCGCCCTGACGCTGCTTCGTCCACCACGAATACCACATGCGGGTCCCTGGGATCGAACCCGGGCCGCCTAGGTGGTAGGCGAGCGCGCTAACCGCTCGGCCACGGCGCCGCCATTCATTCTTTGTACGTGGTGTTCCATTGTTCCTACCTTGATTTATTACCTATGTATAATTCCGTCCTTATGTAAACTGAATTTTACTGAGTAGTCGAGTGATCGGCGTACTGATTTCTCAGTCCAGAGGTCTCAGGTTTGATTCCCGGTTGAGTTGGAGGAATTTTTCTTTAAATACTCCGGAGAGTCTGAAAGTATTGGAGTGAATGTGAGAGCGTTTCCTAATAAAAATCGGCGAGAATTTTCGAAATGTGTTGCAAACTTCTGAAAACCGAGCTCTTATATAAAAGGAAAATGGCAGGCAGCTTTAGCCTAGTACCACAAAGTTCACTGGCGAGTAAAGCGATCTAATTACATGTAGCTACATTGGGAATCCCGCAGAAGTGAGAAAATGCATTTTTAATTCAAGCTCCGTTATATAAAGGAGTGCAATTGGTTTATACGGAGTCTGTGACAATAGGAGAAATTGTTGCACTATAACTACAGTTATAGCAGACACAACATTTAATGGTGGTTGGCAGGAGAACCTGGTCAACACAACATCCAATCAGAGACTTGCCTCGCCTTGCGATGTTGTCTAATTAAATACACTGTGAATTCACGCTGAAAGACGGTGATGCAAATATCATTTGCAGCCACAAAGGTTAGTTGCGGAACGAGAATAATCTAATCATGAAGCGCAAGCTATCAGCCGCTATTAAATTTTGTGTCTGCCATAGTTATATATTGCGACTCTTAAAAAGACGAGGACTGAGTAAGTAGCGGATGAACTATTGACACCATTAAGTTGAGCAACGAAACAGTAATCTCTGATTTATTACGTTAACACTTTAGTCACTGAGATTTAAGGCCTTACAGTGATATAACTGGAATTCCTTGTATCCGACTTAGAATATTCCCACTTCTCGTGTTTATTGCAGTAGGACATAGTTCCTAAGAGGCTACTAGAAGCTTTACGAGCACTCGACATGCGGTTTCCGTCAAAGATGGCTTGTAATAAATACTTCTCTAACAATGCGGTTAGTAGTAAACCCGAGCTAAAGTACAAGGTTGTTTAGATTCTCCAGAGGTTTGCGTAACTTACTCAGTGAGAGGTATCCAGAAAATGAATTGGTAGACATTCAATTACGTACCTTCTACACAGATCAGAAGTCAGTGCTCAAAATAGCGTCGTTACTCTTGAGATTGCTTGGAAGGATGCCTGTAAATCTTATGGATGTTTCCATGTTCTCACAGAGATAATGGACAGTAATAATTGAATGCAATGGAAACTTATTTTATCAAAAATGCATGAGTTAGTGCACACTCAAGAATATGTACATATTTCGGTATTTATTTACCTCATGTATGATTGATAACTGAACGAACTAAAATCCAATGAATCTACGAGTTGGACATCCCTTGGTACCACAGTAGCCTTCCTTTTGAAGTCATCGAAGTTGTGAAGTAAAGCATGCATTTTAATGTGAAACTATTATCAAGATAGGTATCCATTTACTGCCATGGAAGAAATGGTTGAGCGCATTAGGAGAGTAGAATGTTTCTAAGTCCACGTCCTGTTTCAGCGCGGTTTACACAAGTCGACATTTCCAACATGCAGATGAGCTAATTGACAGTTTGTTCCATCTTTTATCGTCTGTCGGACACACCAATGAGTAACTTAAAGGCATAACTCACATGATCCAAAAACTTAAATTTTGGTAAACAAGCGAAAACTAGTTTGTATTGGTTAAACTCATTTCCATTTGTGTGGAAAAATCCGGGCGTAAAAGTCCTTAGCATGACTTCCTTTGGAAGGAAAGTAAAGCCTGTAGTTCCGTGCAGCAGATTTACAGCAAATAAAAGAGTATCAAGTCTGATAAAAGAGGCCTCTAAGCAAAACTAAGCAGCCTCTGACGCCCAATATAGAAAGGGACGGTGAGATCCATAGCAGTTAAAGAGTGCCTATAAACAAAACTCAATTTCATTTCATCACTTTCAAAGGTCATTAGTGTTCTAGAAATTCGAGTCTCTTCAGTTGACAACACAATTTCCTATCTAAACTGGAGAACAAAGTTAAAACAAAACTCAATGCGGTTTTGGTGTCAAACCCGAGACTGGATAATATTTAATCAGTTAAAACATATATAAGTGGAACCAGACAACCAGACAGTGGAGTAGTATTGCCCTATGACGTTCGCTGGTGTGAAAAGACCATTTTCAACTTATAAAAACTAATTCAGTCTTATAATAGAAAATTCTTAACCCTTAAAAACACTGAGAACCTCTTGGTAGCGTACTGTGCCTCGTCATTTTGTAACGAATGAAGCATGTATGTCACTGAAATAAAATCTCGTAATTCCTATAATAAGAGCATATTCTTTTACTTTAGTACATTTTTTCGACATTTTACTGCATAGTTGTAAGCATATTTTAGAAGTTTTCAGTGCATATAAATCCGGACCCTAATCATGAGTCTTAGAAATTCATAAGATTTGGCTTCCAGTTTTGTAGAATCAAACCTCTTCATTACAAAAAGCAAAACAAGGGAGGCTAAGGGTCTGTAAAATGCAAAAGGCAAAGGGCTGTCTCGTACCTCCAATATTATTCGCTCTATGTTTACTTGCTGCTAATTTATCTTAACTTCAGTTGTAAAATTGTACTTGTCATTAGTTTTATGTCGGAAGTAATGGTGAAAGTAATGCAGAAGCAGATAATCCTCCGCTTAGGAGTGCTGTGAAATCTGCTATGATATTGTGGTTGTAGAACAAAGATGTTCAGACTGAGAGTTCTATGTGTAAAACATATCTTTATAGGAGTACAATCAAACAAACCTGGAGGCTCTTAAAGGTATCACTGCACTTCTTCTATAACTTTCATTACGTGTACTTGCAGGAGCAATTACTACACTATTGACGGACCAAAATTTTAATACTCCATTCTTTGATCCTGCAGGAGCGAATGAAAAGCCGTTAGACTGAATTCTTCAATTATAACGTTATTGTTGGTTATTTTGGTTTCATTGGGCCACACTGTCGTTTAATTGTCCCCACGCGTGTGATCTCAATCCTGTAGGACTAGTTTGGGCCAAAATAAAATTTATACTTTTAGAAATGTAACAGGTGACTTATTCTTACACAAATTGCACGATATAACGCTCGAGAATATATCATCTAAGACCGAAATATACTGACAGTGTTTTTTAACAATATAGAAAGGGCAGAAAATGATCAGTGGGAAAAGAAGGAGTAGTTGAAATCATCGTTTACGTTGCATAAGCTAAATATACCGCATGGCCTAAAAATAACATTTATATTGTGCTACTTTGAGCGAGTTCTTTACTTTAATCTAGCGTGAATGCACTTTCCAAGGCTGGCAACATTATCGTAAACGCGATTAGAAGCACAACTGTGGCTCCCGATACCTCTGTTTACTGGCGTAGTGGCTGGTTGCATTCCTGCCAGGGACCACGAGCTGGTGAAGAAACTGCACTAGCGTCTTCTATTGTAGTTCATGCTAGTACTTTGTGAGTTTGTCACTTGCTGGAGGGTTTACATAGGAGGCCGTATTAGGAAGGAGGGTCCTATATGGGTGCTTTAGCTTACAGCCATGCAAAAATTGTAATAGGTGTTAATAATAAATCCACCTCATGAAATTAAAGTAGAGCAAATGTCCTAAGTTAATCACCATGCGGCTTTCTTCCATTTTAGGCAGAGAGTATACTAAATAATGTAATAAGGCCACAATATTATGCTTACAATATCCTCTGAGGAAGTTAATTTTCTCAGAAATATAAGCTGTAACAAATGAAAGTAGCTGCTTGTGTCATTTTGTAATTCAATTTTCAGGAAAGCAGATAATCCCTTGAAATCTACTGGATTGTTAGGGTACCTCAATCAAAATTTAATTTAACTTAACTGTTTCAGTCCTCTCTCCTTTCTTAAGAACACCACTTTTTAAAAAATAAATTGCTTTTCCGCCGCTTCCTTATTTAGCTTTTCCTCCTCCCAGAGCACCCTATTTTTGTTAGAGGAGGTTATTAACTTTGTCATTCTCCATTAAACTTTATTTTCTTCCTCCTTTAGTAACATATCTAAATTGCCGTTTGCCGAGGTCGTAAATGATCTTATTTGTGTTGTGGAGCTTTCTCGGTCGTCACACAGCTTACGTACAAGTATTTCCTTCTTTGCACTTCTAGGCAATCTCCCCCAGGCAATTTTGTTACACAGATCATTTGCCTCCTTTATGTATGCCAGCGATTGCGTCCTCACATCTAATAGATGTATAATCCAGCTCAAAGGCGAACGTTTGTTAAATAAATATTTTCCTCTTCATTCTGATCCTCTTCGCTGTTTGTTGGTTGTACGAGAAGGAAATAAGTGTGTGTGATTTGAAACATGTGGTGTGGCAATTATTTATAACATTTCCTTCGGGATTGCTACGTATTTTCTTGAAGTTTCCATTTATGGACTAGGTTTAATAAGTTATAGGCTACACTTTTCAAGCGGCTTGAAAGCCTCGGTGTAGCCACAGTCGTCTAGCTGTATGACTCCTTTCTATTAAATCTCCAAAGGGTAACAGTGACAAGGATGGATGTAAAGTTTATAAAAAATATTCGTCTCCTGAATCACTCGTAACGGGTTTTGTTTCTGCTTAATAACCTTATACACACAGTATCACAGTTTTTCTCTATGGCATTTTTATCTGTTGTTTCATATAATTAAATAGCTAATAGCTATACTTTTGACGAAACTATCTTCAGTAATCGTTGCTACTCTTAACAGATTCTGATTGCAGTGTTTTCGATGGAAATTAACCTCATTAAACTCACACAATCGTTGCTTATATAAGATGTGAAGCACGACTTCTCCATTGTTTTGTTATACAAAACAAAACAAAACAAAACAAAACAAAATTCTCCGAACCATTGCCAAAGTCCCACGAACGGCCCCGCTGGATATAATACACAGCGAAATGAAAATGCACACGGTAGAGGAATTTATTAAAAGACTAGCACACAACATGTACGAAGCCGCAGAAAAGAACCACAATCCTCTCATCCGGCTACTGGGACAGTACACAACAGATGCTAATAAGCATAAAAGGCCCCTATCGCTCTTTGACAGGGCAATCCCAGTCAATAAACACGCAGACACAGAAAGAGACATAGCCAGACACCTCAATGCTCTAGTACCCCCACAACAACCAACAGCTAGACAGCCCTCAAGTCCCCGGATGGATGATCTCCCCTGCCGGGGCGGACAGGGGTGACAGGGCAACCCCAACGATGACGACCCTTAGCTATTACAAAAAAAAAAAAAAAAAAAAAAAAAAAAAAAAAAAAAAAAAAAAAAAATTAGATACCCCTAGCTCATAACCCCACATATACTCCCATGTATCCTCAAACTGACAAGGACTAATCCGCTACATTGTACATATGTTCCAGGACAAACAGCGCAAGCTGTGCCAAGACAAGGCAGCTCCCTCTCCGGCTGCAGCCCCAATTCAGGTAACGTACACCTCAATTTAAGCATGACACCTCACCTCAATTCCTGCCTTCTGCATGATAACCCACCACTAACACTTAGGTTCCAGGCCTGGGCCTCGTGCCAAGACCTGTACCTGCCTGCATACTCTCTTTCTTGTATGCAGGTGCCTTTTTTAGAGTTACCCACTAACATCAGGTTTGCTTCGGCGGTACCTGACATAACACCACCCGACTTTCCCTTCCATCCTCGTAGAGTAGACGTAGTGCATGGTAGGGGAGGCGATGTATATCCCTTTCGGATGATCGTCACCTGGGCTGGCGGAGGCGGGGCCAGTCCAAAAAAAAAAAAAATAAAAATTCTCCATGCCTCTATTTTGCATGTAATTTTGAAGGCTCCAAAAAGAAGTTACTTCACCGCAAAGGGGAACACCTCGCGCATTGCGACCTATACATATATTATCGCTATTATCCCCCAGGAAGAAGGTTGACGTGAAGGAACTACAGAATGCTACAGCCAAACAGGCCACATAGACGCGCGGAAGTGCCTAACAGTTCCAGGCTTGAAGACACATCGCACTACTGAAGCGCCTAGAGAGGGCGATAAATCACTCGTCGACCAATCAGCTCTCTAATGAGCACGAGGCGCACATAAAATGAATCCACGCCACTCTAGAGTAGTTCACTTCAATTTATTGACTAAGAAATTAGATCACAAAATTACTGTCGAAGGACCAAAGTATTACAACTGATTCCGCACCTTATATGGGACCTAATTAGACAGGAGAGTACATATTTAGACTTAATAAAAGATTACGACACAAAAAGTTTCAGTTAAAAAACTTGTTCCAAGGATAGTTACCGTTATCATTTCTTTAAAAAGTTTTGTTTCTTGCTGAAAGGACCAACTTGGCAATACGTCTACGCTAGGAGTATGGAATCCATAACAAAGCCATACAGAGGGAGCTGAATACTCCAAAAGTGGATTTCACCCTTTGCTCTTGTTATGCGCTTCTTCCCACACCACGCCAAGGAGTGTAAATATTTATGCATTTATACATTTCTGCACTGTTTTCGCGGAATGTGTACATTCTCATTGCCCAATAACACACTGAAATTAAAAACAAAATCCTGGCTATAACTAGAAGAAATCTGGGAGTGGAAATCGACTTAGGAACCATAAAACTGCACTTTATTCAGGAAACAGATTTTGGGAAAGAGTGAAAGCGCCGCTTCTAATGGAGTTGCACAATAAGCCGTTTTAGGCGGACGTGCGGGAGACACTCTGCGACAGAACCCCGTTGACAGTCAATATTATTAGTTCGAAACGTTTTACAGTTAACCTTTTCCCCCACACTCCATTACAGTTTCATCTCGGTGCAAAAAACTGTTGCTGATATCCACTGTAAACTCGAATTCACCATCGCGTAACGTGGCTTAGGACTAGGTCATGGACGGGACGAATGGAACCAGCCAGGTTCCGGTGTTATCAGAGGTGGCACACCACGAAAATTAAGAGTCTGTGAAAACTAAAAGGGTTAATTGTGTGGAACGAGTGAACTTTCTTTTAACCCTCCATTAAGCGCCGATAGTCGCGTGGGGTCTAGTAGGCCCTTGCTATATTTTTGTGCTTATATGCTGGGGTTTATTTAAACAATTTTCAGTTTTCCTTTATTCCCATGTTTACCTTCATTTAACTTAAATATATATGGTTTTTATCAGCACTATCCTACTAGAAGACGTATAGAGTAAACGTTATAAAGTGTAGTACACAATATGAAAAGAGAATAAATTGCAATGTTTAGGTGCACAACTTGTAATTTGAAATGTACTGTCAACAATAACAATAAAAATAATAATAACAACAAGAATAACAATAATAATAACAATAATTTTGATAAGCATATTATGTTTCCTAAAATACATGTATTTACCACATAGATTGCTTTCATTCTCTTCATGATCAGTTTCTAAACCTAAAGAGCTCGTTTTTAGTTTATGTTCAGAATTGAAATCAGCTCCCGTGGGGAATTGCTCATCTCCCATCGGGTGTCTCCTCAGGTGGCGGATAGAGGAACACTCACCAAGTATGGTGGGTACCGGGGAAATAAAATACCCGGGGCAAACCAAAACCAGCTGCTACTTGCCTTGTAGCATATGAAATTGGCTTCTCAAAGGCTAGGGGAAGAAAACCCTGATTGCAAATCACCTAGTCCTGCAGGTTGGGGGTTGGTCATAGGGCTAACAACCCTATACTGTAAAAAAGGTTTTGTTCAGAAAGTCATATTACACGAAGCCGGACTGATGATAAAGAAACGACGCAGGCAAAGGTTAAAAGGACATGATTTATGGCTGGCAACGTGGAACGTAAGGAGTTTACTACAGCTGGGAGCCCTTAATAATTTGAAGGAGATGTGTTGGCAGACCAAGATAGAAATGGCAGAGAATATAGAGGAAGATATGAAGGAGCTTGGCATAAGAGGATGGAGGAGAGAGCGCACGACAGAAGGGAATGCCCACAAGGGCTGTAACGTCATGAAGAGAGAGATTCATATAAGTTGTCATCCATGGATAAGGATCATCATCACAAGGTAGATCATGCAATTCTTCCAAATCCTTAGGATTTTATGGATCATACCTTTTACTCCTGTTTGTAAGAGTAGTAACATACTACAAGCAATGCCAAAGTAATATTGCACAACTAACGAAAAAAAACAATGTCAGCAATATGTAACGAAAATGTTGTTGTTAGCTAATGCTGGATTTCTGACAATGAAGTCATTAATCCTCTTGCTCTCCAATATTTTTCACTGATGGATGGGGCACTAGAAGTGGCCGGACATATTTGAAGGTGGTCTCGATCCATTTCCTCTTGCAGATCACATAGAGGACAGAGTGGTGAAGAATATATCCCAATTCTGTTTAAATGTTTTGCCAGACAATCATGTCCTGTAATCAACCTGAAGGTTGCAACTGCTGTTTTTCGAGGATACTCAGGAATTACTGTTTGAATCTTTGGTAGTTCCCATCTTTTCTTTGATTTTTCATAGTAATATTGTTCAATATTTTTTTTTTTGTATTCAGAGTGGACTAATCTTTTAGCTGCATAAAATGGTAGATTAACTATAGATTTCTGTACACTACTGGTACCCTTTTTTGCAAGAAAATCAGCTTTCTCATTACCACTCAGTCCACAGTGAGCTGGTATCCATTGAAAGACTAAGTGTTTTTGAAGTAACGAAAGTAAGCACGCGACAGGCAACTGCCGATTAGTCATTCTTGCATCTAAAGAAATAAACATAATGTTGCTGCAGAAACAGTCGAATAAAATGTACTGTTATATGTCCTGGTCAGGCAATTACGTAGGTGCGTTCGTTGGCAAACTATAACGCTTAAATAAATCCAGGGGTATCTCAGATCTCTAAAAGGATAAGCCTTAAAACTTTGAGACAGTGTTTCTCAGTATGCCCTCTACAACAATTTATTTGTTTATAAGTCCTCTGTATCTAGAATATAGAATATAGGAAACATGGGCAGACTCCTGTAATAATTTGTTATATGGGTGGCCTAAGTTGACTTTCTTCTGTCTTCTTGCAATTAATTAATGGAGGAAAGAAATGTTTGAAATTGACTTTTGTCTTTAAATACGAATAATTATGCTTAAAAGTGTGATTATCGAGGAATTAAGTGATATATGTGAAATTTGAACTGCACTATGAACGTTCTGTATAGTATTTGAACATTAATCGGAAGGATTGATCATATGTAAATTGGTTTGTATCGTTATAATAACGACAAATCCGCCATAATTTAGCGGATTATTTAACGACGTGAAAAGTGTGAAGTGTTTATTAATATCAATAAATAGTAATCCAAGGAACTTGTAACTTTTATATAAAGTAGTTCATCCGAACCGCGACAGGGATAAACAGAATTTAAAAAGATTCTACACATTCACCGATTGCAGCTAGGCCAGTGAATAAAGTAGCATGACATTACAACACAAACGAGTGATAGTAGGACATATTAATTGCTACAACCTTCATAGAATTAAGCACGCTTTTATACCCAAGAAACAGAGGGCATAATAACGAGATAAATGTTCCATAAAACAATTTTTACGAGGAATTTAATGTTCAAAGAATAAACCTTTACTGTAATATCTCATTTGTAGCACAATGTACAAACACCACTAGCAGCCCTTTGTAATAATATAAATTACTACTAACTTTTTCATCAGTTATTTGAATGCCCAGGGACCAGTTTTAAAAGCTCGTGTATTATATCTTCATTGCATTACCTAGGTATATTAGCTGCCATAAAAACGTAAGCGGCTTCGTGCAAAAGTTTGCGGTTTGTAAATCTAAAGTTGGCGTTGAAAGGGAAACTACATCAAAGGGGGAAAAAGAGGAAGCCGATGGTGATCCCCAAAGTAATGTCTATGGGGGAAACGAAGACCTCTAAGCGCCGCTGTTATAACTCAGCTCCTTTTATTATATTAAACGCTAGGAAAGTGATAGTCCTCGGGTTAAAAAAAATTCTGTTCTAACATGAGTGTAGAAGCTAAGAATTAAACATGCATCCCACTTAGTATAACACCAACCCTATACAGGTCTACCCAGGGTTGCCAACTCGTACGATAATTATGGGGACATACGATAATTTTAATGTATGATGGTTCGATATCGGCGAAATATCATTTTCACTGGTTTGTCACACCAGCGAAATGAAACTAATTATAAATGCTCTCATGGCCTGTCTCCACCCCTCTAAGTCAATCATTTCATATCGTACTAATCTTTCTACCCTTTATCCTCTTTTTGCCAGTGTGCTCAGATCTGGTAATCTCAATGAAGAAGGCGCTGTTCCGAAAATTGGTTATCAATGGAGAAAACTCGGAATAAGTGATATTCGGTGTGAAATAAAGAACATGCCTGAACCTGACAGGTTTTGAAGTGCTGTTAAACACATGCCACCTTGGTGGAAATACTGATTTAAAAGAACTAGCAGCCTTTGCATTATCAGTGATTTCATTTCCCCACAGAAAAGCTTCTTGTGAAAGGGTTTTTCTAAAATGGGCTTAATAAAAACTAAAGTTAGAAGCAGATTGGCACTATATACGGTAAATGAATTTATTTTGTCGCCTTAGTTTTGAAATAATGTGGTAGATCCGAAAATCTCCAAGTCACCGAGAAGATTTTAAGGTTTATTTCAACAACAAATTTGTATAATGCTCCAACGGTTGAGGAAGATGAACTTTCAGATAAATAATGCGAGAAACATAACTGCTAAAGTTGCAATACTGTTTGAGGTCATCAATCTTGTAAGTGAATATCATAAACATCATTAATATTACATTTTCATAAGTGTTATGCTGATATTTTTATTGTATTTGGTTTAAGATGTACGATAATTTTGAATCCAAATCTATAATTTTGAGTGACTGGTACGATAATTTTACTTTCAAATGTTGGCAACCCTGGGTCTACCAAAACAATGGTGATGGAGAACTCTCCTTCCCTCTGCCCTCCCTCTCTCTCTTGCTCTCTGTCCTACTTACTTAAAGGCCCATTGTAGTTTCTGAAGTAACAAACTGTTTTATTTTATTTTATTTTCCCTATTGAAATCTCTTTTCTTTACCGCATTGATTTATATATAATAGACGCATTTTACATTTTATAGTTGTCATAATTGCATTCAAATAACATGTGGCTCATACGTCGCCCTTTTCTGGTATTTTAGATTTTTGCCTTTTCCTGTAACTTATAATTTTCTACTTGCTAAAACAGCACGTGAACTTTCAGATGAGTGGAGCAGTTTTTGCCATATTTTACATAAAGTTCAGAAACTACTATGTTTGTCACAAAAATTTAGCTCTTTTTAAATTATATAAAGAGCAATTATACTACTAACTTAGAAATACGTACTGTTTTCTGGGTTTTCTGTAAGTTTAAACTCATTAAAACATAGGTTTCTTCAAATAAGCACACCTAAATGAACAGTAGCATAACAAAATTCTTTCCCCTGTGTATAAACATGATTTTCACATAGATATGTATTCTACCACAACTATTGTACAATGTGCACTCCAAAAACCATTATTATTAGCTGTAATGTTTACATTACAATTCAGAAATATTTTTAATGTGTAGATCAGTGTCTTTGACTACGATGTGCCCTCAAGGTACATTAGGTTTTGTATTAAAGGGAGTCAAAATGGCAAAAATAACCAAAATTTAATTTTTTTTTACTTTATCACGTAAATAGTAGATGGAGAAAATACTGCACTCCATCCAAGAGTAAGAAATTCACTGGAAGTACACGTTTTGAAGTCCCCTGAATACAAAACTGTACTTTTAGAAGAAAGGTTTGGTGAGAGAGAGAGAGAGAGAGGAGGGGGGAGGGAGACAGAGAGATAACTGTATAATTCACAAATGAAAAGGCGGTTAAACACCGCACTATGTATTTAACTTTAGCATCGTTCAAGAATGCGACACCAATACTTACAAGAAAATATCCCCATCCCGAACTGCTCTTTATATGCTCTAAATATTTTGATTAAAATACCAAATGTATCAAATTTCGTGGTAAATAAAATGTATTCAATGAACACGTGAAGTCCTCTTCATTCGAACTTACGCTATGACATTGTCGAATTGTAGATTAAACAACCAACCCCATCCCTTGCACATGCTAGCGTATGCTGACCAATCACGAGACAGCGTTTTACCTGAGGTCAGTGACGCATGGTCACTGTTGTATGCGTTCTATGTAGTGATGTGGTTTGAGTGTAGCTAACTTGAAGTCAACTGCTTCAGAATTCCTATGCCGGTTTATGACTATAAGCACAACACATTTTAAAAAAATATTGCTGCAGATGCCGCTTTGTGATGTGAATTCTGCAGCATTGTTCTGAAAAAATCAAACTGCTATACTCGCTTTCAGCTTATCTTTTAGGATAATTTTTGCCCTATAAGTTGGTACTACTTCTAAATATGACAGTTTTAGTATGTCCAAACAATGTGAGGGTATTCTTTACATATAGGTACATATAGAATGTTTTCTTCCATTGAACAGTCGCTGCGTCCCCCACCTCTGGCCACTACAGGCATCATTGGCGGGGTACAGTGCCGGAAAGTGGTACGTGGTCAGCGTCCCGAGTCCTCCCGGCCAGTTATGCGGCCTTCTCGACTTGGGACCATTACTTCTCTATCAAGTAACTCCTCAATTGGCCCCTCTGGGACCTAACGAGGATGAGTGCACCCCGTGCCAGACCTCCCAGTGGAGGAAAAATACCCATGCTGGTGTCGGGAATCGAGCCCGTGTCCTCCGCGTCAGAGGAAAGAGCGCTACCAACTGCGCTACGGAGGCGGTCGACTTTGAGCAGAATTTTCTGTAAATTACATTTTCTGATATACTCGTACGTGTACAAAACTTATTTATTGCACTCATGACTTTCACTACTCACTTCTGTACAAATTATTCCTACACACGCTTATTCTTTTATCTAATTCATGTTATAATATGATAGTGATTTAAAACAAAAGGTATATAAATTTCAAAACATATGTGGCACTATAAAACGAACATTGAAAAACAAAACAAGAAGTTGTAGGATTTGAAAACAAGAAGTTGTAGTTGTATAAAACAGTGTCCATTATATATTATATCTTATGGAGCCGAGGCCTGGAACTTGAACAGAAATGATAAAAGAATAATTGAAACGACTGAAATGAAATTTTTGAGGTACGTAGCTGGCTGTGGTCTCAAAGATCATATCAAGAGTGATACAATAGGAGAGCAACTAAAAATATTTAACTTAAGCGACAAAATCAGGGAGTACAAAATAAAGTGGCAAGAGCATATCTCCCAAATGCCAGAAGAAAGGCCTAACCAAACAGGCCCTGTAGTACAAACTGATTGGTAGGAGAGAAGTTGGAAGACCAAGGGGACACTGGGAGGATCCCTTCTGAGTCGAAACAGGTCTACCTGGCCTATCTTGAGGGTTGATGAAGATGAAGATGATAATGTTAATCAAGATTAAACACTTGTAGAAATGGTTTTGTCATATTTCATTGTAAGTACAGTGGATTTAAGGCATAGTCAAATCTTTTAAGAGCAGGTCGCTGTGAGATGCATTGAAATTCTCTTCTCTTTGCATGAACAGAAGGAAAAAAGTTGAGAAAATTATAAGTATACTGAAAACTTCAAACCAGTAACAAGGAATATGTCAGAAATATAAACTATATTAATACATAATTAGTTTGAATGAAAATATGATAAAAAAGCTGCAGTTCTATAAGAAAACTCACTTTTATGTTGTGTCATTTATGTTATTTTAGTGTCTCCCTATGTAAACTTGAAGCTAAGGCTGTACTGTAGTAATATGTTGTTGTTAGCTAATGCTGGATTTCTGACAATGAAGTCATTAATCCTCTTGCCCTCCAATATTTTTCACTGATGGATGGGGCATTAGAAGTGGCTGGGCATATTTGAAGGTGGTCTCGATCCATTTCCTCTTGCATATCACATAGATGACAGAGTGGTGAAGAATAACTGTAGTAATATAGCGAACAGAATATGTATATGTGTTTGTGAAGAACCACCTGTGATTATAATACATTTCTTCCCAACAACTCTAGACCCTATGCTGGCAAATCCAGAACACGCCCAAACGTTCGGTGCATGAACTGTGACCCCTGAAGCGAAGTTAAACAACACAGCAGAGTTCGTCTCTGCGTCAGGTTTCTCGGAAATGCATCCCATTTCCCTCCAAGTTGGTAAACATATCATCACCATTATTTGAACAGACTGATATGAAGCTTGCCCTGGGCAAGAATGCCAACAGCTCTCAGATAAAAGAGGCAAGGCCGATATGAAACCTGAGGTACTTTAAATGCGCGCTCAATCACGCACACAAACCCCCGCGCGTTGCATTCAACTTGCAGCTTTCATCTAAAGTACTTTTTGGAGTGCTCTAGCAAAAGATTGCATTTTGAGCAATATAATCGAAAGGTTCAACTTACACATACTGCTGAAAATTACCTCTCCACTATTTAATGCTCTAGTTTTGACAGCATGCTTGTGTTTCAAAATCCATTGCCTTATATTCACCGTGTCAGATATACAGGATATATGTATTTGTATTGGTATCAAGGATTTCGGGGACGCTTTGCCAACATCAAAATAGTAAAAGTCTAATGCCTTGCACCCACATAACTTTCTCTACTGTTGTACTAACTATTGTTACAAAGTCATTCCTCCATCTTCTTCATACTGGTCGAGATAAACATTTGTAGAAATTACCTTATTGTTAATTTTGTTGTAGGCGCAAGAGGAATATGGGAATACAGTAGACCTTGAGCGATAATCAAATCTTTTAAAGCCTTGAGATCCCGTTGTGTTTGCACGGCTAAGAAGTAAAGAGAATGAATAAGGATATTCCATTTGACGAAAGTTTAAGTATTCCAAAGCTCACAAATAACAAGGAATATCTCAGAAAGGTTCACCCTACAAAAATTTATTTGGACATAAATTGTTTGTTTTAGCAAGATCAATATTTTTGTATAGTAAGATTTGGTCTATCTTTTACGGTTTCCAGTTATACAAAAGTCATCCAGAGAAAACAGGACTGCATGGGCTATAGCCAGAAAATTCAAAATATACATTTCATTTGTCATAAAAATATCTTAAAAATAAATATGGCATTCCATCAAAATTGTTAGAGCCATTTGCGAGAAGATCAAAATTTTCGAAAAATGTTCCATGTAAAGGGTAGTTTATAATGCAACAATTGTTTGCAAAACCTTCTTGTCGCATTCTTAAAAGATATCGAACTTAAATATCAAATTTGGTTTTTAACTAACTTTCGTTTCTGAATTATGCTGCCCACAGACACAAGCAGTCTCTCTTTCTCACACACACACACACACACACACACACACACACACACACACACACACACACACACACACACACACACACACACACACACACACACACACACACACACACACACACACACACACACACACACACACACACACACACACACACACACACACACACACACACACACACACACACACACACACACACACACACACACACACACACACACACACACACACACACACACACACACACACACACACACACACACACACACACACACACACACACACACACACACACACACACACACACACACACACACACACACACACACACACACACACACACACACACACACACACACACACACACACACACACACACACACACACACACACACACACACACACACACACACACACACACACACACACACACACACACACACACACACACACACACACACACACACACACACACACACACACACACACACACACACACACACACACACACACACACACACACACACACACACACACACACACACACACACACACACACACACACACACACACACACACACACACACACACACACACACACACACACACACACACACACACACACACACACACACACACACACACACACACACACACACACACACACACACACACACACACACACACACACACACACACACACACACACACACACACACACACACACACACACACACACACACACACACACACACACACACACACACACACACACACACACACACACACACACACACACACACACACACACACACACACACACACACACACACACACACACACACACACACACACACACACACACACACACACACACACACACACACACACACACACACACACACACACACACACACACACACACACACACACACACACACACACACACACACACACACACACACACACACACACACACACACACACACACACACACACACACACACACACACACACACACACACACACACACACACACACACACACACACACACACACACACACACACACACACACACACACACACACACACACACACACACACACACACACACACACACACACACACACACACACACACACACACACACACACACACACACACACACACACACACACACACACACACACACACACACACACACACACACACACACACACACACACACACACACACACACACACACACACACACACACACACACACACACACACACACACACACACACACACACACACACACACACACACACACACACACACACACACACACACACACACACACACACACACACACACACACACACACACACACACACACACACACACACACACACACACACACACACACACACACACACACACACACACACACACACACACACACACACACACACACACACACACACACACACACACACACACACACACACACACACACACACACACACACACACACACACACACACACACACACACACACACACACACACACACACACACACACACACACACACACACACACACACACACACACACACACACACACACACACACACACACACGTGCACGCGCTAGTTCCTATGGACCTTCTTCTAAATCTTCTTGTTCTGGATTTAGGGGGTCTGAAAACACATCTTCGGTGAACTCTTGATATCGAATTATTGTGTTGGATACAATATTTCCCTACCTACTATATGTAGCAGAAAAAGTAAAAAAGTTAATGTGAACATAGGCCTGAAAATAACGATTTATTATCTACTGAGCTACAAGAGAAACTTGGAGGTTACAGAAACTGCTCCAAGTGGCTTCCTCCTGCTTCGATTAATGACCTAAGCCTGCGTTGCATGCTATCCGTGTTTTGTTGCAAATTCCTGGAGCGTTTAGCATTTGGTCCAATCCAGTCTGGTCGAATCCATGGGAGTCCCACTTGGATTGCGGAATTGGAAACACGAATTCACTAGCTCTAGTAGTTCTATCGGCACAGCACGGAGTGGCGCTGGTGGCACTGCTAGACACGTACGAAAATCTGATTGGCTGATTCAAGTTTTGAACTTGTGTAACGAAAACAAACGTTCTGGAAGCCATATTTGGAGCTGAACCTGTTCTGTTGTGCTGCGAGTGATTTATTCCCACGAGGAAGAGACGAACCATATTAATTATTATTCATAATTATCAGCTGATAGTTGTATAATTAATTGTTATTAGTACTGTCATAGTTCATATTAGTGTGGCACGTGGAACGTGCATAAACACGTCAGAAGGACACAAATTTTCTTGAATGTAGTTTTCTCTTTCTCGGTACAAGAACCTGTGCACATTCGTTGTTTGATATTTCATGAAATTTAATCCATCTTGGAATAAAATTATTGCATAAGAGGAATGCAAGCTTACGGCAGTTCAAGGTGTTACAATTTCAAAATTTATTTACAGATCCGGTACCACAGCGCAGAGACTGTATTCCTGGTGGTGAGCTCAGGAGACTTTAATCTGAAGGTACGTTATCCATCTTGCTAAAAATACTGCATAAAAGTGTTGTGAACTTTCAAGGCAATTTAGCTGAGATGTGCAGTTCTCTTGAAGGTTCACAGTCAGCTTTGTGGAAAGATGGCTAAAATTGTGCGAGGTTTAGACCTTTCTATTACTCTTTTCTCTCCCCTAGGTAGTTTTGAAGGGTGGCCACTTCTTGCTACATTTTCCATTGTTTTTGTCTTCTTAAACTTATACACAACGTTTTCAATAATAGTAATAGGTCTTGAAATGATTTCACTTATCTCTTTGAATAATGTTCCATTTTAAAATAAATGTACTACTATTCTCCTTACTTCTTCAGTTGTTTCCTTTGATTTCTTGGACATAACTGCTCCAAGGCACAGACAAACTGTTTCGAACTACAGCACTGCCTACTGCATACTACCAAACATGCTATTCCATATCCTTGTGCACCTGGAGAGTAGAGCACACTATCATACATCACATGTTTACAAACGAGACCAATACTTATTTGGGGGCAGAAAAGCAAATGAATTAGCTTTGTATTACCCCATTAAAACATCATGGCACATTTGGTTTTGTTGGTCAATATTAGAAGTGCTGTTGTGAATGAACATTTCTTACACTATAATGGAAACAATATTTACGTTCCATTTAACACACAGTTAATTTTTCATCGTTAATGCTTTCAGACCAGTACTTTCTGGAGTCACTGTAGCTGTTTAGAAGTATGGTATAATTCCATTAAAATGTTACCACTCTTTATGTAAACCTGTGAAGTTCACAAGCATTTATTGTTCAGATATCCCATATAGGGAAGTGTGTACCATATAATCACCAAGTGTATTTCTATCAATGTCATTTAGGTTTAATATTTCATTACCTGGTTGATGTTTTTTCCCCAAAGGGTTTTCCCTCAATCTGGAAAGGCAAATGCCGGGTAATACTTGTATTTTCCTTACACAACTAATCTCATTAATGTTTAAACATTTTTTATGCTTGAGCTACAGTTATGATATTAAACAGAATGCTAAAGTTTCTCTGTAATTTACAGAAAGAAGTTACTGTTGTTTGCATCACTATAAGGCTTAACCTAATCGCATCATGTTTCAATGCCTTGGCAACTAACCAAGAAAACAGATTTAAATTCCCTAACTGTGAGGTCTGTAATGGCATAATGCTTCAAAAATAATTTTAAATCAGGTATGAACTATTTTGTGTTGAAAATGTTATGGATCAATGCGAAATAGCGAGCTGAGCTCGTCGTACGATTCCATATGCCAAAAAGATGCATGTCCCTGGTCGTCAAATTATGTGAATGGGTTAAACAATAGTCAAGGTTATGCTGAGGTTTTCTTGTAATAAATAGTTATGGTGTTATACAGAATGTTATGCCAAAGTTTCTGTGTAATTTACAGAAACAGGTTATTGTTATTTGCATCACTATAAGGGCTTAAGCAGTACTCAATGTCATACAGAATGTGTTAAGTTTCTTCGTAATCAATTGAAAGTTGTTATTCATGTTATGTAAATCATTTAACGTGCTTGAGCAATAGCTACTGTTTTGTACATATTGTTGTACTAAAGTTTCTTTGTTGTACTTTGAATTTCTCATGTTATTCTATTAAAAGATAACAATAAAAGCAAGTAACAACTGTGAAAATAGTGTTGTTCCAATTTTCCTATCCAATGCCATATCCTAGTATCACTTGGTTGCAGGTTCACAGAACTTCGAGTTCATTAAAGTAGAAAATGAATAATTCCTGCAAGCTTCAGAATTGGAGATAAAATTATGTACAATGGCATAAAATCTTTGGTCTTTCTACTAAGAGAACTACTCACATGAACCTGGAACCATTTCAGAACCCAATAATGTCATAAAAGCTATTGAGGTATAGGTTTGGGTAATTTCAATTAAAAGGAATTATAAAATAAATTATTAATAATTACAATACTTATAATAGTTATATAATTATAATTTATAACATAAATTAAATATAAAAAAATACTGTTTTTATACTTGCTTACCTGTCAGTTTCAGCTGATTGTGTGTCCTAATGCCATATTTCTACCGCTGACGCATCAAGTTTAACATGTGAGGTTCCATTCTGTGATTACAGTTTTTAAAAGTGCCGAATTTATAAAAGCACATAAAAGTTAATTTGCGTGAGCTTTATTATGTAGCACCCTTAAAAACTGTAATCACAACTATGGAGGCTCATGTGTTAAACTTCACGCGTCAGCGGTAGCAAGATGGCAGAAGGACATACAATCAGCTGACACTGACAGGTAGACAGGTATGAAAAATACTGTAGGAGCTACCGGCAACGTGAGCATTCGGGAGAGCGATTTCTCATAGTTTAGTTTCAACTCGGCCCACTTGGAGCGCTTCGATCGCTGTTTTGTTGACAAAAATTTAACACGTAGTTTCCTATCTTATTACTATACTCCATCCAGCCTTAGATCCGCCCCTTGTATCCTTCCGCGATAACCTGATGTTCATATCAGGTGCGACTAATACAAACTCAAAGTGGACTCATACCTCGTGTTTATGACGCAACAGAACGATATTTACTCGGCAGTTTCAGGAATAGCGTTACATTCAAGTAGTGTTTACCAAGGTTATCACATATCTTGAAAACTCGCAGATAATTGCCAATATTTAAGGTACTATATTTTATGGTGTGCTTCGGTTTCGGCGTAGTGAGTGAGTTGTGTCTACATCAAGTGCGGATCTAAGGGTGGAGCGATTATAGGTGTTCTGTGGTCGAATCACAGAGTATTTATATATGGTACAGGAGTAATATGAACCAGGGGTTTAAATTTCCCCAGGGGAATAAATCCAGCGGATGCAATTCAGGAGATCGAGCAGGCCATGCAACGGATCTTCCTTAACCGTCATTCAAGAACTTACGTAGTATCCAACGGAAATAATCTCGCGCATCATGGTGAGAAAGAAACATTTCAGGTTAAAGGATAGTTGTCGACTTATTGGTGCAATAAACTGTCCACTGCTGACAGGCACGTTCTTGGTGTTTACTTACTATTATGGACAAACATGTTCTTGGTGCCCACTGACTAGTAAATATTTTAAACTGAAGCTCCCTGATCCATACACGGTCGCTACTGTGTTGTTTTATACACAAAAATGCAAACATTTGCCTTGTGTTTCAGTTTTATTAAATTTTAATCTCGCAATTCGGAACATTTTTAAAGTTTCAACGACTCTCGTGAAGAAAGCGAAAAACATGCATTCATATAGAAATATTTGCAAAATATGCCCTAATCCTCTACATATGCATTAATATGAACTATACGATTCCTTTTGTAGTTCCCTTAAAGTATGAAGCGTATTTATTTTAAATGTGCATACCATCGTTTATCTCTTAACAAGTGGAACATGCAAATATGCTGGAATCCTCACTATAATAGTAACCTATTGTGACAGCTATGAAAACATCTTGACCTCTCCTAGGATACCACTACCCTCTTCTGGGGGACGCTTAGCAGCCCCCTTAACCTTGCTACGCAGGGGGTTAAAGGGGAGCTCCTAATGCACTTTAGAAACGAGAAGTGCAGGCTACATCGCCACCAATCATCTTTGGTTTGAAAGCCCACGTGCGGCTACTCTCATTTTCTTTCTCTCCCGCAGGTTCAACACCTCAAAATGACTATGGCAAAGGAGAAGATTTCTTCTGCGCCGTCTCTCTTTCTTTCTTCTTCTTCTTCCTCCTCTTCTTCTCCTTCTTCTGACCTTTGAGCTCTAATGTAACATAATTTCAGTTAAGGATTTTGCAGTTTAATTTGGTAATAGCAGAAGATACGCATTTTTAGATAAATGCTTTAATTTCTATTTCTGTTGTTATTATTTTTCAAAATCATCAATGAATAAAGCGTAGAACACGAAGATAAGAGATTTCATAATATAACCTTACAAAACCATCGTTGCTGTTTATTTGGAAACAATCTTAAAGGCTAAAACTCTTAACAACAGATGACCTTATTCTTCTGTTTTCAGCCAAAGCTTAAATAAAAAATTATGGTAAATCTTCAGAACAAGATCTTTGGAACTCGATGATGGCGTGGGTGTGCAAAAATTATAAGCAACAATTCCAAATAACACAAAAGGAGGGAGAGAGACAAATAGTCAAAGGAAGAATAATTGTATGTTCGAGTATGTATACAAACGCGAGTGGTGAATCAAGACAACCTATTTGTGTATCCGACAGGCGATAATATGTGGAACAGAGACTGTCAACACTCAGGTGCATGTTGGAAATATCGACTTGTGTAAACCGTGCTATAAGACGGCGTGAGACTTGGAAATATTCTGCTCTACTAATGCGCTTAGTAATTTTTTCCATGGCTGTACAAAGAAAGAAAAGTAGGAGCGAGGGGGGGGGGGGGAGGGGGAAGTGGCCTAGGATCACTGACAGCAGGTATAACACGATCTTGTAAGTAGTCTCAAGGGTTTGGAGTGGTTTATTATCTGCGGCATCACTATATAAGCCCAGTAACGCCAACCTGATTTCCCTTCGTCCTGGATTTAATGCTTGAAAATTCTTATTCTTGCTCATTAGTGTCTACAAAGTTTCATGTATGCAGTGCAAATAATTTGCAAGTTATTACTTATTATTTATTTAAATATTGGTAGTTATATAAAAAAGGCGGCGCCGTGGCCCAGCGGTTAGAGCGTTCGCCTACCACCTAGGCGACCCGGATTCGAACCCAGTGACCCGCATGTAGTATTCGTGATGGGCGAAGTGGTGTCAGGGTGGGTTTTCTCTGGGTTATCGGGCTTCTCCCGCCTCTCATTCCACGAATTATTCCATTATCACATTTCCAACCATCGACTTCGCCAGCATTTCATATCATCCTCTTCCTATCATACCTGGTGCTTGACTGACCACCCGCTTCCAGGTCTTCATTCTGTCCGTTCCATAGGTTTGTCTGCCTCCAGACAGGCGTCTTACCCTAGGCACAGGCTTGTAAGTCCTAGAGGGTGTAAGTCCTACATAAGGGGAGGGTAATTAGATAAAGAAAACAAAAGTTACATTAAAAGTCACACGGGTCAAATTATTTATTTAAATTTTCACAATAACATGTTCCCTGGTATTATCAATGTATATTTCCTAGGGCATACAAATCTTTTCACATCTGTTTAACTTTCACTTAAAATAAATCTTTTCTGTTGAGCAAACCCGCAAAAATATCACTTCCTAGAATCTGAACATTATTTTTTAATCCTTCTAATATTTAATAAGACCTATTTGATGTTTTTATGCAGCTAACTTGTAGGTTTCAGTAAGCTTGGTGGAAAATAGCATCATGAAAAACATATTTGGTGTTGAAAAATGTAGAAAATGCTGTTTCTTACTGTTCCTGATCTTTATATAGGGTCAAAATTCTGCTGTCGTAAGCGACCAAAAATAGCACGAAATGTGATTCTATAAAATCTTAACTATTAGAACATGTCAAAAATAAAAACTGATGTGTTCCATTACATGACTTTTTCTACGCACTCTTCTACAAACTATTCTTCTTACTAATCCATATAACTTTCATTAACACAGCACATTTACACATTCCAGATATAAGAAGAATACAGTAAGATAAAGAGGTTTTTAAAAATAGAATCGTTATCTGTGATGGGTTTGGCATTCTATGCTCTTTGCAAGAAAAAGCGAATAACGACTTACCACTTAACAAATCAAACTGATAACAAGGAATACTTCGGAAAGGGTTAACACCAGCAAACTATATGCTTTAACAACATATAACATTTTTGCAGCAAGATGTTTTCTATCTCTTGCCCTTACTAGTTGTATAAAAGGCGTTCATGATGCAGAAGACTTTATAGACTGTTACCAGATAATTCGAGATATACAATTTGCACTATGCAAATATCTTAAGAAGTGTTTTAATGAAAATAGTGGCCTTTTTGAGAAAATAGAGAGTAGTTTGGGCTGAGGTCTGATACGAAAATCTTAGTGTCGTGCCCTTGAAATACAGGCTCTAAGACAGTCATTTGTACTGGTAACTGAGGTCAGATTAATAAAAGATATTACATTAATATTTGTTTCATTTGCGGACTTGTAATTTTACTTATTAAAAGTAGGGCACTTTCAGGTTTATTAGTACCTACAAATGGGCGTGCAACAAAAAGGATACCGCAGAATGGGTGGAGCGAACGCTGAACGCGGTAACGAATGTTGTAGCGTAACTGGTTAGAATGCTTTCTGTAAGGCCAATGAGCTCAAGTTTCTGGCTCAGTGGGTCTCGCCTTCAGGTGTGATGCGGATAGTCTATCTCACAACTTTATTCATCCCTTGGTGCAGTTAGGAATCACGGAAAAGCCATCAGACGTTAAACTATGTATTGGTTTGTGGGAAAACTGTTGGACAAGAAAAAACAAACAAAAACATCGAAGTGGGAACCTATTAAGTACCCTTTATCAAAGCTCTACCCGTAACACCCTGCATGTTGAACTTCAAATACATATACACATACACACAGAGAGAGACTCACAATATCCCCAATACTTGTTGGATATTGTTCCTAGCTATCTTTCAAATCGAAAGTTTGTGGTCCGCATAGGTGGCACCTCTTCCTCACTGAAATCCATTCAGGCTGGTGTCCCTCAGGGCTCCATCTTAGCTCCACTTCTATTTAGTGTTTTTACTTCGGATCTTCCGATCTTCGAACATACTGAAGTGGCTTTATATGCTGATGACACAGTTCTTTATTACTCCAATCATGACCTTCATATTGCTATTGCTACCTTGCAGGATTTCTTGGACTCTCTTATACAGTGGTGTTCTATCTGGCGCCTTTCTTTGAACCCTCATAAGACAGAGGCAAAAATTTTCTCTCTTCGTAATATTCGCACACCTCCACCCTTGCATATTCATAACACCTGTATTTCCTGGTTACCTTCTAATGTTCCAGTGAAGTATCTTGGGGTATTATTTGACACTACGCTTTCCTGGCGTCCGCATATCAATCGTACTGTTAACCTTGCTTCAGCCCGGTTTTCTCAACTTTATCCACTACTCAATAGACGCAGTTCTCTTGGACTTGATTTCAGTCTATTACTCTATCGTTCCCTTATTCGTCCTATTCTCACTTATGCTGCTCCTATCTAGGGTGGTGATTGTAAATCACACCTACATCGGTTACAGGTAATTCAAAACAATATACGGCTCGCTACTAATGTGCTCCCTGGTTCGTCCGCAACCAACAGCTACATCAAGAACTAGGCCTTCTCCCCATATCAAAGTTCATTCGCCAAACAGCACGCCGTTTCTTCATACGCCTACAAGAGGTTCCTGGAGCTGTAAAATACCATCTCGGCATCAGAACACGCCGGCCAACACGCCTTCGCAAACGCTTACCTCAAGATATCCTGCTCAGTTCGACCTCAAGCTCAGAAGACTCCTACTTTTAGTTTTTCACAAAATGTTCCCCTGCACGTTTGCCTTGTCTCTGTAATCTATTGTGCTACTTCCTCCTTTGTGAGACAAATTATAATTATGTTCGAAGAGCTACATTGAAGTAGCCAACCTCAACAACTTTGTAGTGTTCTTTGTTTTATGTTATTCTCACAGATCTGTAAAGCATTATTGCTGATCAATCTTAATTTAAAAAAAAAAAAAAAAAAAAAAAACAGAGACACGTGCACACATATACACACATGTATGTTGAGGTATTCGACTTGGATGGTATGATTAAGTTTGTGCACTTCAAGATTTTAGGCTCTTGTGGCGCTCGTGCTACGTGTTTGTTATAAACTGACATTTCATTTAGTTGGTTATAGTGCTGGGTTCTTGTGTTGTTTTAGGTATTCAAGGGGATCGACGGATTTGTGTATTTAATTTGAATTTGTGTTTGTGTTTCCGTAAGGATTTTGATAAAGGCTCTATAAGGCCGGGGTTTTCATTTAAAGGTTAGAGCAGGCTGAGACATGCCGGAAGTGACGTGAAAGTATTAGCCCAAAATCCAAAGAATAACATGGAACAGGCTGATGATGCTGCTGAGGCTGCTTTCGCGACGCTCTTAAATGCAACAGAATTAAGCAAGAATCTGCGCCTTGACCTTAAGCAAGACATAACAAAGGCAGTGAGCGAGCTGAGGAAGATGTTTATGACATTAAAAAGCTCTCTGCGTGATAAAGTAAAGGAGTTAGAGAACATGCGCTCTGAGTTGAATAAGAAGGAAGATCTAAGAGGTAAGAGGCCACAGATTGGAGCTTGGCCGTAACCTGGTTCGTCTACCGGCGAAATCAGGAAAGTGCGACGGGAGAATTTAAGTGGAGAGCCTTTTACTGAACAAATTCCAAATTATGCATTGCTGCTTTTAGAGGGCCTGAAAACACACAAAGTCCTGGTTAAAAGCAAGAAACAAACAGACTGTTGAATACATGAGAATGCCGATAAAAACTAAACTTAACACCATTGAGATGAAGGTAGGAATTAAGTCCTTAAAATCTTTGAAAAGTGGATAGTTATTAATAGAATCTATAAAGAAAGATGAAGTTGAAGCTCTAGGCCAACATGTTAATGAAAAATGCGGAGAAAAGCTTGAAGCCATAACTCCAAAAAAACTAAGACCTAGAATCATCATATTCAATATAACAGATGATATAAGCATAGATAATGCAGTAGAAGCCCTTACAGCTCAGAATAATGCACTACAAAGCTTCACGTAGGAATTGGAGGATAAATTCGAGTTTATAGACAGAAATAAGAACAAAAATATAGTTATGGAAGTAAGTGCTGAAGCCAGAAAACAAATCCTAGGTAGAAAAGTGAAACTCGGATGGCATCATGCAACTGGGATGATTATTTAAGTATCAGGCGCTGTCCTAATTGTTGCAAGTTTAATCATTCCACCAAGAAGTGTCGTGGAGTTCTACTCTGCCCGAAATTTTCGGGAAACCATGGCATTAATATGCAATAATAAAGAACCTTACTCACACACACAGACACACAGATACGTACACAAACACAGATACACACACACAGAATTTTTATTCAGAGGGCCCCAAAAACAGTGTAACTATTTTTGGGTGGAATGCAGTACTTTGTCCTGTCTACTATGGCTAAGTGACGAGACATTAATAATTGGAAACTGGGTATTTTTTGTGATATTAAACGTTTTATTGGATACAACGTTAATAAGGATAATACATCTGTGAAGTAGCCCAAATGTACAAGTATGAGTAATTAATTATTAATTTAAGCATTTGTTAAAAGAAGAAAACAATATTTTCTTTACTGGATGCCAATAGAAGAGACCTATGAACCAACTTACTGGTTGGACCATTAGTTTTAAATAAAGTATTGAATCCGAATTCGAAGCTTAAGTTTGGAAAAAGAATTAAGGGTCAGTTGAAATAACCCTGTCAAAGCAAGCGTTTACGCATACCTTGTTGAGATCAGGGATTGAATCAAACAACACAATTACGAAACCTCGACCAGGATTCGAACCTTGGATTTTCAGCTTATTGTGTCTCTGCTCTTTCCTAACCACTGATCCTTTGCATCCGTCTGTGCGTGACCCGAATATATTTCATCCTATTTTAGCTCTTCTACGCGCACTGCAGTATATTATGTAGAAGCGCGTACATGCGGATGTAAAAGCCTTGTGGGAAATAAGGTTTGATTAGTTCTCCTGCTTTTAGGCTTAAGTTTACATTCCCGCGTAGTGTTTTCCGTAAAATCTTTCCGACTACAGTTCTATGAAATTCTATCTTTACTGTCATCACGAAACTTGGGATTCTCATTCATAGTTATACATTTCATTATTAGTGGTGATAGTAATCTTGCCTTTAGCTGCGCATCTACGTCTGCAACCTTTAGTTCTATATTGCTCACATTCCTGATTAATGCATCCTCTAGAATGAGCCATTAGGTCAGACACGTTCTTTGGGCTAACCACAAATTCGCCACTTATTCTCTAGTGTAGTGTGTTCCAGTTGCACGCTAGCGAACAGTGGATTACTCATGACTTGCAAGAGTCTGCCTGCAGCATGCAATACATCTCGGCACTGGGGAAAAGATGTCGCTGTGACTGAATAAAGTATTGTATTAGTTGAACACCTTTTGATACAGAACACACTGTGGAAATCCATCCTTTCGGTAATAATAATAATAATAATAATAATAATAATAATAATAATAATAATAATAATAATAATAATAATAATAATAATAATAATAATAATAATAATAATAATAATAATAATAATAATAATAATAATAATAATAATAATAATAATAATAATAATAATAATAATAATAATAATAATAATAATAATAATAATAATAATAATAATAATAATAATAATAATAATAATAATAATAATAATAATAATAATAATAATAATAATAATAATAATAGTTAAAGTGGGATATTTCTCGCATAGTTTGTGGAACACATTGAGAATTATAACTTTTTCACCACTCGTTAGAGACTTCCCTCTGCAATGTTTTATAAAGTGCACTTGTTCGGCCATGATGGTTCACCTTCCCGCTCCCAAAGCTGGCCAGCAGAAGGCATTTTACGCATGTTCTTCGCGCATTTTGTGATTAAGTACAGTTAATTACATTAGGGTAATTTTGTTGCAGTTCTACATGGTATAATAACACGTTAAACATACCATTGTTACATAATACAGAGAAGATTCAGTAGTTTTTGTTACTTCTGAGTGAACTATCTTGTAGCCAATGTTCCTTTTAATACGTGGCATGAGTCAATGAACGTACACTTTAATTCTATTTGTGCACGTGCTTCTGTTTACACCACGACAAATTCTTTCGGTGGACTCCAGTAATAAGGTCCTGTGTTGACGTTAAAGGAGTGCCATATATCATACTTTTCATACAACTCCACAGAAAATAGTCGACTGGTATCAGACCTGGTGACCGTACTGGCCATGGAACTGGTGCACCTCTATCAATCGTTCGATTTGAATATGCGACGTTGAGGTGATTCCGCACATTTATATCAAACTGTGCTGGAGTTCAAGTCGGCCATTTCAGTAGCTATGTACTGGTATGTGTGGCGCTGCTGTTAAGAAAAGTTACTGTACTGGAAACTACAGCAGTAACGCAGTAGGATACGCACCAAGGACTCGATGGAGGAAGTTAGCGCATGCACAGGAATGTTATGCTCAGGCGGTCATCCCAAAACAGAGACGCCTAAGAGTTGCATACCTTCCGTATTAAGACACCAAAATGAATGTTAACAAATTGTCACAACCGTTCGTTCTTAAACTCCGACGTTCTCCAGCGTCCAAAACTTGCATTTCCTGACGGGATTCCTATATATGCACGAAACATTAACACCAAGCTTTAGGCGGAAATACCTTACTTACTGTAAATATGTAGCAGAGAAAGTAGAAAAGGGGGTTAAAAGAATAATGTGTTGTTTAGGAAATGACATACGAGGATTGTTCCAAAAGTACCCGACCTGATATATAGATAGCGGTTATTGTTTCAAACAAATGACTATCATAGAATGCACCAACCTTACAAAGCTTAAAATATAATTCTACTCATCTTTAATTCGTAAAAGGCAAACAAAGCACTTAAAAAGTGGTTCTATCTTCAACTGAAGCAGTTAATGGAAGAGTTACCCTTTGGAAGGCCCCGGTTCGATTACGCACGATCGCTACTCTTTCTTTGTTATTCCGTTTTCGTTTCATGCTTCAGCTGTGCTTCTAGATTTCGTGGCGTGTGGCAGTGTTGCAAATGGCGTGCATACTTGCTCCAAGGAACACAAGAGGGCTGCTTGTTCGGCGAGTCGTCGATCGTCCTCTCTAGGCAGCTTCAGTAGGGGGACGATCTTCGAGCCTGGAGCTGTAAAGACTTCCGCGTCTCTGTGACTTTTCTGCCTGCAGCCTGTAGCCTTCTGTTGTTCCTTCACTTTATCCCTTCCTTCGGGGGCTGGTAACCGCAGCTACCTCCCGTAGCTTATAGTGCGCGAGTGTCTTCCTCGGTTACATACTCTACATTGCGCAAACACGTGGACATGCTGTGAAGATGTTTGCCTGGTAAATGGCGCCGTAATGTTAAATGCAGTAATGGTACAGAATAACTCTTGATCAGTTCTCATTATCCATGCTATAGTGAGCCAATGGCAATTTAATTTTCCCTAAAAGGGGCACATTCTTCGATACTGTAACGTTTATTTAATTATTACGCCATGCTTTCGAGAGCTGGGAAAAGGCTCTAATATTGTCAAGAACATTATCCACTTGAGTAACGAAGTTTCCTTAAACGTGACATATTTTAAGTGCTATGTGTATAGACAGAATGTTAATTCGCTGTGTGACAAGAGCTCTAATATACACTTTACTTGTCTTATACATAATGCAGGGAAGTCGGTCATTTATTTGTAAAACGACAAATGCGCCACTTTTCGTAGATTACCTGTATATAGTAGGTACAGGACGTAATGCATTTCGCCTAAATTAGTGTACATGAAATCCACTGCATCCAATAAACAGCTGCCCTGCTAACGGTGGCATGTAAATAGAATTTTTTAAAAATTGCTAAATGATCTCAGATATAATGCTATTTACACGATGCCGATTTCTTTCCTACATAAAGGATTAACTTCATTTTATTTGACATTTACATTCAACATATGCTGTTATCCCAAGCAATCGACATCATCCACGAATATTTCTATATATGGGTCACGGGTGCAAACCCAGCGGAGAGCATTGAATTCGTTTCGGGACGTAAAAATCCTTAGCATGGCTTCCTTCGGAAGGGAAGTAAAGCCGGTGGTTCCATGTCGTAGATTTACGGCATACACAAGAACCTAGGATTGATAAAGATATCTGTGAGCAAAATTAACTGATGTCTTACCCAATATACCGGGAGGTAAAAAAAACTTTCGAACCGGTTGCGCGTTGTTTTGTTTGTCCGCATCCTAGAAAGGCGCGGTTGAAACCATACATTTTTAAAACTACTTTTAAAGGCTTTACTTACCAACTGTATGAAAGGAGATGCTGAAACTGGCCACCCTTTTTGTCCATTTATTTTTGGCTCCTCTTTAAGAAACTATCCATCACTCGCCGCAGTTCATAGAGAGAAACGCTGGCAATTTCCTTACGGATATTTTGTTTTAATTCTTCCAGGGTGTGTGGGTTTGTCTTGCACATTTTGTGTTTTAAGTCACCCCAGAGATATAAATCTCTTACTGTCGCTCTGAGAAACATTTCTCCGATAGTAGCGCACCATACACCAATTGTTTCGTCATGAAGGGGTACTTCATGAACAACATTAGGCTCTGAGTTATAGGGGCAATTTTTTTTTGGAGTCAACGGTTGACGCCCTTACAAAGGATTCACAGACAGGGAGCGTGATTTTGCCTTTTTACTTTCTCTACTGGGAAGTAGGGGAAGTATTGTATTTCACCCAAAAATTCGATGTCGAGATTTCACTGGAAATATGTTTTGAGGCCCCCTTAATCCAAAAAAAGCATTTTTAGGAAAAGGTTCGTGTGTGTGTCTGTGTGTCAGTCTGTGGACAGCATAACTCAAAAACGAAAAGTCCGTTAAAAACCAATGTTGGTATTTAAGTTTAATGTCTTTCAAGGATGCGACACGAAGATTTTGAAGAAAATACCCCACCCTAAACTACCCTTTACATGGAAAATTTTTCGAAAATTTTTATTTTCTTGAAAATGGCTATAACGATTTTTATTAAAATGTCATATGTATGAGATATTTTTATGACAAATGAAATGTATATCTTGAATTTTCTGTCTATAGCCGCTGTAATCGTATTTACTCTGGACGACTTTTGCATAACTGGTAAGCCGTTAGAGATAGACCAAATCATACTATAGAAAAAATGTAGATCTTGCTAAAATACACAATTTATGTGTGAATAAATTTTCTTGTAGGGTGAACCATTTCGGAGATATTCCCTTGTTATGTGTGTGAGTTTTGGAAAACTTAGAACTTCCATGAAATGGATCATCGTTGTTCATTTTTTTATATGTTAAGTGTGCAATATCAACAGAATCTCAAACCTTTAAAACATTTGACTATCGCAAAAAGCCTACTGTATTCCAACTTCCCCTTGCACCTACAAGGAAATAAACAGTAAATTATTTGTAGAAATGTTTATCTTAACTAATACGAAGAAGATATAGGAATAGGAGTTTGTAAGAATGGTTAGTACAAGAATACAGAAAGTCATGTGAGTGCAACACATCAGATTTTTTCAGTAAGACTGCAATAGATCATAGGGCCAATCTTTCGATTAGGACAATTGAAAGTGTCTTTTAGGACATAATTATTAGTAGAGAGTTCTGATCCTCTGGGTCCCCTGACCTAACCCTAGCGATTTCTATCTCGGGAGTAACCTAAAACAAAGTGTACAAGACAAACCCACGCACCCTGGAAGAATTAAAACACAATATCTGACCGAGAAATTGCCAGCCTTTCTCAACGTGAACTACGGAGAGTGATGGATACTTTTCCAAAGAGTGCCAAAAATGTAAGAGCAACTCAATTTAATGTTTATGCTCGGTGAATGTCACTAAGGCCGCTATGGCCGCTTGTTGGGACAGTGAAACCACATGAAACACAGCGTCCTGCAATGCGGGCTTTACTAAAGGAATTATCTGCATTGAATTACATATGTACCTACCCGTAAATATCGAGCGACATGGTTTCACATAAACAAGGTTCCAATATTGTTTATGTGTAACGGCTTAGCTCCACAACTGTCAAAGAGCTTAAGCTTTTCATCTGCACAATTTCATTAATTCGCCTAAACACAGGTTGTCTAACTGGATTTTGGGGACACATAGCCTTTAGGTATTTCATGATATTAGGGCTATGATTAGAGAAAGAAGTATTTTGTTAGCTACACACACAATTTATGGAAATAGTTGAATTCTGGAGCTTGGGCTTTTAGAGCTCTAATAAGTGATAACAGAGCGAGGTGACTCCACAGTAACCCGCGAGGCTCGCAAGTGCTTTTGGTTGTTTTCCGGGTCACCAGCCTGGGAAGGAATATTACATCCCGCGAATTTTCCGTCCCTCCATTTCGTTTTACCTTCATTTCAATCCGCTCTTTCAGGATCGGAAGTGTTGGCTATATGCGAGCTTGGCGCCGCTCTGTGGGAATTTTGAGAACTATGACTGCTGTTCTGTGTTGTAGTCACCTGACCTGCTGGGTTGAACCGCTGTTGGCTGCCTGGTGTCGAGATGAACCGACAACACATGTTAGAGACCCTCACGCTGGCTCGGGTTCCTACACGCCCGTAGAACGCTCTCATTTCACCCTTTCCCTCTGAGATCTGACATACAGTAGCCTAAACCGTTGGCTCAGCTTTGAATCTCTTCCTATATTCTGCCTCTTAGCTTTAACAAAATGTGCGGTATGTTACCCTCATATTAGTTTCTCTACCCTCTATCATTTATTAATGAATGCACAAACTATTTTTACGAAAATTGATTTTCTGTCCAATTATAATCTAAATAAACGTTTCCAGAAATAGCTACATAATTCATTTCGCAGAATACAAAGGGAACAGCCAAATGTTTAAGAACTAGACGCTATATGCTGGCCTATAAAGTCCTTACTATTTCCATGCATTCATCAGAAAGAACTGGTGGACAGAGCGTAAAAGAATGACAGAGTACTGAACAAACAGAACCATTAATAAGTGATATCTCGCAAGTTGCTTATGCCGCAACTATTTTACCTGAAACAAATTGCGCGCTCGAAGGTGATCTACTTTTTTCAGCATGTTTTCGTTTACCACTTAGTATGTGATCTATTATTTCTTTCGGTGTCTGTGGTTCCTGGCGTATACGTGTTCTCCCAAGTTCGCCAAATGTTGAAGTCAGAGGGGATAAATCGAGAGATCGAGACGGGAACTCCGTTGCAGTTCCTTGTCGCCCTATCCATCTCTGACTGTATATGCGATCGGGAAAATTTCTCACAACGACATGGGAGTGAAGTGAAGTCCCGTCTTGTTGGGACTAAATCTCATTTTGATTCTCAGAGACGTTACTAAGACGTGGGATTATGATTTCTAATATTTTCAGGAAAATCTGACCCGTGAGAGTCTATTCGAAGAAGTAGGGCCCTTTGAAAGACAGATCACTCCGTTACTCCTGGAAGATTTGCGCCATTTTCTTCTAAGATGTGTGTGTGTTTTCCTTAGCCCTGTACACACAATTATGCCAATCAATTCTCTACTTTCCAATAACATTTCGGTAACCACTTCATTCATCAAATTATAATCTCACCGCCATATTTGTTTAAACACATGTGTAGAACGATGAACGTGCTTTCCCAGTGTCTTCTGGATCATGCACAACAAAAGTTGTATTTCTGTCTCATTTCGTTGTTGAGAGATAACATTTCAAATTGTGTATACATCAACTTGGGACACACTGTATTACATACCAATATTATATAACACAATTAGTATGAAATAGATTGCAAACATATGTAAATTAAACATTTGCAGAATAACTGTGAAAGAGAAACAGGGATAGAATTTTGCTGACTGTGACATTTTTAAGGAATTATGTTTATTGCTGCTCCACATCCCTTCTTTCTGGAATATTTTTTATTTTTTTTTATTTTTCTGTAAAATCGCTCCCCTTCTTTCTAATATTTCGTTACTGCATCTATATTCCCGACCTGCGACCATATTTTGACTATCGTCCTGTGGCTTAATCTGATTTAAGTGTGATATTTCGGAGACGTGGGCTAATGCTTAGAACAGCGAAAAGGATGCGGGTGACAATGTGGTAATTCTAGAGCGGATAGTGGAAGACCCAGCGTATCAAAAGTAGCCAAGACAAAGTTGGTCCGTAAAACGGAGGCTGCTGACAGGATGTCTCTCCTGCTCAAATCCCAGATGAGGTCGCCGCTGCACCTCTCCATCCGGTAAAATTAAATTCTCTGCAGTTTCAAGTTAGCAATCGTGTGCGCTAGAACCCTCTCTTCCACTATCAAATTAGAATCCTTCATTGCAATAATTACCCTCTTCGCTGTGGTCACTAGCAGCAGTTGGAGTCTCTGTTACTCATCATGCTTTTAACTATTTCAGTCGTAACTGAAAAGTTTTGCTTTTCGTATATGTATCAAATACGATCTGATATACCATACACGCACATGAGTATCTGCCTTTTTAATTATATTCGTATAAAAACTTATGCTTCTATCCAATTTATTTTAATTAGGATAAAACAGCTCTCCATTGGTAGCTGAAATTAATTTGATTACACATAATGTAACAAAGACGAGAATTTGACATATCGCACTTCTGACTCCAGTGCGATAAATTGACAATTCGAGGAATCCTGACACCAGCGTAACAAAATGACAAAATCAGTCCAATTACTTTTTCTGTCACATTATTTTTCCTCCAAAATTGCAGAACAAATACACAGTTCTCTTTTACTGATGTTCACATTCGTTAACAGAGGTTGTCTTTCGTCATATTACAGGTCACAACTGTTTAATTTTCATAACCTTGACGGAGTTCTTTCACTGTCTTTCTTCACTTTCTCTGGCTGCCATACACTAACTCTGATGATACAATCACTCATGCTTCTTTACTTCGACGCGATGTATCTTTCACGACTACAGTACCACACACAGCTGTCTCGCTCTCACTGACACATTGATCAACTCATGTCTGTAACCGTAATCCCTCTATTTCGCTGCCTCGTCTCCATATATAGCGAGAATGACGTAACACGGACCTTTCCCGAACTTATACAAACACACCGGTTGCCGACACTTTTTGAAAGCTCTGGAAAACCCTTTGTGCTGCGGCATGACTGTTGTTAGTCACGTGTTTGCACGTGTGAGTGGTGTGGGGAAGTTTGACCTTGAGCGCCTTTGTTTGGCGCCGCGACGGTGGGATGGGCAGGACGGTACTGACCGTCCTTTGTTGTGTTGCCACTGCATTGGGTCGGTGTCACACTATGCAGAAACAACACTCAGCTGTTTTATAAGTTCAAATATGTTAATAATAATAGAATAATACTAGTAACAACAGTAATAGTAACAACAATAACAACAACAACAACAACAACAACAACAACAACAATAATAATAATAATAATAATAATAATAATAATAATAATAATAATAATAATAATAATAATAATAATAATAATAATAATAATAATAATAATAATAATAATAATAATAATAATAATAATAATAATAATAATAATAATAATAATAGAAGAAGTAAGGTTACCGGTTAAGCGAGACACACCAGTGTTCCTATTTGAGTTGGGCAAAAATGGCCACCTTAAATTTGTTTCAATAGGTTTCAGTTGAAAATTTACATTGAGGGAACCATGACTGCAGGCTCAACATCAGCCGTGCGTTTCGTTATTTTCTTGTTGACCTCAGTCCACTGTACTGTAGTAGGTTCCCAAGAAGGCACTTGTTTGTGGTGTCGACTGGAAGTGCTAATATTTGGAACACAAATAAGTGCGAATGACTAATGAGGTGTGGGTATCGAGGTTCGTGAGCGATCGAGGGAGACAGTCCAGCGGAGCCAAGTTGTTGGGATCGATAAAAACAAGTTTGGCAAGCTGCCAAGCTGCCTGGGGTTGTCGACTTGTCCCACTTTATCACTTGCCCTTTACCATACCCTGTTGGGAAGATGTACCTACCCCACAGTTGTCTGGCTTCTGGAATTCTCACGACAATTGCCTAAACCTTGAAGAACACACGCGAAACCTCAACATCTTCTCCTTACTCCAGGGTGCAGCATTTCTAAAATCGATGCAGTAAACACACCCAGAAAATTATACCCTTGGTCAAGTAGATATATCTAACAACTGCCCATGCATAGCAGGAAGAGTGGAATACCAAGAGTATATACACATTTGGACTGATTTGACATCAAACGATATTATTAAGTTATGTCTGTTAGAATTACTCGTATTTTAAATGACTTCCTCAGTGGACGAGTATTTAGCCTTCTGGCATCTCGTCTCAAGAGGTCACTGGTTCAGTTCCGGCTGGGTTAGTTTTTCTATAGTCAAAATCTTTCCCGACACTCCGCTGAGTCTGCAAGTGCGCATATGACGGTGAATGTGATTGTTTCATGTTAAAATTGTCAAAAAGTAATATTAGAAAAAGCTTCAGTTAAATTGCTTCACAAGTCAAAGCAATCACCATATCATCATAGAAATTATTGTGGACTGTACAAATGAAACAATTAAAAATAAAATTATTTGAAATTTCTCCAAGCCATAATAGAGATGTTTTCACTGTTTTCAAGCTGTTTTATACACCGTCAACAGAGAGAACCAGTTTAGTAACCAGCTGAAATGCTTCGGAGGAATTTCAGAGGTCTTTAAACAAATCATCATTACAAGTTCCACTTCAGTATTCTTTTATACGCAAGAAATAACACAGGTTTCTACTCAGTCATCACAACCATAAGCACAAAGGTCAGTAATATAGGTAGCAAATAATACCCTTAAATATTATTCACCTTGCAACGGCACGCCGATTGCTGGAAACAGTTGTTGTAGACATTTGTTCGATCGCTCGCATCACAGAAGCGTCGCAATCCATCTTTATATTCCTTGTCTATGTACCTTTTTGCCAATATGCGTTTTCCTCTTACCTTCAGATACTCATCACCTTTTTTCTTTTTCTTTTTCTTTCATTTTTTGACCAGTATCACAATTTCTCAATGTTTTCGACATTCTGTAGAGCTTTTGTTGATTACCTCCATTGCATTTGCCATATTCTCCGTCTAGTCCCTTGAGGGAAAACCTCTGTTCTTATTGGCTCTTCGGATTTAGCCCGCTATGGCTCTCAGGGGTTTTGTAAGTTGCTCGAGAGCGTTTTCTCTAGTTATTCTGTTACCGCAATATGAGGGATTTGGACCAGGCAATATTATTTACCAAGTGTCTCAGCCAGAACTCTATCACAAGAAACATGAAAAATGGATTTGGTCCTCTATAGCTCTAGCCCTTCAATTACGAACTTGTGCGATTGAACATGAAGGATCCTCATTTCATCAGTCTTATGTATATGCACACTTAGGTGTGTTAGGTTTGAAGGAGGAATAATGGAAAGTTTTAGTCAACGCTAGATTCATCCTCTTGCAAACTCAAGAGACTCAGAAGTAGCTGGGTGGTCATTTTCTGAAGTGCTGGGAGGTACCCACAGGTCAGGAATAGAATTATGGGGACAGTGCAAAAAATATATCACTGCCTAGTGATTACTCGGTAATTGCAGGTTAATTGTAAATTACAACCATTTTATATTAAACTTCACTCATTGCCTTGTCGCACTAAGCATCAGAATAAGGTAAGTTTGATTGAAGTACACAGGCTCACAAGGAAGTGTGACATGCTAAACCGAATTTAAACAATCTGAGAAACTGATGAACAAACGACTTTTCAAATTTTCCACGCTGACCGTTTTAAGTATTGAGCCTAAAAATTGTTACTATGATCCATTCCGATCTAGCGCGAAAGTAGTTCACAATCCGCATTTTTACTTTCTCTACTGGTAAGTAGGGGAAGTATTATATTCCACCCAAAAATTCGATGTCAGGATTTCACCGGAAATACTTGTTTTGAGGCCCCCTGAATCCAAAAAAAGCATTTTTAGAAAAAGGTCCGTGTATCTGTGTGTCAGTCTGTCAGCCTGTGGACAGCATAACTCAAAAACAAAAAGTCGGTTAAAAATCAAAGTTGGTATTTAAGTTTAATGTCTTTCAACGATGTGACACGAAGATTTTGAAGAAAATAGCCCCACCCTAAACTACCCTTTACATGGAACATTTTTCGAAAATTTTGATTTTCTTGAAAATGGCTCTAACGATTTTCATTAAAATTACATATGTTTGAGATATTTTGATGACAAAATGTATATCTTGAATTTTCTGGCTCTAGCCCCTGTAGTCTTATTTACTCTAGACGACTTTTGCATAACTGGTAAACCGTTAGAGATAGACCAAATCATACTATACAAAAAATATAGATCCTGGTAAAATACACAATTTATGTCTCAATAAATTTTCTTGTAGGGTGAACCATTTCGGAGATATTCCTTGTTATGTGTGTGAGTTTAGCGAATTGAAACAACGTTGTTCATTTTTTTTATATGTTAATCGTGCAAAGAGAACGGAATCTCAAAGGTCAAAAAGGTTTGACTGTCGCACAAAGCCTTCTGTATTCTAATATCTCTCTTGCACCTACATGGACATAAGCAATAAGATAATTTGTACGAATGTTTATCTTAACTAACATGGAGATATAGGAATAAGAGTTTGTTAGAATGGTTAGTACAAAAGTAGAGAAAGTCATGTGAGTGCAACACATCAGATTTTTAATCTTGCTCTTGCACATACTTGCTGCATATTAGTTACAGCTGAATATTGTTTCATCTACGCCGTGTGTGAAAATCAAAGGCAGTCATGTACAGCTGGTAATTCACAAGCAGCGTGCTCTTAGTGTTGGCACAATAGCAGATGGCATTAATAGAATTATATGTTGTAATATCTTAACACTATGTTTTACGATACATTTATTAAGGAACTATTTACATTGGCACGAGTGTTTGCGAAAATGACAGCTACGGCGCAAACTGCAGTGAGTAATTCTTCTAGTCCAGTCATGGCCCAATGAAGTAGAACCACAATCCCCTAATATATCCTTATTCTAAACAACCGAGAAGATTGCTCGTTAAATTCATACAAAAGATACTTGATGGTATACAATGTTGGCCATGTATCAGACTTCCATTACTACGTACTTCCGATCCGCGCCGTAGCCTGTACTTTTCGTTAGCCACGGTCTTAGGTTCGTGACATCCAGAAGAACATGCTTTTGTTTACATAAGAGAGAACTCTGATTTGGAATGGACAGTAGGTGTCCAAATAATTGTTGAGGGTGTTTTAGGTGTTTACACCAAAAAGAGGAGAATCCAGATCGTTTAAAGGAAGATGTATGGTTATTTTACATTTAGGAAAGTATATCATTTCACCTCTTTTTACCCGTCGATACTTCAACATTACGATCATTAATACTATTCAGTGATGCTAACATACCTACCTCTGCAGCTAATCAGGAAAAAATGGTCAAGTTACGACAGAGCGTAGAGATTGTTTTCCTGATATCTTCAGAATTTCAGGCTGTACCCTTTAAAACAGTTTCCGCTGAGACCATTATGTTGACCCAATGAAAACTGCAAGTGATGACAAGATCTTGGACTCAGTTTGATATAGTATCGAACCAGATGGTAGTGACATCTTTCCCGGTTTGTGGTGCGCACGATACCCAAGAAATTGCTCTTTTGTCATTTCTTTTCTCTCCCTTTTCAGTTTTAAATCCGATAAGGCGGCAGTACACAAATCGATGGTCATCCCGCGTTTTCCTTTCAATTGCGTGTTTATCCTATATAGCAGAGCTAAGCCTGTGTTTACCTTCCTTTTGCAAACGGCCGCAGTTAAATCCAAATTAAATTAACTCAGTTTATGTTTACCTAGCGTGTCAATCAAATTATTGCAGGAGTATTACCACATCAAGCGCTTGTTGACTTTCAGAGGTTCCCATAACAGTGCTTTTTACAGCAGAAAATGGTTCCGGGAACAAATTCTGAATGCAAAGGTTGTACTCTGCGCTTTAGCTTATAGCCGCAAACAATGTTCCTAGCTCCTATCCAGAATTAATATAAGCATTATATTTTAGTGGACTGTCTTTAAGTAATTTTGGCTAACTTGACAAGTCCAATGCATTTTTCTTTCTGGTCACTTCATTTCTTTTCTAAAACTGCAGCATACAAACAGTTCTCTTTTATCATTAACACAATCTATAGTTATTGTGACCTTACAACTCATATCTGTTCTGTCCTCTCATAAAACACACACACACACCACCCACCCACCCCCTCCCACACACGCACACACTCCTTTTTGTCTTTCAATTTTCTCTAACAGCTAGCCTCAACGATCATACACACTAAAGATACTTCACACAACTCCCGACACCATGACTCGATGTTTAAAACTGTCTCTGACTACACAGTCATTTCTCTTGACTATACACACACAGAAACTGATAACGGCTGTAACGTTCAGCACTCACGACTTCATCACAAAAAGTCGCCCCTCTTTCCAAGCTTATACACACGGAATGATGTAGCACGGATTTTTCTAGAAACCCATTCGTTTTCGACACTTCTCTTAAGTAAGCCGGTGGTAAGTTTCGCGAAGTCTGGAAACTCTTTTCTGCCAAACTCATTGTAGCTCTCTCCACAATGAAAATCTTGAAGTAAATAAGGATAGGTGTTAATGTGGTCTTAATCAAGTCAATTGTATGGCCAAAATTGAGTGTATTACTGTTACGGAGCGTTGCCTAATATATTTATGACAAGTTACAATTCCCGTCAAATCAGGAATGCAATTTACTAATACTCGGTGTTATTCTCCTCCAGCTACATAATTTGGTGGTGGTCGGACTTTATGGCAACAGAATGCTAATAAAACAGAAGTTTCTGGAAGAATAAGCAGCAGCAGCAGCAGCAGCAGCAGCAGCAGCAGCAGCAGCAGCAGCAGCAGCAGCAGCAGCAGCAGCAGCAGCAGCAGCAGCAGCAGCAGCAGCAGCAGCAGCAGCAGCAGCAGCAGCAGCAGCAGCAGCAGCAGCAGCAGCAGCAGCAGCAGCAGCAGCAGCAGCAGCAGCAGCAGCAGCAGCAGCAGCAGCAGCAGCAGCAGCAGCAGCAGCAGCAGCAGCAGCAGCAGCAGCAGCAGCAGCAGCAGCAGCAGCAGCAGCAGCAGCAGCAGCAGCAGCAGCAGCAGCAGCAGCAGCAGCAGCAGCAGCAGCAGCAGCAGCAGCAGCAGCAGCAGCAGCAGCAGCAGCAGCAGCAGCAGCAGCAGCAGCAGCAGCAGCAGCAGCAGCAGCAGCAGCAGCAGCAGCAGCAGCAGCAGCAGCAGCAGCAGCAGCAGCAGCAGCAGCAGCAGCAGCAGCAGCAGCAGCAGCAGCAGCAGCAGCAGCAGCAGCAGCAGCAGCAGCAGCAGCAGCAGCAGCAGCAGCAGCAGCAGCAGCAGCAGCAGCAGCAGCAGCAGCAGCAGCAGCAGCAGCAGCAGCAGCAGCAGCAGCAGCAGCAGCAGCAGCAGCAGCAGCAGCAGCAGCAGCAGCAGCAGCAGCAGCAGCAGCAGCAGCAGCAGCAGCAGCAGCAGCAGCAGCAGCAGCAGCAGCAGCAGCAGCAGCAGCAGCAGCAGCAGCAGCAGCAGCAGCAGCAGCAGCAGCAGCAGCAGCAGCAGCAGCAGCAGCAGCAGCAGCAGCAGCAGCAGCAGCAGCAGCAGCAGCAGCAGCAGCAGCAGCAGCAGCAGCAGCAGCAGCAGCAGCAGCAGCAGCAGCAGCAGCAGCAGCAGCAGCAGCAGCAGCAGCAGCAGCAGCAGCAGCAGCAGCAGCAGCAGCAGCAGCAGCAGCAGCAGCAGCAGCAGCAGCAGCAGCAGCAGCAGCAGCAGCAGCAGCAGCAGCAGCAGCAGCAGCAGCAGCAGCAGAAGAAGAAGAAGAAGGAAAGACAACAGTAACAGTCAGCTATCAGGCGCCATTAAATTTTGCGTCTACCATAATATTAAATTCTTTGTGTTGTTTTAAGACATCATTTTAATATGTTTTATTTTAGATATAAGGCAATAATGTAGTACAACATATTAGTAGATGATGATAGCGTTGTTAATAACAGCACCATGATAAGGAGTACAATGGAAAGGTGAGGAGTAAAGCTTTGTTAGCAGAAAAAGCAGCCATAGCAGCAGTTATGAAATCTAAAGTGGCCATCGAGAACAACTTGAGAAATCGATTTTGTTTAGCAAACTTAACCCTCTCTAAGGAAAAGTCAGGAGGCGTGGAAGATATCGGACATTTTGTAATAAACGTCGGGAATTACATCCAGTTACTTATCGGATTTATGCAAGCGACCACAGCAAGGCTCAATCCTCTTTTTCCGGTTTTAACCTACTGTAATCGAATGGCGCCTATTGCTTGATGAGCTAATGTATTAAATAATACTCAGTTTAGCTCTAGGTTCATAAAGGGGGGGGGGCGCTCAACTTCGTGGTCATCAGCGCCCTTAAAACATAGTACATGGCAAAAGCCAGATATAAACTTCAATATAAATGAAATTGCTAGTAAAAACGAAAACAAAAATATATACATATATAAAATAGAGTGGCAAAAGCCATAATTAAAACAAAATTACAAAGATGTCAGAAGGGTACAGAGATTATATATCTAAACTTCTATATCCTCAAGTCTGGCAGGCAGTTGCAGAGATTCTCGAAGGTGCGCAAAAACACTAGCAGCACAGCGCACAGCGGACAAAGAGGACCAGGGCCCCACTTAAAAAGGTAACCATGCGAAAAATTGCAGTGGCCAAGTTAACCTCCTCGCGACGAGATAAGCGAGAGGAAGTTACCCAGTTTATCAGAAGTACTTTCACTTTCACGAAACTATTCATATTCTTTTTCGTACATTTATTTTAATTTTTCGGGAATTAATAAACCCTCAGCACTCTTGACTTTGATCAAAATATCAAGGTAGGTAGATGTAGGTTTAAGGGCGCTCAACTGCATGGGCATCAGCGCCCATATAAAACATTTCATGGCAAAAGCCAGAGATAAACTTCAATCAAAAATAAAATTACTGGTTAAAAAAGAAAATATGTATATAAATATAAAAAACAGAGTGGCAATAGCCAGAATTAAAACAAGGTATTATGTCAAAAAAGCATACAACAAATATATATATAAGATTCAAATCCTTAAACTCATGTTACACGCCGCTAAAAACTTAGGAACTCTATCAACCGCTGTTTTGTCGTCCGCTAAGACCTCTGCAGGTTCAAAATGTGAAGCGGAATACAATTTTCAATAGTTTTATCTTACCTTCCATTTTACTCTATATGTGTTCAGACAAATGACATCTGCTTATCAACCATATTAGTCATACATTTGTGATCTCTGATACATTATAATTTTTCATTTAGCAAATGTATTAATTATTTTTACGAATTCTAACGCTAAAATTGTATTGCACGTTTTATGTAACACGTGTATGGTTTTTTTCATTATGACAGTCGTAAAAATTAGCGTGTGAGCAAAAGCGAACGAGCTAAACATACATTCGTGTCACGATCAGTCAGATTATGTACAACATAAATATTGTGTTTCTGGTTATAAGTGCGTTTTTCTATATTACAAACCTGATACAAATAATTTAAAACTGTTCTGCTCCTCATAAGATCAGTCCGGCACTAGTTGTAATTACCTCTTAGGACTGGGTAACTGAGTGGGATGGGTCCGCCACTGTAGGGCACACATTCGGGAAGTTTCGGGTTCGATTCTCGTCACTCTGTCCTTAGGTTTTTCGTGTTGGAAGGTGAATGCTGGAGTTGTTTTTTTATCTACCACAGCTTCCTCTGCATTATTTCCGTTTCGTTCCATTCCCGATGCATCGGAGTGTCGATAGCGTAGTTGCTTGCTCAAAGGAAAGTGAGCCCCTACCTTGTGTAACATATACCTATTAGACTGGGTACAAGTATCTCCTGCACACGTCCCACAATTTCCTCAAGTAACAGTCGTTCCTGTGAATAGTGTTTCCTTTGATCTTATATGCTTCTCTTCTCCACAAAATGTCAGCACTTCTCAGTCGTCTCTAAAGGCACGTGAATATTGTCATTACATAGACTCTGTATTCCAAACACGACCAATGTGCTTCTATGGGTTCAGTGTTAACGCACTAAAGACTGTAATTTTGGATGTAAACATTCACATCAAAGTTTCAGTTCAGCAATGCGACAAATTAAACGTGGAGTGGCAACGCAATTTGTTTTGTACCCGGTGTTTTTCAATTGTTAATGTCTGCAATTACTCATTATCCTTACTTTCCCTTCCACGCTCGTAGGTACGTGAGTAAAAGAACTATTGTCAAGTTATTAATGCCAACCTCACCTTCACCCTGTTTAAAAGGAACGAGGAAATGGCGACCGAGTATCAGCGGGATAACTGTATCATCTTAATGTAGAGGAAATACTACATTCGTGGAAATCCCTCACCATGTACCTCTCTGGGCCAGCAACCCATTGGGTGTACTTTTATATTGCTTTCAAGACTCAAAGTAACCCTAGGAAGAAAGAACTATTGTATTGCACCCAAAAATTCGATACTGAGATTTCACTGGATATACACGTTTTGAGATTCCCTGAACCTCCCCAAAAACATTTCTAGAAAAACGTCTATGGTGTGTGGGACCACTGTCTATGAACAGTATAGCTCAAAAACGACAAACGGATCAGTACTAAACTTGCTGTTTAACTTTTCCATCATCAAAGGATGCGATGCGAAGATTTTCAACAAAATCCCCACATCTAAAACCATCCTTTACATGCAACATAGTGCGAATTTTTTTATTTTATCCAAAATGGCTCTAGTGATTATGATTAAAATATATTTAAGACAGGCGGTTCGATCCCAGGGACCCACATGTGGTATTCGTGGTGGGCAAAGCGGCATCTGGACAGGTTTTCTCCAGATTCTCCAGCTTTCCCCACCATTCATTCAACCAATTGCTCCATCATCACATTTCCATTGATTTCGCCTGCATTTCATAACATCCTCTTGCTCACTGTCATGCTCACTGACCACCCTCTTCTAGCGTACCTTAGAGATTCTCTGCAGCTGCCTGCCAGACTTGCAGAAGTCTTAGCGGACGACAAAACAGCGGTTGATAGTTTTTAAGTTTTTAGCGCATTGTAATATCAATTTGAGGATTTACAATTTTTGATTATTTTTTCTGCTTTTTGACATATTTATCACCTTGTTTTATATCTGACTGTTGCCACTGTTTTTTACGTTAATGTGTATATTTTCTTTGTTGCTAGTGACTATTTTTGATTCATATTAATAGCTGGCTATTGCCATGAATTTTTTAAGGGCGCCGATGACCTCGAAGTTGAGCGCCAGAGTATACAGTATTGAAGTTTATAAGAGCTTTGCATTTTTCCTGTGGTAAGTTCTTGTCTGTGTCCAGGTTTCTCAGTAATATAAGATTATAGCAGGTTTAGTGAGAATGAAGAGGAATTCACAACCTACTCTATGAACTGTGGTTAATGTTATAAATAAGCTACTAGTGTTAGTCAGTGCTACATGTTTATGTTACATCTTATTAATTACTAGTTATATCAAATTAAGTAAGAATTAAAGGACTTCAACGATTCACAGAAAATTTAGCGTATGCATTTGACCAAAGAAATTAAATACTTTCTTGAAAAAATAAGAGATAACATTTCCTGCAAACAGTAATTTGATGTGAAGGATTTTGTGGAAATCTTGGTATTGCATTCCTGAAATACGTTGTACTAAAATACCACGTTTGGTATTCATTAAACTTTTCAATTCTGAGTTATGCTGTTCTCCCTTTCTCCTTCCCTCCACATTTCCCTCCCTCCCCCCCACTCTCTCTCTCAAACACACAAACATGCACTACACATATTTCTGATTATAATACAATCGAACTATGATAATTCGAACGTTTATAATCCGAAATCGTCGTTAGTTCAAAGATTTGTCTTGGTCCCTTGAATTTTGCATTAAAGCAATGTAAAAGCATCAAATGTAATTCGAATCTCATTTTTCCTTAATTCGAAGTTTTTGTTCAGAAATGTCAGTTGGAAATTAATCTAAACAAGGAAATTTGGTAAGATATTTGTGCAAAAGAAGTGATCGCACTTGGATGTTTGTTCTGTTGGAATGCAGTTTGAGGGGTGGAATAGCTTTCCTAACTGCCGGCCTTGTGCTTCTATACCTGCTCGCACATCCCCTTGTTTAAAAAACATGCGCCTTTATTTGTCGCTTGAAATTCCTACCGTTTACTGTGTTACAAATCAATGCTACAATGTCTCTTAGTAAACCGTGTGTCCAATACAAGACCAACTTTCGAGGAAAAAGCCGCCGTCTTTCTAGAAGTTGCAAAGGGTTGGAAGAAGAAATCTGAAATCGCGAAAGAATATGATATACCACCGAACACCTTGTCAACTTTTCTGAGGAATAAGGAGCAAATTTTAAGCAGTGCCTCGAATGAAAGTTGAAACAGTCGAAAAAGAGTGAGACAACCGGAAAACCCCCATGGATATATGTACCTGTATTACTAAACCGTCAATCTTGGATGTAACTTTTGTAATTCGAATTTTTGGATGTTTGGAATTTTTTCTTGTCGCTTCAGCTTCGAGCTATCCAAGTTTCACTGAATTTTTAAATCGAACATTTGGGTGGAATACGCTTCCTCCATCTACCATAGGTAAGCGGCACAGAACGTAAAATAGCGAGCTTTGAGAAATTGAAAATAGACTCGAATAAATGTTCCAAATTCCATACCTCAAATTGCAGCAGCTTTTTCGTGGAGTGTTTAGTTGTATGGAAACTTTGTTTGAAAACCACGCTTATACTCCCCAATCTGCTTTAAGACAACGAAATAACCCAGCCTTGTTGTTTATATACATCATTCACTTTACGTTTCCAGTGATCTACTGTAAAACTGCTGCAAAAAGCACGGGAACAAACTCCCATTTACTTTTGTGCTATACGTTGCGGATGATAATTCAGCTCCCTTCGTAATATTTATATTTGATGTAGCAATTTAATAATTAGTGACCCCTTTTACATGGCAATTTTGTGTCAAATGAGCCTGAAACAGCTGATTATGCATGGTTATAAGCATCAATAATTAATGTTAGTTCGCATAAAAATTATTTACGCTTCCCTTAATAATACAAAAGGTATAAATTAAAACATTCTTTTGGATTTTGTGGTAATCTCGTATGTATTAAATAAATAATGATGTGCAACAGCAATTCAGTGTGCATTTTTTCTAGCTCGAGTGTATTTTAAAACGTGCAAAAATAGCTATAAAAGCAGAAATAATTACTGCATTTTAAAAAGAAATGGATATAACCTTTTTTCTTTCTTTGAACGTGTGTATTATGCGTTTTAATATTTCCAAGTTTGTATTCTGAATAACCAAGAAAGCGCTGCGATTACAGTACAGTATCCTTATCGGGAAGATACTTTGGTAATATTTAAAGCCCGCTTTCACTGCATAGGGCACCACAGACGATGTAGACACTATTGATATTTGAAATTAAATAATTAGGGTGGGAAATTTGGGAATGAGACGTAACATGCCTAAGTATTGGGTACATCTCTTGCATTGGCTAGTTCTCAACACTGAGAAATTCAGGGAGCATCTTAGTAAGACACGTTTTTCTTGACCTGACTTAATATATCCAGGTTAAACCTACCTGCCGAGGTAAGCGTAAAGCAACTGTACATCAACATCTTCGATACCACAAGTACGAATTCAACAAGGTGATAATGACCACCAAGATCTCCAGATCCTACTCCTATGGGCTTCTTTGTGGGGGTTTTTGTTAAAGATAAGGTATTTGCATGAAGACCCCATATTGTTGATGAAATAATACAGCAGGTACATAAGAGAGGCGTGGCCAACGAACTGATGAAGATAAAGAATTGTATACAAGAGTTATGACCACAAGAGTGTGTAAATGATGAAGGCAAGCAATTTGAACATTTACATTAGAAATAGTAACAGTAATGCCTCAATGTTAGCATTTTTTGTTAACATGTTTGTATTGTAGTGATTTTCTTTGCACGTATGTATGTATATAAGTGTCATTACTGTATATTACATATGCCCACCCCTGTCTATGTTCCCCTCCGAAGGAGTGTCGCCTTGCCGTGGCGGAGGGGCTCAGTACCTGAACCAGACGGCCTACTAAGTGTCATTTTGACTACTGGTAGGCAAGAGGTGAGGGGAAGCAAAGAACATTCCAAACGGGTAGATGGGGCTCGGTAGTCTTGGTCGACAACTCATCTAGGAGAGGAGGACTCCGAAATCAAACTCCCCCAGGGGCTCCTACTACGGTAGGTACGGGTTTGGCGTACCCGGGGCCCCGAGCCATACTCTCGATTGGGTTCCTCCAAGAGGTGAGAGGGCACATGCCAAACTCCCAATCAACTTTGGTCCACTTTTGTGTTTGACCTCCCACCTGTTACCTCCCTGTACACAGTCTGACGGATAACCTACGCGCGGGTCGTCGGAGGATGGGGTGACGCAAGGGGTGACTGGGTAATCGCGTAAGTCCCAGCCCCTGGTTATCATGTAGGATCTGTGTGCGTATCCGCTGATAAAGGTCAGTCCCGGGGAGGGGCCATTGCATGAGCTGATGCACTCCTGAAGGCGATTGGGTCCCTCTGTCTATACATTGGGAGGTGAGACCCTAGGGTGAGCAAGGTCCAGGCCAGGACTCTCACCTAAGCCGGGGTGGCGCCCAGGATGTGAGCATGCCATCGGAGACATTTGCAATGGTGGAGGATGACATCGCCATGAGTTCTCCAAAAACTCAAAATAAAAAAAATAAAGTGTGTGTAAAGGAAGTAGCAGAGTCGAGTGGTCCTCGCTACTTAGTTATTACTAGAAAAGAGGAAGGTAAAAAATTCCTATCGGTGAGCCCCTTTACCATTCAAAAGGGTCTGGATAACATTGCTGGTCCAGTAAAGTCATGCACTAGATCTCGCAATGGCACGCTGCTGGTTGAAACACATTCATCCACCCAGGCAGCTAAAATACTGAAGGCGAATATGCTAGCCAGTTATCCTATCAGTGTGGAGATGCACAGAACTTTGAACTCCTCGCGCGGCGTGATAAACACCCGTGCATTGGATGATCTAAGTAATGAGGAGATTAAAGAAAATCTTTTGGAACAAGGCGTTACTAACGTTTACAGGGTTCAGCGTAAAGAGGGTGGTGAACTGAAGCCAACACGTACCCTGTTCCTGACCTTTGACCGGGTAGATCTCCCGCAGAGGATTAAGGCAGGGTACGAATCCATCGAAGTTCGGCCTTTCATCCCGAACCCGCTGAGATGTTTCAAGTGCCAGCGCTTTGGACATACAAGCGAGCTTTGCAAGGGACAAGCTACATGCCCTCAATGTGGAGATGAATCCCACGATGGTGCATGTACAGCAGCTCCGTCATGTGTGAACTGCAGAGGTGAACATCCATCCAGTTCCCGAGATTGCCCCCGTTTCATAGAAGAAAGAGCGATTCAAGAGATACGGGTTAAAGAGAAGGTGCCCTTCTCAGAAGCCCGGAAGCTCTTGCGTTTACGCCAACCCTCTGTTCCAAGGTCCGGGACCTATAGCTCAGTTGTAGCTAAACCGGTACCGAGCAGAGAGATCGCAACGCAGACCAGCGATTTTAATGGGGCAACAATATCTGAAAAGACACTTATAGCCCGTAGCTCTATTCCAAAGCCTTCATCATCAGCGCGCACATCTATGTCAACGTCAACGTCCACAAAATCTCCAAGTGCAAAGAACATCACTGTTACATCACCATCAAGAGCACCAAGATCAGAGCAAAAAACTAGCAAGCCCGTAAGATGTGAAGCCTCACCGATAAAGTTTAAAAAGAATTACACAAGGACCGACTTCCTCAAGGAAAATAGTATGTCTAATCCCAGTACATCGAAGGGATGTAAGAGTCCACGAACATCTCCTCGAAGATCCCGAACATCCTCTTCTGGAAGATCTTCAGGGGTGGACTCTGACCGGCGTCTTTCATCTTCGCCGGTCTCCGTGTCAAATCGGTTCGAAGCTCTCGAACCAAAATTCAGTATCGGAACACGGACGTCCTCGGCAGAGGACATGGAGTTCGAATCTGCCCACACTGGGAGACCCCCAGTAGAAAAGAGGCGCGAAAAAGCGCCAGACAAGAATGCGAGCCCCAGAGAAAAAAAAAGGGCTAAGTTAGTTCGACAACCGCCAACTCAAAGGTAATGAAGAGTTACCTTGGAGTTACCTATCCCATACATAATGCAATATGGCTATCCTACATTGGAACATACGTGGCATTCGCACTCAAAGGCCAGAACTTGAGCTCTTGCTCAAAGAAAACGAACCTCTGGTCGCATGTTTGCAAGAGACTAAGCTGCGTCCTCAAGACGCTTTCCATCTAAGGCGATTCACCCCAGTACGGTGTGATGTTACACCAGAAGAGGGTGTTCCGGCACATGGCGGCGCTATGATACTTGTGAGAGATGACATTTATATGCACTCTGTACCAATACAGTCTGATATCCAATCAGTTGCAATAAGTATTGTACTGCCAGACATCCGTTTCACCATCTGTAATATATATTTGCCTCCGTCCCATGACCTCTCGCACATTGATTTAGAAGATCTAGTTTCCCAGTTGCCAACACCGTTTCTGTTGGTGGGAGACTTCAATGCGCACCACCCACTTTGGGGTTCAAGTCGCGCTTGTGCGAGAGGTAAACTCATTTCCGATTTCTTGGACAGTCACAACCTAGCTCTCCTCAACACTGGAGAGCCTACATTCATTTCGGACTCCCACAGCACCTTCTCACACCTTGATCTTGCAGTTTGTTCACCTCAGTTGGCAGTCTCCTTACAATGGAATGTCATCTCTGATTTACACTCTAGTGACCACTTCCCATGTCTTATTAGTCTCTTGACGCAACATACATATTCCACACGTATGCCCAGGTGGCGTTTGGACCATGCCAACTGGAACCTTTACACCCAGTTGGCTGTCTTTACGTACAACGAGCACGACTCAGTGAATAATTTGGCGCAGCATCTCACGGAGACGATTCTCTCTGCTGCTGAACAATCGATTCCGCGGTCGACTACACACCCTCGTCGATTTCCCGTCCCCTGGTGGACGGAAGAATGTCGGAATGCCATTCGTGCTCGAAGGCGTGCACTTAGGGTTTTCCAACGTCACCCTACTTTGGAAAACCTAATCGAATACAAGAAAATGCGCGCCAGGTCCAGACAAGTCATTAAGGATAGCAAAAAGTCATCATGGAGCAAATTTGTAGCTTCATTTAACCGACACACACCTTCCTCGGTTGTGTGGGATAGATTAAGGCGTGTTGCAAAAAAAACGACCCAAATACCAATAGCGGGACTAAAAACAGCAACAGGAGCTGTTGTTGATTCATTTGAAGTGGCCAATACCTTTGGCAGTGCTTTCGCACAAGTGTCTAGCTCGGAAAACTACTCCCCTGAGTTCCTTCCAATTAAAACTCAGGTGGAATCTCAAGGCTTCTCGTTTCGTTCTAGAAACGTAGAAGATTACAATCGCCTTTTCACCATGGCGGAGCTGGAGCATTCCCTGAAATCTTCGCGATGTTCAGCACCAGGACCGGACGGTATTCATGTACAAATGTTACAACGGCTCTCTCCTGAAGGTAAGGCATTCCTGCTCGAGGTCTATAATCGTGTTTGGGTTGACAGTATACTCCCAGAAAATTGGCGGGAGGCCACCGTTATTCCCATCTTGAAGGCTGGGAAGGACCGTCATCTTCCCTCCAGCTATCGTCCTATTTCCCTCACCAGTTGCGTTTGCAAGGTGATGGAACGCATGATCAATGGACGATTGGTATGGTGGTTAGAAAGTCGTAACCTACTGACTAACATCCAGTGTGGTTTTCGACGACGTCGTTCAACTGTTGACCATCTTGTGTCAATATCGACACAGATAATGGACGGCTTTATGAAGAACTGTCAAACTGTTGGCATATTTTTCGATCTTGAGAAGGCTTATGATACGTGCTGGCGAGCAGGGATTCTACGTTCCCTGCATGCCTGGAACATACGTGGACGCCTACCACTTTTCATTCAGGAGTTTATGAAGGACCGCTTTTTCCGAGTAAGGGTCGGCTCGGTTTTTTCTAATTCTTTTGTTCAGGAGGAGGGAGTACCTCAGGGTTCGGTGCTAAGTGTCACGCTCTTTGCTATAGCAATTAACTCCATCTGGAAATGTGTTCCACCTGGAGTTTCGTCATGCCTATTCGTAGACGACTTCGCTGTCTATTGCACTTCTCAGCGCACGGCGTTCTTACAACGGCGCCTGCAGCAGTGTTTGGACAACCTTAGAGAATGGAGCGTGAGAAACGGCTTCCATTTCTCAACTGAGAAGACAATCTGCGTTAATTTCTGGCGCCGTAGGAGACGATTACCACCTTCGCTCCGGTTTGGTCCAGATGTACTTCCCTTCGCAGAAGAGACGCGCTTCCTGGGTTTGATCTTGGACAGGAAGCTTAGTTGGTCGTCGCATATTGCACAGCTAAGAGCGAGATGTGACCGTTCCCTAAATATTATGCGAGTACTGAATGGCAAATCGTGGGGAGCGGATCGAACAACTTTGTTGCGAATATATCGCGCATTGGTCCGATCCAAGCTAGACTATGGGTGTATTGTTTATTCGTCAGCACGACCATCTGTGCTGAGAAGATTAGACGTGGTCCATAATAGGGGCATCCGCATTGCAACAGGAGCTTTTCCAACAAGCCCAGTGGTGAGCCTTTACGCCGAGTCCGCAGAAGCTCCTCTGCAATATCGGCGTGAGATTCTCTTGGCAAATTATGGTTGTGCGCTTAGATGTATGCCTAAGCACCCAACGTTCGCTTCTTTTTTCACCACCATGCTAAGAGAACGATATAGAAATAGCTCCCTTAGTCTAAAGCCTGCGGGGTTCCGTTTCCAAGAGCTCCTAGTGAAGCTTGGAGTGGAACTGCCTGTGATGTTCGCCAAGGGCGAGAGACTTCACCCCCCTTGGCTATCTGGTACGCCCCATGTAGATCTTGGGATGACCATACACCAGAAGTCCACGATGCCTATTTCAAGTATCCGCACGTGTTTCTTAGAATTTTTGTCAGGTTACTCTGACCGTAGGTATATTTACACCGATGGATCAAAGAACACCAACGGTGTTGGATGTGCTTATGTTTATGGAACCGAACCATATACATTCGGTTTTCCAAATAGCACTTCCATTTTTACTGCAGAGCTTTATGCAATTTATCGAGCCGTTTTGTATGTTCGCCGTCGTAAATTAGGCGACTGCCTGATTTTGAGCGATTCCCTTAGTGCACTGCAGAGCCTTTGTCAGTTGTACAACCCCCACCCTATTGTACAACGTATCCAGGATGCCCTCCATGTTTTACACGCTTCTGGTGTTAATGTGGTGTGTGCATGGATTCCTGGTCACGTAGGTTTGCCTGGGAATGAAATGGCAGATTTAGCAGCAAAGACGGCAACTACAGAACCCAGAATTATCATCTCACGTGTTACTTCGGAAGACTTTAGGCTTGAAGTGCGGAGAGCGGTGCTGTCGTCCTGGCACGACGAGTGGTCAGCTCTCCGCGGTAATAAGCTTAGAGAAGTGAAAGAACTTCCGATAAACTGGGTAACTTCCTGTCGCACATCTCGTCGCGAGGAGGTTAGTTTGGCTCGATTAAGAATAGGGCACTGCAATTTTTCGCACGGTTACCTATTTAAAAGGGACCCTGCGCCTCTATGTCCGCTGTGTGACAACGTTTTGTCGGTTCGCCACGTGCTCCTAGAGTGTTACTCTCTAGCGCACCTTCGGGATTCTCTGCAGCTGCCTGCCAGACTTGCAGAGGTCCTAGCGGACGACAAAACAGCGGTTGATAGAGTTTTTAATTTTTTAGCGCAGTGTAATATGAATTTGAGGATTTAAATTTTTTAATTATCTGTTTCTGCTTTTGGACAAATTTATCACCCTTTTTCATATCTGGCTATTGCCACTGCCTTTTACCTTTGTATATTTTGTTGTCTCTAGTATTTTTATTTTTTGAGTGAAATTTATATCTGGCTATTGCCATGAATCTTTTAAGGGCGCTGATGACCTTGAAGTTGAGCGCCCTTAAACCAAATCCAAATCAAACCCTGTCTATGTTACTATTACTGTTTCACTCTATCCCTAAGGCTAGCATCTGCTTCCATTGAAGTCTATCTCTGGCGATTCCAGTCCACTGTATACCTAACATTTCTTTGAACTCTTTGGACCATCTTTGTCTAGGGCACCTGTGCTTCTCTTCCTTCTTCTTGTGTCCCATATTGTTGTGGCGTATACCCATTTATCTTGCTGCATTCTTATCACGTGTCCTGCCCCTCTCCATTTGATCATCTGTGTACTTGTGGTTACGTCCTCTAGCCTGCTTCTGTTCCTAGCACCTCGTTATTGATTCTATCTTTTAGACTGATATTCAGGATCCTCCGTTCCATCTTTCGTTGGCATGTTTGTAGGATCAGGGTCTGTTTTTGTGTTAGCGTCCAGGTTTGGCAACCATATAGTAAGATCGGAAAGACGCAACTTTGTAGGGTTTCCAGCCCGATATTTTGTCTTATGTGCTTCTTTTGGAGAATGAATTTCAAGCTCCAAAGTTTATTTCACGCTAATATTCGCCTTCTTCGTATTTCTTCCTCTCTTGTTCCTGACTCACCATCTGTCCTCGATAGATATAGGCAGTTGTTACAATATTCTACTTGTTCACCGTCTACTTGTATAGGGCTTTCTATGTAGTTCTATGTAGTTTTGGTTTTTGTGGGATTCATTTGCAAACCCACATCTTTGCTCTTGCTGTTTACGTGTTTCAGCATTTCTTGGAATTTTGCCGCTGAGTTTGTAAATAGTGAAATATCATCAAGTATTCCAAATCTGTGCATGTGTATTTAATCCAATTCGTGTTCATTCATTTCCAAAAAATTCAGTTACCCGCTTACACACTCGTTTTACAAGTGCTGTGGTTCTTGGGAGAGGTGGATTTTCCAAATTTATATTTGTCTCATCCGTGGAAGAAATATTTTACGAACTTTTTTAGTAGAATAGTGGTTCTTGGGAGAGGTCGATTTTCGAAATTTATAGTAGTTTCATCTGAGGAGGAAATATTTTACGAGGTTTCTTAGCAGAAATATATTATTGCAGTGTATCTACATACGAATTCTGGTGGGAAAGAGAACTATATATTCTAAGTTAAATAAAAAAGAATGGAAGACAGTGGAAACCTGGGGGAGCTCACATTTGAAATTGAAGAAATGCCACCACCAGCATACCACCACCACTACTACTCCACTACTGCTACTACCATCACCACTACTACCACCACCACTCCCGCTGGGGCTTGCTTCTTGCAAGTTCGGGGCTGGCGCGCCCGGGGTTCCCGAGCTCGATACTCACTCCTCTTCCGTTTCTTTTCCGGGTGGGATCTCCTTTCCTTTACCTCCTCCTATTTCATTTTCCT